>JADRCH010000075.1:2911416-2950195 GCA_019843965.1 Rhynchomys soricoides
GTGACAGAATTCTGAGAATGTGTTCTGCTCAGGAGATCACACTTTGTAAGTAGGCTGTCACGTGCCCACTACCTGATAGACATGTGTCCCTTACGACATCAGGCAAGGAACAAGTAACACTGCTTTCTCAATAAACATTTCAGTGGAAAAACTGAAAGAAGGGATTTGTTCGTCATAAATACGCAGAGCATTGATGCAGCTGCAAGGTTTCATTTTTCTAATCTTTTGCAGTTTTTCACAAATGAACAGCAATAATACCAAAGTTTTAGATCATTAGAAGTCAATACAAACTTCTAAGAAGTGGTAAGCACACAGCCCACGACGTAGCTCACAAAGGCAGTCAACAAATTCCCTTTAGGGAAAACAAAACAAGAGCACTTCCAAATTTACAGATTTTAAAATCCTACTTACGTGTGTGGAAGAGAAATGGGTTCACTAAATGCACCTAATTCATACAGTCTCAGATTATCCAAAAAGCAGCTTAATTTTATTAAAGTACAATTTCTACCCATCTTATGAAAAACCCAACCCTAAAATAGTTCTAAAATAGTTAATGTGTATTCAAGTAGCTTAACAAAAGCCAATTGGTAAGAGTTGGTAGAAAAATTGGGGCTCCTCATGTAGCAAAATGCCCCTACTGGAGATCTCTGCCATAATGTCCAAAACCTGCAAATATGTTGTATCACAGAACAAGAGAGAGTTAAGATGAATGTGGATTAAGGTTGTTATCAACTGGTCTTGTATTGGGGAAAGCTCCATTATTCTGGTGGGCCCAAGAAAACAACAAGACTTCATTCTCCTGGCAGAAGGAAGGTAGGAGGAAGTGGCAAGACATACAAATTCTTCAATACTAGACTCCCTTGTTACTGAGCTGAAGGGTGGACAGGAATGAAGAGCCCACCAATCTGAGAAGCTTTAGATGGGGGAAAAAAAGCAAAATCAAACAAACAAAAACAAAGCAAAGAAACAGATTGCCTACTAGAACCTCGGAAGAAGACAAGCCTGGCTGTACACCTTGACTTTAGCCTAGCGAGATTCATCTTATACTTCTGACCCCAAGAGCTGTAAGACAATGAATTTGTACTTTAAGTGGATAGTGGGTAGTGATGATAAAACTACTCAGTTTGCCTTGGGATTCAGTACCATCTTCCTTACAGATAATGTTTAGAGACGAGGTGTTCAAGATATATCTGAAGGTAGAGGATAAGTAATAGGTAAAATGCCAAGATTTAGCAGATGAAATATACCCATGTAAAAAAATTTCTAAAGGCAGAAGCAACTGACTCTAAGAAAAATCTTGGAAACTACCCATTTTTGTGTCTAAGCACATACACTCTTTTCTTTTTGTACAGAGTTTAGGGCATTCACACTCTCAAAAAGATCTCACAAGCAAGGATAGGACCCTTCATGGGTATTTTCCCAATTCTAAGCTTTCACATTCTATGATGTTTTGAGGCAGGGTGTCTCAAAAGTGTGGTCCATCAAACTCACAAGAGTGTAAGGTGCAGATTCCTGAGTCAGAGTTTCTGCTAAGTGTAGGAATGTTCAGTTTTAACAAATGAGGATGAGGACTTAGAAAATATTATACACTATACTGTTAAAGACAATACCCAGGGAGTAATAAACATTACTCCAAAAATTATTTAGGTAAATTGTCCCTATTAGCCACTCTTTAGAAACCTCAGCACACCCACTTTATTGTTTTTCTGTGTGTGTGTGTGTGTGTGTGTGTGTGTGTGTTGGTTTGGTTTGGATTGGATTTAGGCCTCAGGCAGCTCAGAAAGTGTGGGCTAGGTCTACTGTACCAGACGGTGGTAAGAATGATTACTTAAATGTCTAATGGTTTATAAAACTATCTTCTCTGATTTGTAACCCCCAGCCCATATTCATATATGTAAGGACGAAGTGCCAGGTCTGCCATTTTATATACTGTATGTTAAATAATGGAAGGACAGTGGGTATATCTCCAAGTCCAACACCATTGCTTAAGAGCAATTTTATGCAATAGGCTGTATGAATCTCATGCTACATGTTTTACTCGAAACATTCTAGCCATGTCTATGATTCTGTATTTTATAAATTAAGTCTTGAATGTTGCATAGGCACCATTAAGTGTTTCCCAAAAAGGACAGGTCCTTTGAATGAATAAGTATGTGTAACAGTGGCTTTGATTACGTTAGAGATGAATGGTAAAATTAAAGGAATTTGACATGTGATTGATAGGGGTCTGAAATAGGGGGATTTAAAACAGACCCTCCCTAGGTGACATCGAAATTACTCAAATTCTAAAGCAAGGTCACAGAGAAGCCATAGTAGCCCTGGAGGCGGGCCAAGTACAGAGCCAAGCTCTCCCAAGTGTGAAGACTGTCCTTTGCAGCAAGCCATAGGCTAAGTCAGAAGGCCCGTTTCTGGGGGAGGTTGAAATGAATAGGGGGACTCCACACTTACCCTCACAAACGCGTGTGCCCAATCAAGAAAGCCCCTGACCCAGGCCTATCGCTCAGAGAGAAGTAGAGCGAGCGAGCACAAGCCACTCACCCTGCAGCAGCTGAGTACCGTGAAACCATCTCCAACTCGCCCCACGGCCGACTGGCCACGCAGCAGCACCCTGAGCCAGTCCCAGGCTTCGACGGCTGCCGAAGTTCAGAAGGTAACGTAGCAGCAGCGGGTTACAGCGAAGCCTCCAGGAGGCCGCCATCTTCCCGGCCTTCTCTAGGAAAGCTCTCAACTCGACTAGATCGGCGGCCTCCCAGGCCCCGCCTTGCATGGGCTGGCCCCGCCCTCAGTGCGTGCTTCGCACCGTAGGACTGGAGGACTAGTCCTTCTAGTACCGCCTCCAACCTTCAAGGACACGCCCACTGGCCGGCCTGCGCGGCCGCAGATTTTCCCTCAGAGCGAGGCCCCGCCTCTCGCTCGCGCTCCGGCCCAAGGGTGCCCGCTCTGCTGCCTAATAGTTTATTTGCCGGATGCTTGGACGTGCAACGAGCGGAGTTAAAACCATGTCTGGCTGTCAAACTCAAGGAGACTGTTGCTGGCGGCCTTGTGGCGCGCAGGTAAGGACACGGTCTACTGCACGCGAGGTGGGATCTCGGGCTGCGGGGTGGAGCTTCGGCCAGGAGCTCTAGGTGGCTGATCCTTAACCCAGTCCGCCCCAGTCGGAGGTCCCTCTCTACCCCCTAGTAGGGCTGCTCAACCGGAATTGTTAGGCACTGCGAAGACAACACTCGTTTGAGCTGTTGTCCTTGTCTGCCTTACTTGACATTAAGAGGTGGGGGGATCATGGAAATGATTCTTCTTTAAGGAAAATGGGCCCTCGGGGTACAGGGGTTTTTCTTTCAGTTAAACACGCTTCAGTTTTATGGAATGCCTTCTAGTTCTAAGAAAATGGTGAACTAGAGAACTAGAAGAATAAACAGTTTCGATACTAACTGATAAGCCTTGCAGAAGACTCAGGGGAAGTCCACAAAATTATCTCTCTTTACTAGCCTTAAAACACAGAAAATTTTTAGTGCAGAGCATCTGTGAACCATTGTCTTTGAATAAGTGGCTTTTCACAAATTCATAAAGAAAACTTTGAAATTAGGCAAGACTGAAAGGGAGATTTTGCATATAGGACCCAGGTCCCTGGTGGCCATCCCTATACATGGAGAATGAGGAAAGTAAAAGCCATGTATCAGAATCGAGATGCATTGGTGGCAGAAATGTTTGTCACCTCTTATTAGTAAATCTGGTGAAGGTCATCAGAGAAATACAGACCTTTTTTTAATACTAAGTATTGTGCCAGATTAGCAAAATAACCTGTGATCCAAGAACTGTGATTGCATTTGCCAAGACAGAAAATAGTCACACACACAAAAGAAACTGAAGGTGTTTTTCAAATGCAGAAAGAGAAGTAGGTAGTTTCAGAGAGTGATTTGTCAAAGACTTTTGAATATCTAGCATTTTAGATTTGCTCATATTTTGAGGAAACCCAAAAGAAAACTCTAAGACCACCATATACCTCGACTGGAGATCTCATTACATGTCTCTAGCCTTTTCTTGCAGTGTGGAGGTATGGACTCATTGTTGAATTCCTCTTTTTTTGAGGGAAACTCAGAAAGTCGTATTGTGTGTGAAATCTCTTGATTTAAAAATATTGGCTTGAGTTCTGAGTATTGTACAGATCAAATAAAGGACTTTCTGTAAGCCTGATTTGGTCTATGTCCCCGGAGAGTTACCATTGCTGTGGTGAAACACCATGACCAAAAGCAACTTGGGGAGGAAAGGGTGTGTGTTGCTTCCACTTCTACTTCACTGCTCATCATAGGAAGTCAGGACAGGAGTGCAAGCAGAGCAGGAACCTGGAGGCAGGAGCTGATGCAGATGCATGGAGGGATGCAGCTTACAGGCTTGCTCCCTCTGGCTTGCTCTGCCTGCTTAAAGAACCTAGGGCCACAAGTTCAGGAGTGGCACCACTCTCTGTAGGCTGAGTCCTCCCTAATCAATCACTAAGAAACTCCTATATAGGCATGCTCTCTCAGACCATCTTATGGAAACATTTTCTCAATCAAAGTTCCCGCCTCTCAGATGACCATAGCTTGTGTCCAACTGACATAACACTAGCCAGCATGGACACCTTACTACTTTATTTCTTTGTTAACTTATATGTATTTAAGCTTTAAGACTTAGCCATGTGTGACCTGCTTGGAAGGCTTCCCCAACAGCGCATAAAACAACCCAGCACAGTCCACGAGGTACCAGTTTGAACCCTTTCTTAATGTAAGCAATACAGTCTTAGTTCATCCAGTGTTCATCCAGCAAAACACTGTAGAAGGTATAACTAACCAAGAAAATGTCCCTAGAAAGCCATGCCTTGGGGAGAAAACCCAGGAAAGCTTGCTTGCTTTTTATTCTTTTAATTTTGCTTCACCTATCATGGTGTCCTATTCATAGTGACTAAAGTTTGATTTGGTTTGGTCTGACTCAGATTGCCTTATGTCTTAGAGATTGTTAACAGGTTATTAACAACACATAAAGCACAGCTGAGATTCTGTATTTTTTTTTGTATTTTTTGAGACAGGGTTTCTCTGTGTAGACCTGGCTGTCCTGGAACTCACTCTGTAGACCAGGCTGGCCTCGAACTCAGAAATCCGCCTGCCTCTGCCTCCCGAGTATTGGGATTAAAGGCGTGCGCCACCACTGCCCGGCCACAACTGGGATTCTGAACAGAGGTAAGTTCCAGAAGACACAGGGGGATTCCCCCTCTTGCAGGTTTCTGAGAAACACAGAGAGAAGGCGCATGTAGTTAAAGAGTAGTAGGCATTTATAGTCAGTTTGCCTCTGGTTCCCTGGACTGAGGAAAGGGAAACCATTGTCCCTTTATGACTACAGAATCACAGTAGCCTACTTGTCAGTTCATTATAGCGCTGAGGACAGCAGAGTCACTGCAGCATGTCTGCTAGCAACTAGGAGCTGGAGGCAGAGGTAGCTTCAATGGTCCCCTCTTTCCATCTACAATATAATTTAAAACTAAAGGAGTAGGGGTGTGTAGTCGTATTGCCTGGGTTCAAATCCTGGCCCTGCTATCAGTTACTGGGTAGCCTTAGACAAGTTAATCTTTTGCTATAATAGGGCTGGTATAAGGTAAAGTCGTCCACACAGCTTTAACAGTAGTGCCTGACCCAGAACAAGCACTTGGCAATTCCTGTTGTCGATAGTGTCATATTTACCGGCACCTTTGTTCTTCCTCTTGCTTAGGCCATTACCTCCCTGTTCTCCTAATCTCAGTTTCTGTTTGCTGCAGAAGAGAACCTATTTATTAGGCCATGGCTCTCCTACGCCTTCCATCTCTTTTCCTCTAAGTCTGCCTCATAGCATATGTTATCATTTGGCTATGAATGTCCCCAAAGGCCTTTATGATAAAAGCGTATCACCCGATTTTGCACCATTTGGAAGTAGAAGCACCTGTACAAGATGGGAACTATCAAGAGATCCTTATGTCATTGGGCATGTGACCCCAAAAGTCAGAGAACACCCTATGTACCTTTTATCCTTTGCCTTGTGGCCATTAGGTGAGCCATTTGTGCCACCATGTACCCTTTACCATTAACACCCTGCACCCCACCAAAGGCCTAAAAGTAATAGATCCCGCTGATCGTGGCCTGGAACCTAGAAAACTGTGAACCAAAATAAACCCTGTCTATGGTAATTATCAGGTATTTTGTTATAGTGTCTGAAAAATGACTACTACATGCAATAGGAAATTGTTTTTACTGGACAATTTTTCCATCTGTTTCCTTATCTAAGACTTGCTGCCATAGCAACATTACTGAAAGAGTCTTAGGATTTTATGACTGCAAATTTCATTTACTTCTAAATGAAGCGAGTGAAACCCACTTTGGTCCGGCTTCCAAATACAATTCTTGAAAGCATTTGTTCCTTAGAGGGGCAGTGAGACGGCTCAGCAGGGAAAAGTGCTTCCTGCCAAGCCTGACAACCTGTGTTCTGTCCCCAGGACCCACGTGGTGAGACAGCCAACTCCTGCAAGTTGTCCTCTGACCAATCACACAGGTGTCATGCCTACATACATACACACACGCGCACATACGTACATATACATACATACATACATACACACACAGGCACACATGCACACGTACACATACATACATATACACACAGGCACACACACACAAATAACTAAGTAACAGTTTTTAAAACATGTTACTTAAAGTAATTAAGGAGGCTCACTTAATTTACAGACACCCTTGACCTAACACAACCCTTAGCCAGAGCGCTACTGTCTACCTTCGTTGTGCTTCTGCCAAGGAGCTGAATGCTGTTCGGGAATATTTTACAACTATGCTCATCAGCCGCATTTCATCCTGGTTAGTTCACCCTTAGAAAGGACGGAAATTTCCAAAGTTAAAAATACATCCTGCTTCTCTGCCTTCACCCACAGAACCTAATCTGTAAACAGTCCCGTTTCCTGAATTTTCCTATCCACCTGCACAGCACATTGTCACCACCCTTCATGAGTTCAAGCACCGGTCCCAGTCTATAGCTTCTACTTCTGTTATGCCCCAAACCACCTTCTTTTACACACTATCATCCTATAACTGTGGGGAAGTTCAGTACTAGGTCAAGCTCCTCAGAGTGGATCCTGTTGTACTGATATTTCTTTCTTTAGGGCCTAACAAAGCTCACGGTTTGTTGAGTGAATGGGTGAAGTATGTGATAAATGCCAGGAGAGAAGTGCAAAGAGCAAATGCTGTCACATAGAATTGGAGAGAGAGTGGCCACTTCTCGCTGGAATAAAAGCTAACCAGCAGATTTGAGAGAATTTTAACGGCTGGAGATCCAGCACCAGCAACAACAGTGTAAACCAAACTGTCTTCTTGCCTGGAAGAAAGACCTAACTTAGTTACCTATTGATACACAGCAAACCATCTCAAAATTTAGCAGTTGAAAACAGCTTTGACTGTGTTCCATAGATGCTCGGGATTAGGAATCTAGGAGCAGCTGAGCTGAGTTCTGGCTCAGGGGCTCATGAGGTAACGCTCAGGCTGTTGCCGGAGCAATAGTCACCTCAAGGACAGACTGCACAAGGAGGGTCTGCTCACCCACATGACTTCCCAGGCCATGGTGGCCTTCTCTGGGCTGGCTCAGAAAAGAACAAGTGATCCCAGAGAGAGAGAGATTGCTGAGATCCAACATTGAGTCTGTATACCTTGTGGTCTCATCTGTGAAGTGGCATAGGAGCCACTTCTGCTGGAGACTGTTGGCACATGGTCCAACCCCAGCACCATCAGGAGGCAGGGATCCCCGAGAACCATCTTGTAATTGGTTTGATACAGAGTTTGACTAGAACTGAGGGATCTATATAAACCCATAGTGAAAAATTCTTGAAAAGTAAATTAGGACATAATAGATGAAGGAAGTGGTATTTGTACATTTGTTGGTTTGAGGATCCAAGCTCAATGATCAAAGTACTGAGTTAGTTTAGTGCTCATGGTAGAATGGAGGATGAACCAGAGGGGAAGAAAATGCAAGTCAGGACATGGAACAGGAAAAGCATACCTTCTACCTCCAAATGTCAGCCCTGGGAACATTTGTATTGGGATAACAAAGAGAGAACAATGAAAATGTAATTGCATGGAAGTTAAGATTACCATTTATAGTGACATTATTTCCATGACCATTTTTTACGCTTTAATGAAGACAGTGATAGTAGATAGTTAAAATAGAATTAAGTGGCATTGCTTGGCAACCTCAGGTCATTCCCTAAAATTAATAAAACTACCCATGGACCTGTGAGCCACGTCAGTGGGCAAAGCCATTGCTGCATAAGCATGTTGGCCTGAGTTCCTTCTCTGGAGCCCACGCAAAGTGGAATGAGAAAACTGACTCCACAAAGTGGTCTTTTGATGTCCGCATGTGTGCCCTCGCCCCTGATAATCAAAGAAAGAAAATGGGTGAAATTCAGAAGTCTAGGAGTCACTGATCCGTATAGGAAAACTAACCTCCAGAAAGTATCCCTGGCCTGTCAGTAGTGACAAAGCTGAGAGCAGGTTTGGCTTTGAACTCCTGTCAGTGTTTGATGGAGAGAAGCCCTCCAAGATGGTGAAAGCCCTGAAAGGGCTTTTGAGGGAAGGTGCCATTGTGCAGAAACCAGCAATGCACAGAACGGGGTGAAACCTCAGGAAGAGGTGAAGTGAAGCCGCGCACGCCGGACCCTCTCCCTTCCTGGATCCAGTCTCTAGGAAAGTTGTGAAAGACTGAGGCATGCGCACTCCTTGATGGGCTGTCTGTAGGCCAGTTCACAGCTATGCAAACTGGAGTAGCCCCAGCACTGGGAAGTTGTACATACTGCAGATTCTGTTTAGCATTATCCTTTGGATTTTGATTTAAAAATTCAGAGTTCCTAATTATTCATGCCCAAGTGTGTTGACTTCTGTTTTGGAAACATTCTGACACACCTGTACTGCTTTCCGTGTTAACGGCTAAATTAAATACCTTCAACGCTTTCTCCTTTGGGCCCAGTATTGAGGATCAAATTTGAACTGTTGGCTTCCCCTCGCCTAAAAGTTCATTTTATGTTTGTGACAGAGTCCTCCCAGAGGAAAGCCTGAGTCCAGGCATATGCTGGTATTTTAAGGTGAAAGAAAAGGAAGAAATGGAAATAAACGGAGCCACTGTTAGGCATAAGCACACATTTCTGTGACACAACGGTGAAATGTCTTCAAAGTGCAGTGAAGGAGACTCACACTTGATGTCTGTAACATATTCTGCATGTCACTGAGACTGTTCTACCATACCCCAGCTTCCTTCTGTTTACTGTGCTGAGTCTTTAGCTTCATGTCATATGGGTGTTATGCTCACCGAGAGCCAACTCTAACAACAGCTGAGAGGTGCCAATGGCATCCAGGGTGCAGTGGACAAGAAGCCTTCCCTTCTGCCAGTTCCGAAGATAACATTTCCACGTTCGCACTCTTGGGCTGCACAGGTTAAGTGACTGCACCTGAAAATCAGCAGATGCGTGGTAGCCAGGGCTCCATGACTTCCCTGTAATGGTATCTTGCTGATCTGAATGACTGAGGAGAACAGCAGCAGCACTGCTCAGCCATTGTTATTGCTGTGGCAGGAAGCTGGCTAATTGCTCTAATACCTCAATACTGGAGAAGACAAAAGGAAAGGGGGGTCTATAATAATAGGCCATTTTCTGTAATGTTTGCAATTTGTTGCGCAAATTTGGTCTTAATGATTGGAACACTGCAGGAGTCTTCCCATTAGCTGTATTTAATATGTAATTAAAATATCATTTATGTTTCCCCAAAAAGGAAATAGCAAATTATATGGGGCATAGAAGTTTTTTGGCTAGATTCCTTGAGAAAAGTTAAGAAATCCATTTTATTATTAACTTTAAGTAATTAATTTGTGTTCAAGAACTTCAGCTCTTTAAAGTAGAGAGGAAGTTAGTATTGTACCACATGGTTTTCTGTGGAGTGCTTTTACTGTAGAGACTTTTACATTTTATTTTTAAATATGTATATATGTGTGCATCTTTGTGTGATATGTGCACATGAGTGTTTGATGCCCAAGGACTCCCCAGCAGTGAGGTTGGGTCCCCTGGAGCTGGAGTAACTGTGAGTTGTCTGACATGGGTGCTAGGAACTGAGCTCCAGGATTCTGCAAGATGATACAGACCTTAACTTCTGAACCACCCTTCCAGCCTAACTTATATTGTATATTCATTCATTCTCTCTCTCTGTCTCTGTCTCTCTCTGTCTCTCTGTGTGTGTGTGTGTGTGTGTGTGTTGGTGAGTAGGTATGTGCACAATACACCCTGGAGCAGGAGCTATAGATAGTAGTGAGCCACTTGATGTTAGTGCTGGAAACTGAACTCTAGTTCTCTCAAGAACAGTACATGCTCTTAACTGCCGAGCCAGCTCTTCAGCTTTGTGCTGTGTGTTTTATCTTCATTTCAGCTCATTTTATTCCTCAAAGTGTTCTCATTTAATGGTTGAGTAAAAGTGAGGCTCAGTGTCTTAGTTAAGATTTCTGTTGCTGTGATAGAACACGGAGCAAAAGCACCATGGGGAGGAAAGGGTTAATTTGAGCTTACAACTTGTAGTCTGTCATCCAGAGAAGTCAAGGCAGGAGTACAAGGCAAGAACCTGGAGGCAGGATCTGAAGCAGAGACTGTGGAGGAGTGCTGCTCACTGCTTTGCTCTGTGTGGCTTATATAACCCAGAACTGCCAGCCCAGGGCCAGCACCGCCCAAAATGAGGTGGGCCCACATCAATCAAGAAAATACTCCACGGGCCACAGGTGGGGACATTTTCTCAGTTGAGATTCCCTCTTCCAAGATGATTCTCACCTGTGTCAAGTTGATGTAAAATAGCCAGCATACTCAGCATCATGTAATCAGTGCCTTAGATATAGTGTAGTTTGGACTTATTTGCTAACTCCTAAACCTGTGTTGATCTTTACAAAATCTCAGGCTTTCTCTCATGCTCTGAATTTTATATTTTGAAGGCTACTTCATCAAACTATCATACTACCAAAACCGTGTGTGTACACACACACATCTACATACATATACACATGTACTCAAACACAGGGGGAAGGAGAGAGAGAGAAAAAGAGAATGAAAATCAGAGAATCAGAAGTAAATATTGGGAAACACAATTTTAGCTATACAGTCTGTTGAAATAATGATATTTCCTCTGGACTCAAGAATGATGTCCTCCTTACCCAGGGCCACCGTCCGAGTCTTGAGTTTATTCAGGGATTTTCTGTGTGGTGCAAGTCTGGTGTTTATCTCAGAGTTCTGATGCTTGTCCAGCTATCAGAATGAAGCACAGAGACCCCAGGACTTTTTGTGCGTGGTGGCTTGAAGTGAATGTTGGCTTTGGAGTCCCTGATCCCAGGCCGTCCCACTCTTATTTCCTTGAGGACTCCTGTGAGTTCTACTTTCCATTTCAGCAATCTCTTCTGAAATATTTGTACACAGGACGGAGGAGCAGGCAGTTACTTGCTTTCCAGCTAAGGGCAAAATGGAGCTCGTTGTTTTTCTCTTTTTGTTTCTTTAGTTTAAACTATTAGGAGAGAATCGGGGAAAACAAACAACATCAGTTCCCCCCAAGAGGTCGTTATTGGAGTTAGACATACAAATAAGCTTGACGCTCCTCCTGGCCTTCATTCACACGGTCCCTTGAAATGCCTTCATAGAAAAGGATCGTGACTGCTTTTGAGTAGAGTTTGTTTATTGATTGTTATTTGCTCGATTTTAATGGTCATAGTAACTATTGTAATTGAATAAGAGAAGATATTTAAACCACCTTGGAAAACAGAACATTTTTAAGATAAAACTGAAACTGCCCCAACACAGACTGTGTTGGACATGTATCGATAGTGAAGTCTCATGCACGGTGTTCTAGGTGATTCACTTAGCTGTGTAGCCGGAAGTGTGTTCTCTCTACTGCTGGGTTCCACAGCCTTTCTGTTGACACTGTGTCTCAGATCTCTGGCATTTCCCTACCATGTTCTTACAGCCCATTCCATAGAGTTAGACCCCTTTACTGACCAATCCCAGATTGCCAATAATTAAGTAAATCCATTTTCTAATTAGGAAAATGCCAGCTGGAATACACAATGTAAAAAGAATCTATTTAACAATCCTTTCCTTCTTTTTAAGGACAGGGAACATCCCCGCTTCCTGATCCCAGAACTCTGCAAACAGTTTTACCATCTAGGCTGGGTCACTGGCACTGGAGGGGGCATCAGCTTGAAGCATGGGTAAGTTTCTGGCCGATCTCAGCTCTGGGCGTTCTCGGCTTCAGCAGGCCACAGGTGGTGTGTCCAAACCCAGCTGATAATCAGTTTAGTGTGGTACTGAAGCTGTATACTTTCTAAGTGATCAGTGGATGTTTGCATAACCCAGTGGAACAAGGAGCAGAAGCAGCAAGCACAGTAAATTCCCAGTTGTTAAGTGGGATAATTTGGTCCTCTCTCTTTGGAACACCAAAGATAGGTAACAGTCCACCACGGTAGTTGAAGATTTATTTCAGAAGTTCAGAGAAATGTTTAAAAATCACTTAAATAGAAATTATTAATCATTGAATTCTAATTAAATTAAAAGATTCGTGTTTACTGAGTTAAAAAACAGGCCATGTGCTGTTTGTGACAGAGATACCATGACTAATAGGCCCAGCACATGCTGATACCTACTCTTTTGAGGCACTGGGTTTAAACTGTTGCTCATTGTCCTCAAGCAGATGATGAGGAAACATGGCACTGGCAGTGACTCAAGGTGGCGCCTCCTTCTGGGGTTTTCTGAAATGGGATTGATATTTTCCTCCTCAGATGTAGGCATACTGTTACTGAAGGCTGGGTTTTATTCTATATTCTAATTCACCTGTTTTCTTTAGCAAAGTTGGACATTAAAGCATTTATATGTTGAGTGTGTCTGTACATGATATGTATGTGTATACGTGATCGGTCAAGGAATCTGCATTTTGTAATAGAAAATGGGTTGTAAGATAAAACTAGAACATCCTAAACAAAAGGAATTTTATTTATCACCACAAAATAATGATTTTGAAATTTTCATCTGCTTCAAATTACAGTGTCACTCATGAAATAGTAATTCAACAGTGGTAAATAGCAAAAGGTGACTTAGTCATCGGCTTATACAGCAGTGGATATAAGAATTCTCTCAGTACAGATAAAGCTGTTCCCTGATGGCCTGCACGGCCATGAGTGCCCTGTGCCTAAACTAAGTTTTCCTATGCACAATATACTTGAAACTATCAATAATTTGTTCCTATTTAAGAAGTAAGTGCCTGTAATTTAATTTCCCTGATATACGACTTATTTCTAAATGCTGCCTTTAGTTAACTACTGCTTATTTACATGTGCAGAAAATGGCTTTGTATATAATAGAGCTCCTGCAAAACTGAGCTAAAATACTTGTTTCTGGCTTTTTAAAAATTGGATACAGCAAAGTTAAAAAGAGTAGAATGCAAACCCGAGAGAATTTTTTAAAGCAAGAAATTGTACAGGACTTCTTTCTAGAAGAACTTTGCTGTTCTGCAAACGGATTGTGTGTGGCCAACATAAACCATTTATTGACACAGCTCTTAATGTGTAATCACTTTTATAACACTACAATCAATTTATAGGAAAGTTGCATCATATGTAGTTTGTCGTTATTTTTAACAGGCAAGGAGCTCCCCCTAGGGGCCACAAGTAGGAAGAGCCAGTATTTTAAGGTTTCCCAGTTTGTGCTTTCCAGACTAAAACGGCTATTTTTAATAAGGCGTTGAATGTTATCCCTAACATTTAAATAACTTTATTCACCCCTATTACTCAGCTTCATGTATGAGATAATGGTTTTGTCTGTGTCTGACTCTTGGTGCAAAGAAAGTTAAAAAGACATGTAAATATAGTAGGTAATGTACTAGAATCATACAAACAGTAAAGTCTATGGGAATATAGAAATACTGGCAGGTTTCAAGGTTTGGCTGATACCACTCCAGCTTACATGACTAGTGTATGGATGTGTGTGTGTGTGTGTGTGTGTGTGTGTGTGTGTGAGAGAGAGAGAGAGAGAGAGAGAGAGAGAGAGAGAGAAAGAACGAGCACAAAGATACACACAGGGATTGAAACTGAGCATAGGAGTCATCAAAGTAAGTCCATGACTCAGCAGCCATTGCCTTTCTCTTAGTCTGTAATGTATAGATTTAGCATTTCCTGTTTTCATCAATATGTGCCAGCCACACTAAGCCTGTTGCATGCTGTTAGAATCACATTTGATTATTGAGTATTGACACATCCTGTAGATCAAAAATTTACTTAGTTTGTCTAAGAATTACTCAGAGTTGATCAAAGTCTAAATTAATTCCCGTTTACAAACTGACTTAGCACAGCTAGAATTTCTCTGTGTCCACAAGGCTGGTGAGCTGTCGTCTGTGGCTGTGCAGTGTGGTCCCTGCCTTTACTAGTGGCTCGGGAGAGGGGCTGCCACACTGTTGCCTCTAGCAGCAGAGATTGAGTGCTTCAGCTGCTTCAGCCATGAAGCGCATGCATGAGCTCCCCGGTTCTGCTTGCCTATCAGGCCTTAATATCTGTAACTTACGGAGAAGCTCTCATTTCACCCACAAGCCTGTCAGCCCCAAGTCTGTACTGTGTAGCAGCCGCTTTAGCAGCTTCCTATAGACCATCCTCATCTTCACTAGGGAGCCTGTGATTCCTGCCCATCATGCACCTCTGCCTCCGTGGCAGAGGCTAGAGTCCCCGGGTGCTCAGGCTCCTTGGTTTCTGTTTCTGTGGCAGCTCATTGATATGCTCTGACAACTGAAACTGGTAAGTGAGCAAGGGGACCATTCTGTGAGTGGAGAGAATATGGGAGATTTGGAAATGCTGTTGCAAGCCAGATTTGACAGCAGCACCATAGAGGGCTTTGTGGAAATTGATATGGGGTACACCCATAACAAAAGGTTCTCCCCCGCCTCTGTGTGTGTGTGTGCATTTGTGTGTGTACATGTGCTTTTTGTTTCAGATATTTGTTCACTGCATATCCTAGGCTAGTCTTGAACTCATGACCTTCCTTGCTCAGCCTCCTAAGTGCTGTGATTATTGGCATATTCCACTACATTCAATACCCTTTCTGCATTTCTCACTTTTTTGTGATTGCTCTACTGTCGAATAATTTCCAGTATTTACATGCTTGTCATAGAGGAAACTCTTCAATTTACCCAGTGTTAATGCTGTAATTTAGCAAACTGTCCAGCAGAGGGCTCTGCACTTCATGACTTCGAGAAATAAATTTAAACCTCATTCTTTGCAATGCAGAAATGTTCTTAATCAGACATACATTTTGCCTGATTGAATTTTAGAGTTACTGTATTTTGCATAGGATACTGACATTCTGTTTATCCATACCAAAAAGTGCTAAATACTACATACTCAGATTTATTTATCTTTCCTTTAGATAGTTGCCTCATTACTGTGTGTGTGTGTGTGTGTGTGTGTTTGTGTGTGTGTGTGTGAAAAGAAACACATATATGTGAAATCAGGAAAGACAAAAGCAAATAACACAAGTTTGCTTTGGCTACCAGTGTCTTATCTTAGAACTCATTCTGTTCACCCTAGCTCCTTCATTCAACCAAGCAGCCATTTGTGGCTTGGTGTTTGAAGAACATTAAAGGTTAGACTGCAAGGCTACACTTTATTTGTGAGACAACAGAAATTTAGCTGAACAAAAACCAATTTCTATATTTTTGTTACCAGCAATGAAATCTACATTGCTCCCTCAGGCGTGCAAAAGGAGCGCATTCAGGTACGCTAAAGGCTCTTCCGTAAGCCCCTCCCTCCCTTAACTGCTGCAGTTCCATGAAGCAGAATGTCTTCTAAAAGGTTGTGTTAGTTTTGACGGGTGTTTTCTGTTGTGATCATTTAAATAACTAATCAACAAACATTTGCCAAGTAACTATTAAATATTTGTTAAGTAATTAGGATTTTTTTTTCTGTAAAGTGGCCAGTATGCTCCACATAACCAGCGTGTATTTTAAAATCTCCTTCAGGGTTGGACAAGTGGCTTACTGGTTAAGAGCACTCACTCTTAACCTCTGCTCTTGCAGAAGACCTGGGTTTGGCTCTCAGAACCCATACAGTGGCTCACAACTACCTATAACTCTAGTTTCAGGGATCTAAAGCCACTCTTCTGACCTATCAGGAGACTAGGAATGCATGGGGTGCACATATATACATGCAGGCAAACACATAAAAATAAATATTCAAAATCTCATCCTGAAAACTATAGTAGGCAGTGGTTAGAAGGTGTCATCCCATCTTTATCAGAGCAATGAGCTGGGCCCACTCATGGCTCCGGTCACACAAACTGGTTGATATTTTCAGTGGCAAAGCTATACCATTTTAAAGAGGAGAAATTTTGTTTAATTTTTAACAAATGTCATTGTATGTTGATGCTAGAATAATACCCTTCAAATCAAACCAAATACATAAAATGTTGATTAAGACAGGAAAAAAGAAGAGTTTCTCTCTTAACAAAAGTTTAAATTATAGTCTGTGATGAGCCCTGGCGTTTAGAAGTTGCAAATCAGAAATATGCAGGCGTCACTAAAAAAAGCTGTATTGACACATTCCTGAATACTTGAAGAATAACGTCATTACTGAGTCTTTCAGGGGATAAGAAAATTCTGATACCCATCTGCCATGTTGATTTCTTTACATGCTTTTTCTGAAAAGTAGTTGTAAAACACCAGACCTAAGCCAATGAACTAACCACAGTATCATCACTTAGCTAATGGTTTCTACATCTGATTTTATCATTCGAATCCTAAAAGAAGTGGTTTTTAACTCTCAAAAGGTTTTGATGATATAAAACTTTATTTTTTAATTTTATTGGTTTGGGTGAATCAGTGTTTTTCCTGCGTATATATCTGTGAACCCTGTGTGTATGCAGTTCCCATGTAGGCCAGAAGGGGGCATCAGGTCTGCTGGGTTGGAGTTAGATGGTTGAAAGCCCAGTCTGGGTGCTGACCACATCTAGGTCCTCTGAAAGGGCTGTCAGTGATCTTAACCACCGGGCCATCACTCTAGCCACAGCATAAAACTTTTTAAAAAATTTCCCACTACTAAAATTGTGGGAAACAAATATGAATATTTAATTTGAATATTAAGCATATTTGCATATGCAGATACAAATACACACAGTAGAGATGTTTCAAGCATTGCTTTTTAAAAACAAAAAACAAAAAAAACCCAAAAAACAAAAAGCCTTTTCTTTTTCTCTCTGTATAAACAGCCAGAAGACATGTTTGTTTGTGACATCAATGAGCAGGACATAAGTGGGCCTCCAGCGTCAAAGAAGCTTAGAAAAAGCCAGTGTACTCCTCTTTTCATGAATGCTTATACCATGAGAGGTACGCAGAAAGGAATTGGTATAAAGAACATTTGCAGAGTCGGCCTCCCTAAATAAAAGTGATTATGACATCAATTAACAGCTCTCGAGGATCTAATGTGTACAAGAACTTGAAATGTTTCAACCCGTCTCACTCTCTCATCAGTCTGTGGTCCAGTGTTATTCGGCTTCCCTGCTAGTTAGTTCTTGTCAGCTTGACACAAGCTACAATCAGCTGGAAAGTAGAACCTCAGTTGAGGAATTGCCTCTGTCAGACTGGCCTGTACGCAGGTCCATGGGGACATTTTCTTGGTCAGTGACTGATGTGGGAGGGCCCAGCCCACTGTGGGTGGTACCACTCCTGGGTAGGTGGTCCTGGGTTGTATAAGGAAGCAGGCTAAGCAAGCCTTGAGAGCCAGGCAGTCAGCAGTGTTCTTCTATGGCCTTTGCTTCAGTTCTAACCTCCAGGTTCTTACCTTGAGTTCAAGCCCTGACTCCCTCAGTGGCCTGAGATATAAAAGCCAAGTGAACCCTTTCCTCTCCTATGTTGGCTTTGGTCAGCGTTTTATCATAGCAATAGACATTAACTGGGAGACCATCTTACCCACCACCAGCTCCATAACCAAACACATGTACGTAGAGTTGCATGGGGGATATATGTTGATTTTTCTCTTAAAGACATAAGTTCTCTCCACTGAGCATCTGCCCCTTCATCCTGCAGGAGCAGGTGCAGTGATTCATACCCACTCTAAAGCTGCTGTGATGGCTACCCTTCTGTTTCCAGGACAGGAGTTTAAAATTACACATCAAGAGATGATCAAAGGAATAAGGAAATGTGCTTCGGGAGGGTATTACAGGTATACTTTTTTATTCAGTTATTTGGCATGCATTTTTCCTTCTCTTTGATAAGACCATGATCCTTTTATGCTTCTAATGAGATGCAGTGGGATCTGTGTTCAGTATTACCCCACTGAGCATTATATGTGCAGATGTATTCTCAATGACAGACTCCTCCTCCCTTTCCCAGCTGTGAAGAATTATTAGCAACAAAAATAATGGAGTGTTTGCTCCATTGATGTGAACAAAAGTCTGGTCTGGAATGTCTGTCAGAATGGGTGGGGCAGGCCTGTTTTCAGCACTGAGAAAGCAAGATCTCCTCACCTCTACTTGATCTTCAGGAAGCTTGAATAGGGACCACCGTTAGAATTCATATTGGCTTAATGTATTTCTAGGATATGCTCCTGATTACTAAACCAAGAAGAAGAAAGAAAGAGAAAAGAAACCAACTTTCTATTCATTTTAATTATATAGATGACTATATTTCAAAATTCGTGGTGCGACTGACATAAAATTGTAGAACAATGACTTTCTAAATTTAAATAAATCCACCAGTCTACAAAAATGTAGTCGTTTTATATAAATCTAGACTTGAGCGGCTTGAAGAAGCAGGTTCCCAGAGCCCAGGTGTAAGTAGAGCCATGCTTTTGGTTGGTAGCATTCTTCTGAACCTTCACCCTTCTTAATTTCGTACAGACCCTGGTTCCCCCTCCCCTTCAGAGGAGAGTCCTCCCTGTTACTAAAGTAACACACTGTGATGTGTCTTACTGTGACTACAGGGAACAGATTGGACTTGTTTAAACCAGTGTGCTGGGAAATTCATTTGATTTGATTTCCTTGACTATTTATTGTGTGCCTAAAGCCATCCTCGGCACTATGAAAATTATGAAGAAAAGGTAAGTTAAAGCAGTGGAGTATGGGCTGAGCACTTGCAAGGCCCTGGGTTCAGTCCTCAGCAGCAGAGCCAAGCAAAACAAGTCAGCATTGAGCACTTCCTGTTAGTCCATTTTGGAAGCACCATGCCTCACCTCTGCTAGAGTGCAAAGGATTCTGAAAGTCAGTTAAAGGACTTGTGTGGCTCTGTTTCAAATGTATTTAGCTTGTGAGAATCAGTATCCTGTTGGTGAAGTAAGAGACGTGAATGTGTTTTCTAATCTCACTGTGCTTTGGAATTATTTTGTGCCTGGAAATATTTCTGACTGTGTGGTGTATGCTATAGGGAAATACAAGTCTGCCACTCTTCTGGGTAATTTCAGGAAAGATGTGAGACCAGCAATTCACTCCTTCCACACTATAAATATCGTATAGTTACTTCTGTCTGGACTACAATGGAATCATGGGCAAGTCTATACTACTATCATAATTGTTGCCCAAATTATTAATCACATGACAGCTTCCTAGTCTATGCCTGCCTGAAAGTGGTCATTTCTGATACACTTTGAACGTGCTTATTAAGTTTACTCACTGCTTTGGTGAAAAGGCAGTGTTAGAGAAATCCATGATTAAACGAACACTTGTCTGAGTTGTCATTGGTTACAAGGGACCTCAAGAGTAGACTTAGATTTACTCGTAGCAAAGTTGCTTGCTTGAACCTTATTATATTCTGACTTTATCTTACATATTTACTGAGGAAAAAACTAGAAAGTTCTAATGCAGCAGATTTGAGATTATTCTGAAAGGTTTATCATAACCTTGGTAATTGTTGCTGGAAGGATCTTTCTATCCTGGTGCCACAAACCACACTTCTACTGATTGGTTTGCCTGTCAAGACATTTTAGTATTCTGTCGAGATGAAATACAATGATTTCATTTTATATTGTTAGGAAATATTCCTACTGTTTAATATATAGGTCAGTATCTTCCTTTCTACACTTCTGTGTGTGAGGTGTATCATTTCCCATCTCATGTTTAAAATGTTCTGGTTATCTTTGCTTCAAGGAATACTTGTATGATCTTGATTTCTTTGTTAAGTTCTGGTACACTATACAAGTTTCTGCCATTTAAACTTGGGGCTGCCTGCCAGATTCCAAAGGTATCTCTTGGTATCGATGTTTATACAAGATATACCGAATTCTTGCAACATCTTCTTTTGAAGTTGGGGAAATTGGAGAGCTATTTAGAGATAAAGAGTATCCGACTGGTTACTAACAGGAAAAATCAGAAATAGAATATTGATACTTTAATGGGGGGAAATGTCTTGTTCTGTCTTGCAGATATGATGATGTGTTAGTGGTACCCATTATTGAGAATACTCCTGAAGAGAAGGACCTCAAAGAACGGATGGCTCGTGCCATGAATGAGTACCCAGACTCCTGTGCGGTTCTTGTCAGGCGTCATGGGGTGTACGTGTGGGGAGAAACATGGGAGAAAGCAAAAACCATGTAAGACCAAATCTGAGAATATTTGGTACAAATCACACTCAAAATGTGGAAATGAACTCAACACATTTAGGATTTAGAATGAAATATGAGTCTTTTATGTGTTGTTGGTCAACTAGTTTCAACTTCAGTAATGTGTCCTTGTTACTTGTGGAGAGCTGATTTTCACTCTATTGAATCATCGAGGAGTATTGACTGGGTCAGCTCTGAGTTAGGAAATTGTTGGAGTCAAACCAGGAAACCTTTGTTATGAGATAAGTAGAAAGACATAGGAAGAGCAGTGCAGAGCTGACTGTGGGAGATGTGGTGACCCAAACAGAGAGCTCTGTCCTGAGACACATGCCTTTTGCCTTTTCTTCTACAGGTGTGAGTGTTACGACTACCTGTTTGACATTGCTGTCTCCATGAAGAAGATGGGGCTGGATCCAACGCAGCTCCCAGTGGGAGAAAATGGAATTGTGTAAGCCAGGTGGACACCTAAGTATCTCCAACAATAAAGCAAACTCAGTTATGCCTGAAATAAAACTTGGCTGCTTTTAAATGACTTGGAAATTTTCTTGATGTCAGTAATTTGTCACGGAATACTACCGATGGTCACATATCCCGAATTCTACAGATAATCTCCTCTAACGTTAAATATTTGCTTATATTTCTTACAGTTTTAGGGGATAGGGAGGTGAAATAAAAACTTTTTTTTGGTTTAGTATTTTCTCATTTTAAAGATTGTAAGAGAAAGATATTTGCCTTAAAGTTAATTCTCTGTGTTCTCAGAGAATTCTTTTTTTATCTTTGAAACACTGGTAGTCATAGAATTTACTTGAAATTTTCCTCTTGTTTATAACCATTTTATTTTAATTTGATGCATAAAATGTACATGAACTATTTGAGATTAGTGTGCCCTTTTTACTTGGTGTAAAGATAGTTGTATGGATTTCTCTTATATGTTATAGTACTTCTCCATACTGGCTAAGAGAATACCCCTCATCCAAACTCCGGAGTCCAAAACTTTGAGTGCAGACGCCACCGAGTCACAGATGGAATCCACATCTCACTTCTTGTGGCAGGTGGTTAGATGGATTAAGAGCGTTGTGTAAAATTCCCTCCAGTCTAAGTTGTCTGGGTAACAAATGAAGTCTGTGTTATCCTTGGTTCCCATCCCCAAGATACCTCATTGTGTATTTGCAAACATCCCTCTCAACACTCAACCTATAACATGGTATAGGGCACTTACTGTATATTGCTATCAGTTATAAGATTCAAATTAAATGATAACCAATGCAGGGTTTCCAGTGGACTAGGCAAGTATTCTACTGCTGAGCTACACCCCAGCCCTGCTTCTAATGAGAGAAGATGATCACCACCATCACCCTACCTGACAGGTCATCAGCTTCCAGATCATTCCCTTCATCCATTCACTCTTCTTACCCAGACTTCCAGACCCTGTCTCTAACCATTGTCGCTTTTAATCCTTGCTTCATAAAAAAAGGAAGAGTGCATGAACCAGTACTCCTTCACAGGGAGCATCCTAACCCCTGAACTCCTCAGTCTCCTTCATCTGGGAAAGACCTCCTTGGTTAAGCTGCCTACTTGGCACCTGTAAACAAGAAGGCCTGATGGAGACAAATTAATAACTATGTTGAGTGACATCATCTCAGACCTATGACCACATAGCTCTGGTGAGCCCTGGGTACTGACAAGCCGCTCTAAGTAAGTCCATTGTTCCAATCTCATCACTGTTCCCCTCACTCTTCTCATTCATCAGATTTCCAGCATTACAACTCTCCCCTCACTCTGGAGAGAGCAAGTAGACATCCCAGAGAGAACTATCTGGTGGTCCCACTGCAGGCCAGCCAGCCTCTGTGGCTGAAGCCAACTTTTTTCACTTCCTTCAACTGGGTGTTCTCATCTTCCCACCGCACCATGGACTTGTTGTCCTCTGACCTTCCCAAGGCCTTTGCCTTTGACAGGATTCTTAAAACAAATGCACCACACACAGGCATGTGGTACCTTGCCTTCAGCCTTCACCCAGCCCTGTTCGGCTTGTTTTCTGTTCTCCCACTAGGATCAGTCAGTCTCCACCACACTATTAGAACAGCTCTACCCAAGAACAGCCGCTCTCCCTGTGTGCTCACCCTCAGAATGCTGTTCTCCCTTCCATGCCTTAAACAGACTCTCCCTGAAGACTTTTCCCTGAAGCTGAAGTGACAGTGACACTTCTTTCTGCTTCCTCTCATCACTGGGCCTGAATGTGGGATGAATGAATACCTTGAACATCAAAACACAAACTTTTACTAATAGTTCAAGTCATCCTCTGTGTGTGTGCATCTTAGCAAAGCGAAAGAAACACTGCTGTGTTACTGTCAAGTGAGCCTCAGGTGCTGCTGGGTGGTTTTATTATCCCTGCTCATTCACTACGCCACACGCCCCTTCCAGACAGCTGTTTCTTTTCAAACTTCAAACATAGAATATACACCATCAAGAGAGAGCTTCCATGAGCTTTCTGCCTCTGCATGTTGCTGGCTCTGCTGCCCCTGAGACCATGTCTCCTACTGATACATTCAAGGTCATCACTGAGCGATTTCCTATCTCCTGCATCATCAGTTTGGTCTTCCTACTAATTCTTCACCTTCATAACATGAGATAGCCTTTAGAGCTAATGGATGTCTCAGACTCCCTGAGCTCAGGATACTGCCCTTCCTCTGCCCTTTGCTTCCACTTTCATTTAAAAAAAAAAAAAAAAAAAAAAGTTTGCTCTCATGGCCCAGTCCCTTTTCTCTCCCAGGCTTGAGAGTTTGACTGGGTCTTTGTCCTTGTCACTCAACTGGATGTACCATTAAAACCTCCCATGGTGATTGCACAGCTAAACTTGGAGATAGGTTCCTCCCATGAGCACTAGCCTCAGGTCTTCAGGTTGCTAGGATACACACAATGCCGGTCCTTCTTTGGCTCTATAGTCAGCATCATCCCTCAGACAACTTTACTTGAAACTCATTCACTGATCTCATCTATTTTCCTGTATTTAAATACCTATTGCACCCAGCAGATCACACGTTTATATCTTCACCCATGTATTTTTCCTGATCTCGACTCTTACCTGGCTTCTGATGTTGCCAAGGAATGTCTGTCCACCTCTTGAGATAGTCAAAACAAGCCCCAAGTCCCTGACATTTCCTGCAGTTCCTTCCAGTTGTTCACACTGATATCCTTGGTGGAATGGTCAGTCTTAGGCAATATCTAACCAATCAGCCGGTCTCACTAGCCTCACATGCAAGAAATATTTGCAATCCAAACCTTTCACTGCTTCACTGTTAATACTGGCTCAGCACCCAGTTTTTGTTTGTTCATTCATTTGCTTGCTTTTATTTATGTACTGCAGATTCCCCTGCTTCAGCCACTGCTCCCCACCCCTCACCCCAAATGCCTATCAGTAATCAACACTAGCTCCCATCCTATCATGGAGGTCAGCTAGGGCCTCTGCTCCAAAACCTGCCTTTGGACACCAATCCCACACACTTTGCCCATTCCCCCAGAGCAGTGGTTCTCAACCTTCCTAATGCTGTGACCCTTTAACACCATTCCTCATGTTAGAGCGATCCCCAACAATAATTTTGTTGCTACTTTATAACTGAAATTGTGCTTCTATTATGAATCTTAATGCAAATATCTGATATGCAGCCCTATGAAACGGTAGTTCAGTGCCTCCCTCCCCCAAGGAGTCATGGCCTACAGGTTGAGAACCACTGTCTGACCATCTTATTTGGTGATCCTCACATACTCTACTCCAATCACTGGAAACCTTGAGCCTTTACATTTTCAAGGCACTTACATTTTGCTTCCCTCCTTTCTGTACTTTGTTTCCACATACGTACCTGACCCTTTCTCGTTCTGTATGAGAATATTCTCAATGAAGATTCAATCGTGTCTTTAAATGTCATCTGGCCTCCATATTTAGAACTGTATCACACCCTCCTCAAGTAGAGCTCCTTACTTTATTTTTGTTTTTAATTTCTTAAATATCATCTCACTCTGTAGTCTATGCTGGTCTCAGATGTGCTACCCAGACCAGCCTCAAACTCACAGTCTTCCTGCCTCAACCTCCCTAGTGCTGGAATGATAAATGTGAGCTGCCACCTGGCTATCCTTTCCTGCTCTGATTTTCTATAAAGTGCTTATAACCAGCTAATATGCTGTAACTGAGTTCTTTGGTGTTTTTCTGTACTCTACAATGTGAATTCCACAGAGATAGAAGTTTTCACATTTGTTCTTTCACATTTGTACCCCTACTGTCTCAAGCAATATTTAGTAAATAGTTGATAATAAATATTTGTTGAATAAAACCATCTTTCCACCAATACTTGAAGGCAGTGCTCTGTATTTTATTTCTCAAGAGTTACTAGTGGTGGCTTCTTCTTAGAGGTATTTCTCTAGCCTTCCATGACTCCAGATGCCTGTAATAACCTACTTACCTCTTGGGTCAGTTCTATAGGCTTCTTCCCTGTGAGACTTCTGATCTTAATCATGGCCCCGTGTATGCTTTTCTCCTAGACAGCGTCTGTCAGTGAATAGTTCTAAATAGTGCCTCTCTGCTGAAGATGTACTGTTTTCTCAATAGCCCCAACCCCTCCTTTCCACTCCAGACAGTTATCCTCAAGCCCCTACTCAGCATCATCCTTTGGCTAGCCAATGCTACCATCTTGATTCTACCTACCATGACCCTACAGTGCCATTGACTTTTCTTCTCTGTACTCCATTACCTCACTTCATCTCCAAACATTTTTCTAGAAACTTACTCCAAAATTCCTTTTGAGGTAGAATCCATTTTATTCACTATAAACAAAACAAAACAAACGCCTGTCATATCATAAGTACTCAATGAATATTTTCTAAATTCTTAATGGAGATTCTCCACTAGGGAAACATAGTTTGGGTTACTTCTGCTTACTTTCCCTTGCCTTCTTTTTAGAGTGGGACTAAGGAAGGGATAGAGAAAGAAGATAGTGCTTAATTTGTGGTAGCTGCTCAATTAATATTAGTTATCTTCCTTTCTGTAAGTTCCACATAATATGAGAATGGTTTATTCTTTTAGACTAGTTTATTAAGTGCTTGGGATCAGCATAATCTTTCAAAATAGGTATTTCCTCTGTTTTAAGATGATATTGACGCTCAGGAAATAAATACACCGAATATAAACAAAGGGATACATCTAAACATCTCAGCATGATGCCTATCAGGTATTTTGTGTGCTCTTCAAGCATTAGCTTCTTTCCCAGAAACTCCTAGTCTAGCTCTCCTCAAGGTCATTGGCATTCAAATAAATCATGGAAACCACATTGCAACAGCACACCTCCAGTAAATCTGCTTTGGGGTTTGGAGAACTGGTGAATGTTCACCATTTTGGCCTTTCTCTCTTAAATAATAGGACCCATTCTTGAACTGAATGAAAATACAGCCCAGGAGGGCTGATTCCCAGTGTTGGCATGGCAGTGTTCAGTGCTTTGAGGCAGTAACAGGTATTCTATCCCATAGCCCTGAGATCTTCTCCCTACTGCTTCTTCAAATAAGATAACAAAGGTTGGTCGTACGTAAAAGACCAAGCTGATGAGAGACCTCAATCCATCCTAGTTTTATTAAATTAACTGTAGTATACATATTCACCTTCCAATTGAATAAGACAAATGTTTTAGTCAAGAGATTGCCGTGTGTTTCTCAAGTTATTTTAGAGCCCTTTAATTCTATTGAACTGTTTTGAATCTTAAAAAATGATTTGCCTTATGTTCAGTCTAATCAAATATTTCCCTTTCAAAAAAGAAAACTGCCAGGTTTGGTCAAAGTGGGCTGGTAGGATATTGATAACACTTCAAGACATGATTAGCTTTCTCTTCAAAGTTATTTAAAGTGAAACAATAAGAGAACATAATTTGATTTCTTCTTTGTTATTGTTAAATATTAGGAGTCCCCCAAAGGAGCTCCTGCATTAAGGGCTTCGTCCCTGATGCTGCTAGTGTTCAGATGTGGAGTTTTAGGGAAGTGATTGGATCATAGGGCCCAGCCTTCACCAATGGATTGATAAATTGGTGGACTCAAGATCTGATGAACTATGGCTAGATAGTGAGACCATGCAAGGTAAGTCTTTATTGGAGGCCCGCATGGAGTGTGTCTTTGGCAGGTATCTTGCCCTGGTCCTTCCTATTTGTCCTTTTCTGCCTCCTGTCCAACAAGGGGGGAGAAGCTTTGCTCTACCACTCCTGTTCATCCTCATCATCAGGCCAAACACAGGAGGAAACTGCAGAAATCTTGAGCCAAAGTAAACCTTTCCGCCTTTTTAATCAATCTCTTTCAAGTAAATACCTGTTTACTTTTGAACTAGTATTTTCATACATAGTCCTTCCTAGCCTGGAACTCACTGTGTAGACCAGGTTAGCCTAGAACTCATCAAAATCCACCTGTCTCTGTTTTCTTAATGATGGGATTAAAGGTGTGGGCCACCATGCCCTACCTCTCAGGTATTTGTCAGAGCAACCGAATTCGGGCTTAGCACCATTTCACTATCTGTAATTCAGGTGTCAGGTTTTGGTGATGGCCACTGAAATAATTAGTCCTTTATGGTTAGAAGATATAAACACAGATATGTTCTGAAAACTTATTTGGCTTCTGTGGTGGTTTGAATGAAAATGGCCCCCATAGGCCCATAGGGAGTGGCACTATTAGAAGGTATGTCTTTGTTGGAGTAGGTGTGGCCTTGTTGGAGGAAGTGTGTCACTGGGGAGTGGGCTTTGAGCTTTCAGAAGCTTAAGCCACCAGGCCTGATGATCCATATGTAGAACTCTCAGCTCCGTCTCCAGCACCATGTCTGCCTGCATGCCACCATGCTTCTTACCATGACAATAAGGACTAAACCTCCAAAACTAAGCCAGCCCCAATTAAATGTTTTCCGTTATAAGAGTTCCTGTGGTCGTGGCATCTGTTTAAAGCTATAAAACCCTAACTAAGACAGCTTATGGACCCAACAGTTCCCAAAACTAACTACTTGAGGAACGGTTTATAGAAGGTGCATTGGGTTTTCATTTTCATTCATCTGCATGACTGATTTTAACCCACTATACTGCTTTCTTACCTCTATTTTTTACATAAACTTTTTGAGTACCTACTTTATATTTATTCATATTCACCGTACTTCATATTTAATTTTTGTAGTAGAAGTCCTATCACTTCAAATGAAATTCTCTTCATCTCTCCAACTATTCCCTCCTCTTCCTTTTTGGTCATGTGTCTGAGTGTGTGGGTGTTTACGTGGTGCACATGAGTGAGCAGGTGTGTGTGAGCGCAGAGGTCAGAGGTCAGCCTTAAATGTTGTCCCTTAGGAATCACACACCTTGATATTTTTGAGACAAAGTGTCTCGTTGGCCTGGAATTTACTGAGTTGGACAGCAAGGCCTCCCTGATCCAAGCTCTGATGACCATCGGTAAGCTCATCTGTCTAATGTAACTGATCTAGAAATAGACC
The DNA here is from genome assembly GCA_019843965.1 of Rhynchomys soricoides. Lineage (NCBI taxonomy): Eukaryota > Metazoa > Chordata > Mammalia > Rodentia > Muridae > Rhynchomys > Rhynchomys soricoides. The sequence continues at coordinate 2,939,543 of JADRCH010000075.1, forward strand.
TGGAAAGGGCACACCAGGCAAGAGAATGGCAATGGGCATCCTATCCTCAGCACTGAGTGCTCCTGCCCAATACTGGGTGGGAATGATGCTGCTGTGAACTTGGAAAGCCTACATCACTGTCTTAGTCAGGGTTCCATTCCTGCACAAACATGACCAAGAAGCAAGCTGGGGAGGAAAGGGTTTATTCGGTTTACACTTCCACACTGCTGTTCATCACCCAAGGAAATCAGGACTGGAACTCAAGCAGGTCAGGAAGCAAGAGCTGATGCAGAGGCCATGGAGGGAGGGATGTTACTTACTGACTGACTTGCTTCCCCTGGCTTACTCGGCTTGCTTTCTTAAAAAACCCAAGACTACCAGCCCAGGGATGGCACCATCCACAAGAGGCCCTCCCCCTTGATCACTAATTGAGAAAATGCCTTACACATGGATCTCATGGAGGCATTTTTCTCAACTAAAACTCCTTTCTCTGTGATAACTCCAGCTTGTGTCAACTTGACACAAAACCAACCAGTACAATCACCTTCCCCAAGAATCATATTTGAAATCAGATGGCAATAAATATTGAGTGGATGGCTCTTGGCCCTCCAGCAATATTAAAGAAGGAAGAATTAAATGTCAACATTACTTGCTCCCAATTTTACTCTGACAGAATTGAGATTAGAAAAATGTATATCATGTTAACTTTTATGTAGACAAAATGACATATTGTCACTATGTATAATGACATAATTGCCCATTGTGGTTATTGGAATAGACTGGAAAAATCTTTAATCCTTGGTTGGAACAGAATTAGGAGGGGGATTATAAACAAATCAGTAGAATATTACAAGTCAAAGGGAGAAATTTGGAGAAACAGAGTTATAAAATCTGACCGACCCAATGAAGCTTATCTGATATCTTTGTTAGATGTCTTTAACTTTTATGAGTCTTCCCATTAGCAATCATAAGTTATGTAATACATTAATAACTATAATGATGATTGCATAAAATCATACAGGTTAGCAAGCATTTTTACTTCTCAGGTCATCTTTTTAAGAATTATGTGGTTTAGCCGCTATCACTGTCATCCAAAGAACACACACATCTGTGATTCAAGGCTGGGTCCTGTCTGTTTCCACAACCCTGAGTCAACTCTACTCATTGTTCACTATTTAAAAATATTTTGTTCTCAATAGCCCTCATGTTACAAAGGATTAGAAGGTTAATTTGTTTGAAACTTTGAAGCCACAGAACTGGGAATTTGTTTTAAGCTTCCAAATTTCTTGCCATTTGCCCAGCCCAAGGAAATAAATCTCTCTCAGCAAATGGCACATGTATTTTGTTAGTGATTTTTAAAATTATTCAAGGTAGCATACATGTAGAGACATATTCATGTTGACCTACCTGTTCTCATTCCTTGTGTAAAGTTCAGGCATATTCTCTCTGACTTTTCAGTAAAAGTGCATGCATATTTTAATGATATTCATACAGATGATTAACATCACAGTGTTAGAAATCTAGGATGCTATCAAATAAGCAACTATTTCCATATCTTCTACAGTTTTTGTTTGTTTCTTGAGACAGTATCTATGTCAATTAGGCTGGCCTCAAACTCACTGAGATCTGCCTGCCTCTGCCTCCCAGGTGCTTGAATTAAAGATGTGGCCACCACACCCGGCTTTCTATAGTTCTTGTATATCTGCATACACGTGTATCCCACACAAATACACCACAAAACATTTATTTCCACATCTTGGCCCTTCTTTCTGTGCTTCTCTGTGCGTGTCCATTCAGTTCTCTTTGGCCACAATCAGATGTTCTAGTCCTGGAAGGGCTGTGGGAACTAGTCAGAAACCTAATGTTTAGCACAATCTCCATGTTGCTCACTAACAACAGCTTACCACTAGTACATATCAATTTCCAAGAACTGAAGAAGTATAAGTATTGGCTGAAATGAGTGGACAAAGACCCTTAATGCCAGCTAAAAAGGAGAGAGGGTGAAGCGGTTCTGCTCAAGATCATTGTAAAATATTTAAAATGATAATACTTACTGAAAAACAAGATTCCAAGAAGCAAAAGTTCATACAGACAACAAAAGAATTTTTAAAAAGGTATGTGTCTACAGAACTGACAAGGTGAAATGGTGATGAATACATTTTCCCTTATTAAGTATCTATGGGAGGAGGAAATTGGGAACCAGGAAAAGTAGTAGGAACTTGAGTCCCTAATGACGTTGAGAAAGTTGTGAGTGATGAGATGCATTATGGATTTGTTTTAAGGTCAAACTATCTGATTTCATAACAGAACTACAGGCAGTGAGCTGCTTCTTAAGTCAGAAGAACACTCGAAGGACATGTGAGTGGTGTAGAATCTTTAAAGGTTAACAGCAACGGAGGAAGCAGTTATTTCAAATCATCACACTCAGTGTCTGGTGAGCTAGAGCCAATACATATGCTAAATGGCAGTTATCAAACTACCTGAAGCGTAGCAATATGCCTCCAAATGCTAGCTACAGTGAAGAAAGGCCTGCTGTTGCTGGTGGGGAAGGGCAGTGGACAACTTGAAGTAACAGTTTAATTCTGATGTTGGGTGAGGGGGGAAGAGGAGGCAAAGTAGAAAATCAAAATAGACTGGAATTTAGGAAGAGGGAAAAAGTCTCTTTGGAGCATTTTTAGGAGACATATTGAATACTGGTGTATGACATTGATTAATGCTTACTGGAATGAGCTAATTGCTTCGATTGTGGGATAAGATAACTAGTGAGTGCTGCCATATAATTAACTGAGGTAACAGCTAGAAAAGAGGGGATTTAAAGGACATATTTTTACAGGGGAGTGTGTGTGTGTGTGTGTGTGTGTGTGTGTGTGTGTGTGTGTGTGTCTGTGTCTGTGTAGACTAGAAGACAGTCCCCTGAGTTTACTCAAGCACCTTATTTTGAGACAGGGCCTGGAACTTACTGAATAAGCTGGGCCACTGGCCAGCAAGCTCCAGGGATCTGCCTATCTCTGTTCCCCAGCTCTGGGATTTCATGCATAGCACAAAGCTTGGAAATAGTTTTAACTACTGCATCCAGTTCTTGGATTCAGAGGCCTTTGGAGTTCCTTCACTGTCTTAAAGGCAGCCATGGTATTTAAGTTCGCTTCTTTCTAGACTTGTTTTGAAATGGCTTCTTTTGTAAGATGACCTCACTTTTCATGGTTACAAACGTTTTCATAGCTATTGTGACATTATGCATTAATGCCTAATTAACTATTATGTAACATTAACTAATGCAGTGCTTGGTCATGTGGCAAACCAAATGCTGTGCACTTGTATGAAATGGAACCCATTCTCGCCTTCCTGTTAGAAAGAGTGGTCTTCTGTATGCATTATGTACAGTGTGGGTACACAGAAGAATGATGTTGGTAAATTGGTGTGACAAAGAACTTAAGTGTGTTCATATATAATTTTATTAGGCATGTTGCTTTGAAGAACTCAGGATATGTTTTCTTTCAGTTAACAAGAAAGAATTAGAAACAAAATCTGTATGAATTCATTCTTTATAGCAAATAAGAAAGGCGATTCCACGGTTCCAGAATCCTTCTGTTTACTACCCTAGGTACATAGAAGACACGTGGCTCAGAACGAAGACACTGAGAAACCACAGACTTGGCTGAATTTTAAAATCTGATGAAAGTAGAGTCTTTTAGAAGCTAAAGCCCTCCTGCACCTACACCTTAAAGGAGGAAGCACCTCCTCAAGGAATTGTACCGAAAGGAACTAAAGAGCACTAGCTCTACTGGCATTTTTACTGGTGATAGTATTTATTCTAGTGTTCTCATTACATGGTTTTAGAAACTTTAGTGTCTTCACTAACCCTGTCTATTCCATTTGCTTTACAATGTTCAGATGCATTTTAGTCTATGTGGATATTTTAGGAATATATATGACATTGGAGTATTTAATCACATTAATATGTATATGATGTACATGCATTAATCCCCAAAAGTATTGAGAGCCATTTAAAAAATTGACCTAACAACATGAGGAAACAGAAATGCTGGCATTAAAGTTGAAGGGCAAGAAAAACGTAACATGAGTGCTGGAGAACCTGTGTTGGTAAATAGACCTCTTTGGGCCTTATGTGAAGTCAAGAGGCAGACCCCATTTAAAAATGGCCTATTAATATTACTAATCAATTCATGCGGCCTGGACTGAAAAGTAAGGCAATGAATTTGACAGATTAAATAATGTTACCTATCTCATAAACAGGACTGCAGTGAGTTCTATGTAAGGTGACTAGATGCTGCCTCTGTGTGACCTGGTAAAGAAGTGTCCAGACATGTGCAGACATGTGCAGAGGCATGATAAGACTGCATCCAGCACAGAAACCCAGAAGAGCAACCAACTAAAAAGAAGAAAGACAATCACAATACAGCTCCAGCTACCTGGCTTCCCTATTCAGGGAGGGAAGCAGACAGACAGGTCACCCAAAAATAAGGTGGAAGGCTTTGGTAGAGGCAGGCATCCAATCCACAAGACAAGCTTACTGCTCCCACAAACTTCAAACTCAGAGAATTCTCCAGTGGGTGGGTCAAGAGTGGGAGGAGGTCCCTCCTGTTAGGGGCTGTGACTCCCTCTGTACAGGGAACTGACACAAGTCTGGATTCAGTCTCACAAAACCTAGGATGAGGGACAGCCCTGGGAGTCAGTCCTGGAGAGTGGGAGGGCTGGACACTAGAAAGCCAAAGAATGCAGGGGACAGGAGGCACAGCCCAGTATACATTGTGTGGGGAGAGGTGCCACCCTTGGTACCCAGAAGGAGATGTCCTCAGATAAGACTCTGGAGTTAAAGAACCCTGAGCATGAGGTCAGCAGGTGGCCTGGCACTCATGGGGTTAGAGCCCCTATCTGCATGGGGTTCATTGCTGGCAACAGTGATGATCCAGTGGACTATTTGAAGTTCACACCCGTCTCCATCAGGTGATTAATGTTTGGTTGGGAGAACCTGCCCAGCCCACATTGCCGAATGTGCCTAGCAGAGCTCCACGGTGATAATGGAGCCCAATAGTGACGATGGAGCCCAATGGTGTTGATGGAGCCCAATGGTGATGTTTTGCAAAGCAGGAAGTTGCTAAAGTGCAGACAGTTCTGCTGACCTCAGGAGCCTCTCCTCCCCAGGCTCAGCAGCAGAGAAAAGACAGAGGCTGAACTCAGTTCTCACGCTGGCCTCCAGCACATCCTGGCAGTCTTCTTCGAGTTTCAAGAGCTAGAGAAGCACCGCTCTCTACCCTACCCTGTGAACTCTTTCCATTTTGCTTATCATTCTAGTAACATGTTTACGTTGCCTTTCATATGTTTATTTAATACTTTTATATATTTCTTCTCTCTCTCTTCTTTTTCTCTGTTCATGCTCCCAGCGATATATTGATTTTATTTTACCTTTTTTTAAAGGCTTTTAGAAATTCTTGCTACATTAATTTGAGGTGTTTTATTGTTCTGAGGAGCAGGGTGTGTGTGTGCGCGCGCGCGCGCGTGCGTGTGTGTGGGATGTGTGTGTGTGTGTGTGTGTGTGAGAGTGGTTGGCTTTGAGTAATTTAAGTTAATATACAAAAGATGGGTTTCCTTGTGGCAGGTTCATATATGTGCTGCTTGACTTTGTTCTTCTCGTCCCTCCTTCTTCTGTCCTGTCCTCCATCATCCTCTTGCTGGTTCTCTTCCCCTACCTCAAATGATCCTCCCTTCTGCTTTTATGTTATGAATTCTATTACCTTCCACCTCCCTTAAGATCACTCCCTCTCCTCCTTTAAATCTAGATTACTTATATGAAGGAAGTATGTGACATTTGTCTGAGTCTGGAATATTTCACTTAATTATTTCTAGGTCTGCCCATTTTTCTGAAAAAATGTTATGATTTCATTTTTCTGAATTGAGTATATTTCACATATGAGGGTCCTGATTTGGTCTATATATTGGGTGTCTTAAGAGTCCATTGGCTTCCAGTGTAAAGTAGGACAAGAAAGAGTTCTGAAATAGCTCTGAGACATTAGAGATGGATGACTGGAAGGCCCTGTAATTTTGAGAGTTCATGGTAGAAGAAGATATGATGTATAGTTTATGACAAATACCAGTGGCAGTCACTATGCAGGTCTCTAAGCTGTACTATGTACAGGAGAGAATTACTTGTCCCTCAAAAAATCCAGTGTGCTGTTAGACCCTGGCGGAAAGAGCCTGCCTAAGAGACACCAAGAGAGTTATTATGGTTAGGTGTTTGGTCAAGCATTATTCTAGATGTTACTCTAAAAGTATAAATCTGATTGATATTTAAATTGCTATTAACTGAGGAAGAGAATCCAATTCTCCATGTCACGGGATAACGAAACTTAAAGGAAAGGACCAGCGTCCTGTCCCTGGAGGAGGAACAACCTCTGCCTCCACCCTCCCTTGGACCACAGTTTGCAGCACCAGCTTTCCCAGTCTCCAGCCTGTCCTGAACCTGCAAACTCTGGGTGTGCCAAACGCTGCAGTGGTGTGGACCAATTCATTAACCTCCTCTCATCTCTCCTCCCACCACTCTCTCCCTTCTTCTACCTCAGTTTCTCTTCTCCCTCCCTTCCCTCTTTCTTTGTGTGTGAAAGTGTACAGAGATGGTTCTTAAATTGTGATGAGATTGTGCCTGATAAAACACCATAAATAAGTGAATAATATTTTAGTTTGAAAAGGTAACTTGCCAAAAATCATAGATTAGTCCACTTAAATGTGCTAGAAACACTTTAATTGCCCTAGAGTTGGGCAAAATCAACTAACAGAATTCTTTATTAAAGTGCAGAATATCTCATACAGTTTATCAAATGCAATATACCATAGAGTTTAGCATTGGTCATTTATCCTCCAGACTGTGCAGGTTACTGGGAGCTGTGGTTCACCACTATTGCAGTGCATCACTTTCATGCCAACATAAAGTTTGAGAAAGTCCCTAAACAGAACCATTATAAGTATCACCTGTATACATTAAGAACTTACATACTCTATTGTTATCGGTTTTTCTGGTGTATCTTAATATACCAAGTGGCCATGTAGCTAAAATACTCAACACTAAGAGCTGAGTTTTATCAGACCTAACAACTGGTGGTTCATTCCAGAACGCACTCAAAAGTGGATACATGTTGTCAGTCATGAGCCAGTCCAGAGGTCATAAACAAGTTGCAAAAGCGGGTAGCCCAGGCTTCCACATCATTCATTACTATTACACCAATACCCTTCTCTCTTAGCTCTTTATGGCCACTTGGGGGAATTCTTAGAACTGACTGATGGAGGAAGAGCAAACCTAGGCTTTGTTCATGGAAGGGGCATTTTGGTGTAGGGATGCAAGCCAAAAGTGGGCAGAAGCTATACTGTAGTCTGTCTTGGGCAGGGATTTGAGAAAATTGGGGTCAAATCAGCCAGCTATAGAAGTATGGAAACAGATACATCCATGGACATAAAGTGTTGAAGATCTTGAAATCATGGTAATACCCACCACAGGGCACACACTGCAGAACAGATATGAAGCAATTGCATAGACAGGATGAATCATCCAGGAGATGCCATCCAGTCTCCAAATCTCTTTCTCTGACAATCCTTCCTTTGATTAATTATTGCAAACCACACAAGTCTTCAATGGACCACACACACCTAGCAACTAAGGACAACCTCCAACTTTGACATTCAGAGCCAGGTTTTATGGGCATATAAAGAATTTGCAGAAGCAGCAAGAGGAGGCAACCAAGAGACAGATCTGGAAGCCCTGATAGGAACAAGACTTCATGACTATGAGCTCATTATTCTCCCATGTCTAAACTTGACCTAGAATTATATTTCTTTTGTGCAATCAATACAAGGACACATTTGCCCAAATGAATGTGATAATATTGTCATCTCAAATGAGCAACCAGTTGTTTCAGATGAGCCTACTAGTCTCCTTCCATGTCTATTTAGCAAGAATGTCACACAGCTTGCTTCTTTAGGACCTCCCTCCCCAATAAAAGATCTCAGATCTATATCATTGGGAGAGTCAGAGCTAGGAATACCGTAAGGAAGTCCATTACCTGCCTTTGTAGTTCAACACACAAGGGGGATCAACTAATGTTGAATGTTCCAGAAAACTATGGAAAAGTTCAATATTCAACTAAACTCTTAGTACTGCTTCACAACCGTGGTAGGATGCTAAGTTGGAAGTATCTAATAGCTTCTAGAAGTATGGGTCTGGACTTTGGGGAAAGAGTAAGAATTTTCAGTGCACCAGTGACTCACTTGTCTACTTATGCATCTGTTCACTCAATAATATTTATTGAACACCTACTATGTGTCAGACATTCTTCCAGATACTATAGTTTTGTCAGAAAGCAACAGAGATTGGGTGCTTGTTGCTTTAGAATTTGGAATCTGGTGGAATGATGAAAGAGATGATTGAGGCCCTGAGTGGGGATAATTTTCCAAGGATATAGAGCAACCCTAAGTTAGTGGGGGAGCATGAGAGGGAGGAAAGGGATCAGTTATAGCAAAAGAGAAAGAGGACATATGGGAAACCACAAAAGCATAGTGATTAGCTTAAGAAATGAGCATGTTGGGGGCTGGAGAGATGGCTCAGCAGGTAAGAGCACTTTCTGCTCTTGCAGAGGACCAACATCCACATCTGGAGACTCACAACCATCTGTAGCTCCAAAGGGTCTAACTTGTCTTTTGGGCTCCATGGATACCTGCACAGGTTAACCACACACATCCACAGATTTAGAGAGGACACATAAATAAAAACTAGAAATAAATCTTTCATATAGGAGAATTTCAAAAGGGGTAGGAGATCAAACATCATACCCTGCTTCAAAAAAAAAAAAAATCAAGAATATAAAGGGGTGGCAGTAATTGTTAAAAGACATTTGCTTGAATTCCTGAAACTTTTAAATCCAACCTGTTCTTTCTTACAGAATCTTCCAGTGCCTGAACAACTTGAACCCAACAGTCTTCCACCCTGCATCCTCTGATAAGAAGTGGGGGAGTGGCAGTGAAAGGGGGCTTTCCTGATAAAAATTTAGGGCCTCTGCATGTGTGTGTGTGTGTGTGTGTGTGTTCATGCTATGACCTCTTAGCTGAGCAATGTGGCCAGCCACACATCTAAATGGAGTATACCTATCGGTTCTCACGACTCTGAACTTGACAGTGACTTATGGTGGAAGAACAACAGTGCTTCACCTCGCGTGCAAAGGATCCAAACTCACTTTCCTCTGCCTTACTTGGATTTTGGCAATGAGGATGGAAGCAGGGAATCATTTGGGAAACATCAGGGACAATTGTAGAAAATACTAGCAGCTGCAGATCCAGCAGGGGAGAGGACGTGATGTCAGAGGAGTAATGAGCTACTGCCAGAAAGGATATGCCTAGGCCACTCCTTGAAGAAGTGTGTCATGAAGATGGAGCCAATTTCTGGCTATGCCACCACCAACTCAAGCTTAGCTTAGACCATCTGTCCTGTTTGATGAGTTGGTTTACCAAGCAAGCAGTCCACCTCAGCTATTTCTCAGGGCCCGGTTTTCTTATCTACCATACTTGAACACCTTAATCTCTGCTGCAATGTCAGTGGAGCAGACTCCTCTTTGTAGCACACCTCACCTGCAGGTAATGATCTTTGTTTAGGCAGTAGACAGCAGTTAAAGGATCAGGTTTTGTCCTGGTCCCAGGTGTAGAAGAATCGCCTTATTCATTAGCTTATGCAAATACAGAATTCACTAGAAGTCACAGCATCTGCAAAGACATGAGATATAATATCAGGACCTGGGATGCAGGTGAGGAGGCCTCTTGGCTAATCTGTATAAAGCTAGTCTTTGTGTGAACTTCAGGGTCAACTCATTTCCTCTCAATTAGAAGCTGGTCAATGACAATAGATACAGTCTCTAGTTTGGCTCAACCATCTTGATGCCCTCAGTCTGTCTCAGGACACTCTCTACTGTGCCCAGCTGGTCCCAGGTCTCACCCAACCTAAACAAACACCTTATAGCCCCAAGAATTAAGTATCGCATAGACTCTGCCTCTAACTCCTGTTCCCATTGCCTAAAAGAAAAAGAGGCTCCAACCAGTAAGTGTCCACATCACTACATCCACCACAGAGCTTTCCCTTGCTGTGTGTGTTGGCCAGAGAGCTGAGAGGTTCTCAAAGTGTTTGTTGACAACAGCCAGAAAGCTTAGTGTTTTCGTGTTTACAGTGCTATGTTGCTGATGGATTTTAAAGTCCTCCCCAACAAAGCTTGATACACATATTAAGTTAGTCTAATTACTAGCTTTGCAACCAGACAAAGAAATGTCAACTCTTGGCACTCTTGAAAACATTACTTGTAACCAGTCTTTTGGCTACTTTATTGGGTTCCCTTTTGCTACCATCCTGCTCCATCCAATCTCTTCCAACACCCCCCCCCCCCGAATACTAGGTAGGAAAGAAAGAAGACTAGAAGGAAAAGGGGCCATCACTCTCATCAGACATCTTCCTGATGAATAGGGGCATTGAGTTCCTTGGGAACTCCAAGTTTGGTCTTCATCATCAAGATATCTCCAAACAAAAACCAGCAACAGCAAATAGCAGCAGCAGCAGCAGCAGCAGCAGTAACAGCAAATAGCAGCAGCAGCAGCAGCAGCAGCAGCAGCAGCAGCAGCAGCAGCAGCAGC
>JADRCH010000075.1:2950205-2966875 GCA_019843965.1 Rhynchomys soricoides
GCAGCAGCAGCAGCAGCAGCAGCAGCAGCAGCAGCAGCAGCAGCAGCCGCCGCCGCCTCCGATCCTCTCGGGGCTCTAACCTTCTTATACCCTCTCAAGAGTTCCCAGAATTCCAAACATCATACACTTGCAGAAACTATGTACAGCTGGCAAAATCACACCCACTGCATGAGGCAAAACATAGTCTGCTGCTGTGGACAATCTAAAGCCATATCCCACACCTTGAATTAAAACAAAAACCTATTCCTATAACATTTCTGTGTTTAAAGAAAGCAAAATTCTCACTACAATTACTACCTGGTATAGGCTATTGCCTGACTACCCTCAAAGCAGTAAAATGGGTTTCTTCTACCTATTTCTACTTGAATTTAAATGTAAAGAAAATACACTGACATTTGCCTAACTGAATGAGGTACCCAGGAATCCATAGGCATATTGCATTTTGTTCTGAGTCTGGTGTTGATTCGTTGGTTTAACCTATTTGTTAAGTACCTATCACATGGAAGGCTGGGTGCTGAAGATAAAGTAGAAGCAAAAATGTTCATGGCACCTAAAGGACAACACCCAAGACACACAGCTTGTTCTCTCACCATACACACTCAGGCACACAGATTTACACACCCTCACAAACGTGGGAACACTCACACTGTCATAAACATACACACATACAAGTACTGGGTAAATCTAAGAAACCGATGATAATTCAGACTTTGGCTACAAGAAAATAACAGTTGAATGTGGCTTAGGTTGTTTGTATAGCTTTCTGATAAAGAAACTAAAATCTTCATACTTAAGAACAGATTACCTCAAGATATAAAATAAAGAACGAGAAGAGGTTGTTATTATTATTGTCATTATTGTGATTCTTATTTGTTTGCTTGCTTTCTTGCTTGAATGAATACCTTGGTCAAGTTAGTTAACTTCACCCATATTTCATTTTCCAATCTGTAAAATGAACATGAGCTAACATCTTGTATTACATGCAATAACATTTGTAAAGGGCTAAAAATTACAGCTTAATTGTAGAGTACTCACCTAGTATAGCTAACAATATTGTACTTTTACCAGATACTTAGCACCTGGGAGCTGACTCCAATGGATTAGAAAGGAAAGCCTTTCATAGGTCCAGCTCGGATGGGCACGCATCGCCTTCACTGTGCTGACTGACATGATCATGTGCAGGGAGCCAAAACGTTGCACCTCCCGGCAGAAGGACAAGCAGTAACCACAGGGGCTTAGACCCAGAGAGGGCTTGCCTGTGAGTGAGGTCATGATTCAGGGGTTCAACAATCAACAGTGCTGACAAAGGCACACTGTTTCCCTGACAGTACAGAATCATATTACTGTACACACAAGTGTCTCACACCTGAGAGAGATGAAATTACACAGCTTAATCCCAGAACCAGCTCAGCAAGAAGTCGCTCTGACATTTCAGATAGGAGTTGTCTTCTGGCAGAGAAAATGCAGCACGGCAGCGACCGGGCAGTTTTCAGCAATGAGAAGGGCCTGGTCTTGTCTGTTGAAACAGTCTTTGATGCTTGGTTTTCTTTATTAGTGCTGCCTGAGAGGCCCAAGCACAGTGCATGCTATAGAGGCTCTTGCTTGTTCTGTTTTCGCCCTTACAGTCTTCCTCGAGGTTGTACATGCATCTTAAATCAGATTGATAGCAGATACTTGCCAAAAATTCATCCCTATCAGCAAGGCAAAACTTCACACTGATGAAGGTCAATGAAAAAATGACTTCTGTGCTAGAATGTGTCAGGGAACACACACAGGGATGTCCCCCAAACCAAGGCCAGCCAGAAGTTTTTAAACTTCATCTTGGAGTTTAAATACTAAGACAGTGTTTGAAAGGGTGTGTAAATAAATGACTTCCCAGGAGCTCTGCTGAGCACTTTGTCTGAGACACACTGTGTCTGTCACAGCCTGTGCCATAGGAAGGCCAGGGGCATAGAAAGCTACCAGGTGTAGACAAAGCAGCTGTTTCCTAGAGCCACCTTCTTCCTGTACTCCGGCTCTTTGCCCTGTCCCTCTCATGGGAAGCTACCTTTGCTGAGAGTTTCATGGAAAGTTAAATCTATGAGACATAGATTAATTGACTTGCCTACCAAATGGAGAACAATGTGACGAGGGTGAGCCAGCATTTCAATCCAGATGATATATGACAAAAGAAAACACAGAACTAAAGATAGATGATATGAGGCACAAAAACAACAACAACAACAAAAAAAAAACCCAACCCTTCAAAACACACAATAAGTAGATGTTTTCTTTCCCTCTCTGCTCAGTGACAAGATTTCTGCCATTAGAGGCCACTGGATTTGGGTTTTTGTTTAATGAATCTTTAATGTGCTACTACACAGTGGGCAAGCACACTGACACTGACACTTCCTAGCCCATGTTTCTCTTTTATTGACAGTAGATTCTTTTCTTACATAATACAACCTGATTATCTCCCTCTACTTTTTCCAGTTCCTTCCCACCTCTCCTCCCACCTGCATTCACTCCCTTTCTGTCTCTTGTCAGAAAAGAACAGGCTCCTGCAAGATAACAACAAAATATAATAAAATAAAATATAATGAGATAGAACAAAAACTATCACATCAGAGTTTGACAGGACAAACAGAAGAAAAAGACAGAGGCAAAGAGAAGGCACATGAATCTGAGCCCTGCTTCTTTGAACACTCAGGAATCCCATAAAAACACTAAACTGGAAGGCGTAATATATGATACATGCAGAGGACCTAGTACAGATCCATGCAGGCCCTGTGTATGCTGTCTCAGTCTCTGTGAGTTCACAAGAGCTTGGGTCATGTTGCTTTAGGGGACACTGGATTTTTTGGTGTCCTCCACCCCCTCTGGCTCTTACACTATTTCTGTCTCCTTTCCCATGGGGGCACTAGCCTATTCAATATTTTCTTTATCCCAGTGGTTCTCAACCTTCCTAATACAGTTCCTCATGTTGTGGTGACTCCCAACCATGAATTATTTTATTACTACTTCAATTTTGCTATTATTATAAATTACAACATAAATATCTGATACGTAGGATATCTGATATGTAACTTCCAAAGGGGTCATGATCCATAGGTTGAGCAGATTTTCAGCTCATGTGTATATGCTTCCTTAAATGCACACACACACACACACACACACACACACACACACACACACACACAGTGGCAAACCCAGGCCATTTTTCTTCTTTATCATTTGTTAGAGAGTCTGCTAGTTTGAAGTACATAGGGCAGATCTGCTTTCTATAAGACAGTAGAGAATTTTAGGTTATAGATACACTGCAGAGGGCTTGCAACCAGTTCCCCAATAGGGACTTTTAGGGAGCTAGAGAGATAGCTCAGTGGCTGAGACTGTGCAACTCCTCTGGTAGAGGGTGCAAGGTCGGTTCCCAGCACCCATGTCAAGCAGTTTGCAATTCCCTGCTATTCCAGTTTCTGTTGATCCAACAATTCAGGACTCAGTGAGTATCTTCACTCAAGTACAGATACCCCCACATAGATACATATGCATAATTAAGGAGAGAATGAATGCTAAATATAGTGCTTTAAAAACAGGTACTTTTAGTTTCCCTGTCAACATTTCACTCTAATGCTGTGATGTGGAGATCATTACATGAACAAAGACTCATCCATGTTTGAATATGCTGAGAGCAGGGCAGCTATGTTAGAAACAGGCATGATTTTGATAGCAAATGCTTTCAGAAGAGCTGTGCTAACTTACTCTCAATATAGCAAGGTTGGAGTGGGGCTGGGTTCCCAAACCCTGACCAGACCAGTGTGTTCTGAGTTCTTTGAGCTTTGCCAAACATAGGGCAGCAATGATCTTTTGCTCTTTTTGTCTGTATTTCTCTTATAGGGAACATAACACTCCCTGTAAATTGAGGCTTTGACTCATTCTCCTTTTTCTTTCCTTTTTCTTTTCTTTCTTTTTTTGATTTTTGTTTTATTACTTACTTGTTTGTTCACATAGCTGTATTTATCAAGATGTTCCTTCATAATTCTGAAGGAATAGAAATTGAGAGAGAGAGAGAGAGAGAGAGAGAGAGAGAGAGAGAGAGAGAGAATATCAACAGTTGGTCAGTCCGCCAAAGTCAAAACTGATCAAAAGCCAGCATTCTGTTTTCCTTGGTCACCTTTAAGTTGCTGTCTCTATTAATCTGCTCTAAGCAATTCAAATTCCAATCATATAAATGATTTATATCTCCTACAATCACAGAACCTGTTTTACCTACATGGACTAACATGGACCCTTCATTCTGCCTGGAACACCTTTGCAGTCTCAAGCCCGGAATGTGTCTGTTGAGCAAGTTTGTATTTCATGCAAAGGGACTGATGCAGCCCTTCTTTGTGAGACTTCTCTGCTTGTCATCCTCCCTGGCCCTGATCATTTCACCTGGCATCTGCAGCATTTCTTACTGATCTCGATGGCTCAGGTCATACTCTACAAGTCAGGAGTGAGGTCTCTGAAGTCAGGCCAAATCTTGCTCCTGTTATGTATTCGCTCTTTGACTGTGGACTTTGGTACCCTCAGCTGTCCTATGTGGTTAACAGGAGCATCCAGGAGGACTTCTTTGAGAATTAGATACGCTAATACTTGCAAAAGCATTAAACAGTGCCTGTGCTAGAATAGTGCCAGACACACAAAATGTGCTCACAATTAAATATAACCAAGTTGAGCTCAGTGCCAGCCTCAGCAACAGCATTGCCCTCCGAGAGGCGATTGGACCTGGTTTAGCTGTCCCTCTAGCCCTTGGATGTTTTAGATTACAGGGCCAAACTAAGCATCTAGCACACAACAGTTCTATTCAATAAATAAATATTTTTTTTAAGAAAGGAATTTCTAAGGCCCTCATTTTAGTAAAAAGATAACATAAATATGTAAAATAGATTTAACAAAAATGAATGTATGTTGTCTCTAACATAAGCCAATACAAAGTCTGTACTGAATTGTTAAGAAAATACAGAGGAAGATAAGTGGAATAGAATTAAGGAGAGGCTCATGGGAAGGTTGTTATTGCAGAAGTGAGGGGGAAGAATGGAGATGGCAGAAATCACCGAGAGAGTGTCAAGAGAGGAAATAACTCCTTGCAGGGCTCCTTGGAGATTTCTGAATCTTAGGTAGCTTCACTCAGTCTTACCAAACATACTGAAATGTACCCACATCCAACACAACTCTGGTGCAAAAATATTTTCTAACTTGGCTTTTGAAATGATTCTTATGTTAGTAACTCCTTTGATTCATAATTGCTTACAATTTTTATGTAATTATATTTCTAAATTATGAAATTATTTTAATTATTTTATAATTAGCTAATGATTTCTTTCAGCAATCACTAGGCACCCGCGAGAGATTTTAAGTTAAAATAGCACACATCCACAAATTGTTTTCAACTATAATGAGATGTTTGTGAATATTAAATTTAATAACTAATGAAGTTGCTGTTATAACATGTACCTATGTCCTTACATATTTTAAGTTCATATATCGCACTGTTCAATGAAAACTAAGCATTTCTTTACTTCCTTTTCTCTTTGGGTCTTGAAACACTCTTGGGCTTTTACCTAGGCACTATTCCTGCAGAGCCATGATCACAGGTAAGACAGCCCAGCCTGCTTAAAGGCCTAGAGGCAAGTGCAATCAAGTTTTATGCTGAATATGGCAAACTCATTGTCTTTGCTGAAGCCAAGAATCTATGTGGAGGATTAGTTGGATACATACTTCTTAAGGGAACCAGCTGTCTTTATAAAGTAAAGGCCTGTTACAAGAACAAACAAACCTATTTAGGCTGGGGAGTGTGGGGGACATATTACCTGTTCTCATCATTTGCCAAGAACACTATGCCCTTATTTCAGCTCAACTCCAGACACCAAGGCTAGGATCTAAAATACTACTTTCTAGCTGGGTGAAGTTCACAGTAGTGAATGACTGTCATCCCAGCAATGGAGAGGCTGAGAAGGAAGATTCTGAATCCAAGGCCTGTCTGGGCTACATAGCAAGACTCTGTTTCAAATAACAACATATATGTGTGTGTGTGTATGTGTGTGTGTGTACACATTTATGACCAGAAAGCTAGTTCTCACATCTTCTACAAGATAAATGTTCTAACATTTTGAAGTCCCTTAGAAACTTTTCTCTTTCTCCCCCTGTTATCACTGGGCGAGACATTGCTTGTCAATATCATTATCATTGGCACCAAGACTGAAAAAGTCACTTCTCTGGAAAAAAATGTCCACATGGAATATCAGACTTGGATATACTGTTTTGGTAGGAACATATGCAGATGTTCCTATGATGAGGGAATCAGGTAGGCATTTTGCCCACCGTTAGGGAGCGACATTGAGCATCCATTTGTATGATGGTCCCTGGAGTTCTGTAAAGCTGGGAACCCAAAGCTATGCTTGTTCTCTCATTTCCAGAGAAATGAAAAAACACAACCCAGGCAAAAAGAAAGCATGTATATGTTCTACCAAGTCACAGGTAAGCCACAAACAGTCTAAAACCTGCAATTGATTGCATGCCCAATTCTTGCTACACCTAAGATTTGCATAACCCAGTGCTAGGGAGATTTGGGGGGAAAACCAGAATTCCAGCCCTGAAACCAAGCCAAGCTTCCGATGACTAGAGACTGGGAAAGCTGCCTTTTCCCAGTGCAATCTAGTTTCTGTTTCCCAATGCATGTAAAGGACAGACGTGTTCTGTTCTGCAGTCCTGGAACCTACTCTTAGTGATTAAGCCACTATCTGTAAGGACTGTGTAAGGGCTAACAGGAGTTTAGCTCACAGTCAATGCCTTGCAATTTGTATAAGGAAACCCAGCCTCTTATTTAATTATTTACTTCAACTATTGTGAGCATTCTCAAGTCAGTGGTTTTACTTAAGTGCACATCTATAAAACTGACATTACTGTGAAACCCTTTCAAAGCCCTCAGAATGAAGACTTCTTGCCCACACCTAAACAGCAGCTCACTAAAAACAACGAATGGTATTTCATAATCAGAGTGGGTGTACTTCACCTAACCAATATGTAAATAAAGGAGTGGCTGGGTGAGACCAGAGGGGCCTCTCCAGAAAGTTCCCCCCTTCCCATGTCCTGGGACACTGTATGGAACACAACATGGTGCTTGGCTTGGATCAAGGGAAAGACAAAGGAATTATTCTTTTTCTGGTGGTCACCCATATCCAGAGAGATGGGATAGGTGACACTTCATAGCTAATTCTGAATCCAGCCCTCTTCTCACAGTCCCCCAAACAAAACCAAATCAAACCCAAAATCAATCACACACGCACACACACACACAGCCTCAGAAATTAAGGGACAATAAATGTTGCACTTGGGTCTTGGGTCTTGCCTTCTGGCTTACGTTGATGTGGAAGCTCAGTAATTCATCATGGACTCAGGGAGCAAAACCACACAGATCCTTTGAGACAAAGGGAAACAGGGACCTGGCAGGGGGAGGAAACAGAATTATAAACACTGATTATAAACAGAATGATTATAAACACTGTACACAATTGAATTGTAAACAATTCAAATGTCAGCAGCTATTGCAGGGCTTACTTTAACAAAAGTGTTCTACCCTAGCAAATTCTGCCTACCCCGCAAGGCTTTCTGTGAGTGCTCAGATGGTGTCCCATAGGATTTGCAAACAGCCCTGGCCTCTCTGTTACTGTCTCATTCTCTCTGCCTTCCCAGACAATTCCAGAATCTGGGCCAAGGCTGTGTCTCTCTTTACTGGCAGATTTGCTAATTCAAAAGGAGCCTAATTAACACTGTCTTCCTAATTGAGCATCATGTCCTTGAGCAAGTGACTTGGCCTCTTCAGGCCCTACCAAATGGAGATAATAATAGGACTTTGCTCTCAAAGGCGTTTAGAATTTCCTGAGATCATACACTTATTTCCTCCTGTATAAAATACTTCACCTAGGACCTGTATGTTGTATGCACTGTTCTAGATGTAAATACAAAAGAGATACAAAGCTCTGACTACACAGTGGGGAAGACAAGCAACCCCCAACAAAGGAATGATGTTGGGTGGTGACAAATTCTAAAATGTGTAAAGCCTAGAGGATCAGGCAGCTTATTTGCAATAGGATAATTATAAAAGTCATCTTCCAGGAGGAGGCATATAAGCAGAAATCTGACAGCTTAACTAGGACATCTGTATCACTTTCCAGGCTCTCAACTTGAAGATGCTGATGGGTCACGAGCTTAGAAATATGGGAGGTGCTTTAGTTTACTCTTCAAATGTCTAAGCAACGTTCTGCTTTATTTTTAAGTTTTTAGTCGACACTTATTTAACTTTTTAATTCATTTATTGTGGGTACAGGGGAGGGTTGTGGGCATGGACAGGGACCATGGCATGCATGTGGAGGTCAGAGGATAAGTTTTGGGAGCCAGCTCTTTGGTTCTTTCCTTGTACCATGTGGATGCTGGGGCTCAAACTCAGCTTGTCAGGCTATCCTGTAACCACATTTGCCTGCTGCTGAGGCCCAGCCATGACTAAACAACATTTTAAGGCATCATCTCAAATCTCAAACATAACTCCTTTTAGTTTTAATTACTGTATCTCATTAACACAATTCTTCATGTCACCTTACTAAAGGAAGGCCCAAAGATGGCTCTTTTGATTGATTGTCTATTAAGCCCACAAACAACCTGTTAATATTTCAGAGTGGTAACACTATACTCTTTACGGTGAAGCCACTATCTTTTCTGGAATAGTCCAGGAAGGAAGTAATGAAGGGGAAGGCTAGCGTATTTAGCAGATGCCACCTCGACCCATTCAGCAGAGTAATTCTCCAGCTGGTGGGGAGGCAAGCATGGATGGCATCCCAAAATTATCTCAAACTACTCATGAACCATTGAGCCCTCCCAGGAGCCCTTTAATGTAAGGCTAGTTTTTCTAAAGCATTTGTTTTACACATTGATTCCATGTTCAAAATCTTGGGGAAACATTGTGAGCTTAACTTCTTTGCCAGAGATTTGCAGCCTTAAGTAACCCATTAAATTGAAAGGCTTGAGAGATTTTGCAACCCCGAAATCTAATGAAGCTTAATCACTCCCAACTACTTTGACTACAGATCCCTTCTCTTCCTAGACACTTGTTAACCTGAACTTTTCAAAATGCTACAAGAAAAGAAGGCAGAAAATGGAACCAACTCACCACATTTAAAAACTCTAGAATCTTCAGAACAACTGGAGGTGGAGCTCCGTACACAAAAACTGAGTGACTGGCTATAGCTCCCATAAGGTCTGTTGACAGCTTACACCCAAACATCTTTGAAAAGTGTTTCTGTATCAAGTATCATGGAGACACTGACATTATACAAAGGTTTCAGAATTCTTTCCCAAGAAACTTATTTTTCAGAGCTTCAAGCATTAGAAGCAGAGACCACTCTTCCAGAGGTTTAAACTCCAGGTTCTGAACCATGTCAAGATATGCCCATTGTGCGGTTTGTTCAAGGTAACTCTTTGAAAGCACATTCAACTATGGCAGAATTGGATCAATGTTTTAACAAGTCGGAACAGCATTCATGAGTCCTCTTTCACATTGTCCCACCTTTATGCTCTGCATGCCGAGTATCTCTTCTTGACCGAAAGGGAAAGGTGGGGTCATTACCTGCCTGCTGGGAATTGTACATAACATGCAGCCTCTCTTATGGGTGCCAAGGTGCACACCCTTGGGAGTATGTCCTATGTGTAAATCTTATCTGTCATGTCTGTTATCTGATTGGAGGAGGTTAAGAAGTGCTGAACCAACACAAACCCCATGTTTTACACCTGAGAACACAGAGGCCCAGAGAGGTAGCAGAACATGTCTAGATCTCTCAGATGGAAGAAACTTGGAGATAAGATCCAGGTGTTCTGTCGCCCAGCTCAGAACAGACTGACCCTCTTCTGAAGTGCCTGTGTCAGGTCAGCTTCCCTAGAAGCGAAGCAGAGCCTAAGAAGAAAATGATTACTTAGATTTATGGAGTGAATATTAGACTCCTCTTCATCTAGGCTTCTTCTATTTCAGTCCATAGAAAGACTAATGCTTTAGCACAGCCTTTCTGCTTCTTAAACCCAGAGACATTTACCAAGCATTGTGTCGCTTTCTATTTGGGGGGGGGGGGGGTGTACCTCTTATTATTTGACAATCTCATATCTGTATACATAGTATCTTGATCATATCCACCCCTCTCTGTATCCCACTCTTCCCCTGACACACCCCCTCAACACATCCCCTTCCACCTTCCTGATTTTTCCTCGTTTTTATGTAACCCATCGAGTCCAATCAGTGTCATCCATGGGAATGCTAGCAGATCCCATTGGCTTGATGTTGGGCGTGTGACAATAGTTGTGGTGGGTTCATGAGTGTTGTTTTTGTGTCATATTGAAAAGTCACTGTTCCACAGTACTCCTCCCATTCCCCAGCCCTGACGTCCTTCGCACTTCCTCTTCTCCAACGAACCCCGAACCTTTGCAAGGGAGTTGATACAGATGTGCTATTTAGAGGTCAGCACTGGAATGATCCATTATGTCTCTTTCTTAGTTGCATAAGGTACAAGTACAGAGTTTCTTAAGACAATTCCACATATTCCAGTTGACTGGACTCCTGAGAACGTCATCGGGTGGTGGGCATTATCTCCTACGCCTTGAAACATTGTATAGCTTGCCAAGACATCCAAAAGCTATACCACTTTCTTATGTTGCCTCATTACCATGCTGTGGGTCAGTGCAATGCTCTACTACCATCACTATGTAGTTTAGATATTTAGGGATTACACAGAAAGGGAGAAACAAAAGAATCTCTGAGACAAAACTGTAGATGTCTAGGTTGTAGATCATCACATCTGCATGCCAACAACTTCAGCTCTTTCTGAGGTTTGTTTGTTTGTTTTAATTTTTATTTTGTTTGTTGTTTGGTTGGTTTTGTAATTATTGGTTTTTGTTTGTTTTATGGAACTGAGGATGAATCCATGGTAGGAAAGTATATTGGTTATTTAGCTAAGTTCTCTATATAAGGGGATCTATTTGTTTTCTCTAGTGAAATACCTGGGGATACTACCTGGTTAAATTTACAGTAAGTACACTGATCCCTTAAACATTTAGCTCTCCATGAGCTGCACTGATAAACTCTACAGGAATGTTATGAGCACTGTCTACGGCAATCTGCCATTGCCTGGGGATACAGAGTCTTTTGCTATTCTGTGTTGAACTATGGGTGCAAGAAGGTTTTCCTCAACCCTTTTAATTATAATTGCTTGCATCCGTGGATTCAGTACAGTCCCAAGACATTCTCAGAACCCCACTTCCTACCTGGTGACACTCTCACAGGTAGGGATCATCTTGGATCTTGGATCAACTAGTACTTGGAAAAACAGATTCCTCTTTTCTAGCTACATGGTTATTTTTGCAAATACCTATGGCTTACACTGGTGAAGAACTGGTGATCATGACAAGACATTTGGCACAATGTTTCAGCACATAAAATGGGATAAGACAACCCCTCTTGTAAATACCGAACCTATGAACTGACTCAGATCTGGAAACAGCAAGAGAGCCTAATTTTCTATAGTAGTGGTTATTCCTTGCTTTCTCTTCCTCCATTCCCAATCTTATTTAATCTTATACAGTGAGCAAAAGTTCTGTGTGTATATGTATATGTCTTCATGCATGTGTGAAGTACAGGTGTGTACAGCACATGGTGTGTGTGTGTGTGTGTGTGTGTGTGTGTGTGTGTAGTGTGAAGACCAGAAGTTCATTTTAAGTGTTGTGCTTGGGTTTCTACTGCTATAACAAAACACCTTGACCAAAAAGCAAGTTGGGAAGGAAATGGTTTATTTGGCTTATACTTCCACATTGCTGTTCATCACCAAAGGAATTTAGAAGAGGAACTCAAACAGGGCAAAAACCTGGAGGCAGGAGCTGATGCAGAGGCCATAAAGGGGTGCTTGCTTCACACGGCTTCCTCAGCCTGCTGTCTTATAGAACCCAGTACTACTAACACAGGGATGGCATCACCCACAGTAGGCTGTATCTTCCTCCATCAATCAATAATTACAGCTGGATCTTAAGGAGGCATTTTTATGACTGAGGCACCTTCCTCTCTGATGATTAGATTGTGTCAAATGTCTCCCTCAATTGCTCTCCATATGTATATATATGGATATATGTATCTATATATGTGATATATATATCATATATATATATATATATATATATAGAGAGAGAGAGAGAGAGAGAGTCTCAGTAGATCAAGAGTTCACCAATTTGTCTAGACTAGACCGACAACAAACCCCTTAGAGATTCTCATGTTTTCTAGGTTGAGGTTTGGTCTGTTGCTATGTATTGTGATGCTAAATTCTGTATCCCAAGGTCTAGTTGCCTCAAGATGAGTAAATTCTCTTTTATACTAGCTTTTGTTGTGCAAACCTTGCTCCTTAATTTAAAACTATTGGTTGAATAAAGATACCTACAGCCTGTAGTTGGGCAGAAGTGGAGTAGGTGGGCTTTGATTCCTGGGCTTGAGATCTAAGGCAGAGACCATGAAGGAAGAGAAGAAGAGAGAGGAGGAAGAAGAAAGATGTTGTTTTGGGTAAGTGGATCAGATTGTGGGCACACGGCCATGAAGGCCAGCCTGTTGGAATAGGAGTGGCCCAGGTGGAACATGGCAAGTGATATATTGAGATTATTGACAGCGAAGTAGACAGAGTAGCACAGAGAACTGATGTCTGCCCAGCTGTACTGCTTTAAGGCTTATTATAAGTATAAAGGGTTTGTGTCATTTATTTGGGAGCTAAATGATCAAAGGTGGAAACCCCCAAATAATATTTACCACGGTACTTCTACTTCCCAACAAAGGGATTTCAGGCATGCTCTGCCATACCTAGATTTTTCAAGGGTGTTAGGAATCAAAACTCAGGTCTTTGTGCTTGTATGCCAAGCATTTTACTGACTGAGCATCTTCTAGTCCCTAAGCAAATAGTTTTATTGGCCACAGTCTTTCCTGTTCTTAGAAATGGCCTTTCTCATTAGGCATTTTAACTGTTTTGTTAGGTCAGATTTGTCTGGGTGCTAATGTTGCTGACAGTAATCAGGTCCATGTGGCTTCTGATGGTTGAGCTATCTCCTGGCCTCTACTGTCTAGTACTCTATTAGTCTCACTGATACTGGCAACCAGTTTCCAGAACCACATCTTCTTCTGTCAGCCCCAGCCTAAAGACAACAGCCTCTGTGAAGCTTCTCAGTAGTTCTAGTACCCACCCTTAACCCCTCCTGGAGCATTCTTTTTCACCTTGATAAATGGAGGAACAGTCATCTGTTGGGTTTCCCAGTCATATGCAACTGACATTCTGCACACTCATTTTTCTGACTCTTAATCCCTTCCTCTGCAACAGCTCTATAAGCTCCCAAGCAGACTGGTGTCTCTATAACATTTAATACAACTGGTCACTCCCCTAGTAATAAACTCCCTTAACTAAATCCATTTTGACAAATGTTCCTTTACCAAACCCTACCCCACCACCACCACCACCATCACTCCTGCCACCCTTTGCTGAGCATCCTTGTTCTCACTATCTTCATTCCTGCTGGAATGGACTGATATACTGAGCTGTTATTGTACCTCTTTTGGTCTTCCTCTCCTTTTACAGGCCTGGTCCTCCCCAGTAAGCTGATATTTGGCCCTAATTATAGGGACAGTGGCTAGGAAAGAATATGGTTGGCTGACCTAAAAACAGCAAGTATTATATCAAAAGATTTTTCTCTCTGTATTATTTTTGAGAAACGGAAGAAGGGTTATGCTCCAATAAAGGATCATTTATGTAGACTAAGGGTGTTCAAGGAAATCTGAAATCTGAGATAGGCAGTTCTCAAGTGCATCCCAATGATTAATCTTAGGGTTGTCTGCTTTGGAGTTCTACATTGTTAACAACTAGGTTCTATGTATTTTGCCTCAATCTGCTGCCTGGCTGCAGGAGATGCAAGCTCTAAGTGACATCAAAGAGGTTATCTCTGCTTTAAATTGCTAATTAATTTGAACCTTGCATTTTCTCCCTTCCACAAATCTATGACTCTTGACACCAGTCTCCCCATATGATTCTTTTAGAGTGACTGTTCCACCTCTCAAATGTCAGAGACACAGCATTTGTCAATGCATCACCTATGTGCAGGCTGTCTGGTCCACCGCAGGTGAAACTCTACTGCTACAGTGGCTAAATACAGTGAACACATCAATCGTGCTACGGTGAGTCCTTATTCACGTCCACCAATGAGGGAACTCCCTCCAGGATCCCATATTTACAGTTCACATTCTATGGCTACTACTGATACCCTCTTAGATGCTGTTCCCCAGGAACAGAGGCTGAGCTGTTGTTATCTTTTGAAAGAAGTTTGCTTTAACTTTACTCTCAGGAGAAGAAACGTGAGGGAAGCAGAATAGAACAAGGGGTGGGAGGACCTAAGGAAGGCTGAGTCTTAGTTGAAGATTTGTAATCTAGTATATTAACTAAGGGGGGTGGGGAAGCAGGATGCAAAGCATTAGCTTCCATTTAGTGTAACAAATTGATGAGGTAATTAACTTATAAGACAAGAGGTTATTTTGGGCTCACACTTTTTGACAGTTCATAGCCTCTTGGCTTGTGACAGAGCAGTCTATCATGGCAGAGAGCAGAGGAAAGTCCCCTTGCCTCAGAGCAGGATGTGAGAGAAAAAAGTTAGAAGTTTCATTTGAAAGCACAGCCCTGGCAAAAGCAAGCCTTCACAATACTCTACCTCTGAAATTTCCCATCATCTTCCAGTGTCACCAAGATGAGGACTAAGCCTTCAACTCAAAAGCCTTTGGGATACAGTCCAGGTACAAACTATAGCAGAAAGCATGCATGCAATCCATGCCAATGCTTTAAGGGTGGACACAGTAGTGAAAAAGAATTATGCTGTACTCTGAATCAATTGTTCTGGAAATGAAAATTAGAAAATGTGGAAGAGTAGGTTGCACAAGCACACAGTCTGTAGAAGTTGTGATGTCATCATATCCCATAGCTTTTGGAAGACTTCTTTGTACAGTTATGATGAAATAAGATATGGCAGACAATGAGTTGATGTTATGAAATGATTTCTTGTCACATAGACCACCTGAAAGATCTCAAGAACCACACATGTTGGGGATACCATAGCAAACTGTTCATTACTAGTGTAAATAATTCTATGTACTTCTCTTGGTTGTCATTTATGTTGCCAATCTTTCCACAATATGCAACTTTGGTTTCATGATTACAAAAATGGAAGGATCATTTAGCAAGCATGTTCATTTACAGTCCGACTGTATGTGCACTTATTCAGTTGGATTACATTCCTTGAACCATTTTTTGAGATTTGCAAAAATTCAAGAATTACATGTTTTTGTGCTGCTGAACTTACTTTGGATACTTTCAATAAACCAAACCAAAGCAAAAGAAAACCCTTAGGAACTGTCTGGAAGAAGGCGTATTCTAGACAGGGAGGGATGCTGATTGGGTGGCCTTTCTCTGTTGTGGGTCGGCCTGATGCTGTTGGTATTCTGATGTTAATTCTGCTTCCTCAAGAGGGGTTGCCCCTTGAGCAGTCCATCACATACTCAGGTGATCTCATGTGATCCTTCTCTCCATTTTAACTGGCCAATAACTGTGATTTAACTGTGATTGGGCAGTGGAGGGGGAAGGTGGGACTGGATATCTCAGAGTGGGGCAGGTAGAGAGGCAGAAGAGGATGAGAGAGGAAGGAGAGAAGATGGTGGAAGAGGAGAGAAAGCCACGCTGGACTAGAACCACGTGGCCAGGAGAAACCGCAAGTAGCAAGGGGTCTTATAGCTGGAGAATAAGTTAGTACAGTGTTAAATCTGCCCAATCTAGGCTTACAGCTTAATTATAGTAATGGGATTGTGTGTTTTTATATGGGTTCATTGGAGTTGGAAATTCCAGCAACTTTTCCCTAGGGCGTTTATCCATCCCACTGCAGGCTGTTGCCTCTAAGCTACTTACTTAGTCATCAATCTGAGCACACTCTCCATCCACATCATTTCTTATTGTAATGTGAGGACACAAACACAGCCCATGGTCATTTTGGTTTTATTTGTGTCTGTGCTCTCATCTGACACACTACATCAATTCACCACTTGTTAAATGAAGGAGAACCTGAGAGAGCAGAACCTACAAGCTAACCAGGGTGGCTACTTAATGGATCATGTTCAGTGCATGAGATCTTGATATTCATAGTTGGTGTTGGTTACAGCACCTCTCTTTTGTTGGGACAGAATCTAATATAGCCCAGGCTAACCTTAAACTTACTATGTAGCCAAGGAAACCTTGATCATCTATGATCATATCTACTCCCTCTTCAGCTCATAGCTAGATACAGATTATGCTACTGTGATTCCATAATATCCCAGGCTGTGGATCTTTGTTAGAAATAAAATGACTTGTGTCTCTGAGTCTTTCTAGCTAATCTGACATTCCTAGAGGGGCTGGATTCATTGTTGGTGTTGTTGGTGTTGTTGTTCGTGGTGTTGGTGGTGTTGGTGGTGTTGGTGTTGGTGGTGTTGGTGGTGGTGGTGGAGGTGGAGGTGGAGGTGGTGGTGGTGGAGGTGGTGGTGGTGGTGGAGGTGGTGGTGGAGATGGTGGTGGTAGAGGTGG
>JADRCH010000075.1:2971875-3039158 GCA_019843965.1 Rhynchomys soricoides
GGTGGTGGTGGTGGTGATGGTGGAGGTGGAGGTGGTGGAGGTGGTGGTGGTGGTGGTGGAGGTGGAGGAGGTGGTCTCTATATCCTCCCTATCCATATCAGTGATAACTCAGTGCACTTAACAGGAGGCAACTCTTATGGGTTAAAGGACACTCTCTAAGAATCAGTTCCAGGTTCTGTTCCTGCTCTACCACATTCTAAATCTATAGCCTTGGGGAGTCACTCAGTCTCTCTAAGCCTTATTTTCCTCATGTGTAACATGAAGCTAAAATCCTCCATCTCACAGAGCTGTTGTGGGGATTTAATGACTCAACTTAAGTCCCTGGTGCAGTTCCCAGCATACAGTGGTTGTCTAGTAACTCTTCCTTTTTCCTTTATAATCAATTACAGTAGCAGGCTTCAGAAGGACTAAACAAATGGTTTCCCTTTAAAAAGAATACAGGCTAGATTTCTCTAAAGTAACTTGGTTCTCCATAGTGCCCAATGATTAACTCCCAGCAGGAGTCTTCATGATCCCTTAAGGGAGAAGTGAGGGAACCTTCCCAATTACAAAGTGAGACACCCTTTGCCCCCTTTTCTGGAGCAGTCATATGCCAAGCCATGTTAACAAAAGGAATTCAGGGAGAGAAAATACAAAACAAAAAACAAAACCCTCAAAGCTCAAAGTACAGCCTTCTTGTAAAATAAGAGTGGCTTTAGGAAGCAGCTTTTTACTGAGATAACTCTGTTTGTCTGTCTGTCTGATAAGCATCATCAACATCTGAATATGCTTGTGATTGGCTTACCTAGGCCTTACCCTCTGAGACAGCCCCTCCAAGGCCTTTACTCCTCCAGCCAGGTCAGATAATCTGAACATTGGAATCTAAAGACAGCTTGGGTTAAGCCAGTGTAACGAGGGTGGAAAGGTTGTCACAGAAGAGGATGTAGAAGGCCTTGGGAGGCAGCTCAGTGTCCACAGGGCTTATGAGGTTAGTTCTGTTGATAGAGTATCCATACTCAGTCAGGACCTATTCCAGACTCTATATGGTGGGTTCTGGAGACCAAGCTGCCAGCTGCAAACCAGAAAAAGAACATCCCAGTCATCCTTCTGAATTGATGTCATGGTAGTCAATGGTGATAGAGTGTGGGTGGTGGACTGTACCTTCCTGCCCTCCTAACTCAACAGCAGTGTTAGAACATTTGGTAGGCTGCTAACAATGCTCTCTAATCTTCTCCCACTCCATCTTCCTCAGCAATGAAAACCCTCCATATTTTAGCTCAATGTTAGGCTTCCCTGGATAAAGACTACATTTCCCAACTTTCCTTTCAGCTAAATTTAGTCATAGGACTAAATACTGATATTAAGATGGATATGGAGATAGATGTATAAATTTCATAAAGTGCTAAAGGTAAAGTAATTGCTTCTTCCACTCACTGAGTTGCAAATTCACATACTCTGCCTGGAACTGGAGAAGTTATACTGATCCATGAGATGGGATCTTGATGTTACAAATAACAGAACAAAAAGCTAGGAGAAGTTTTGGGCTTTGAAGATTGTGGCATTTCCATAACAACTGAAAACATTTAACAAGCTGCTCTGGAGCAGGTTCAAAAGCCTACATTTTTCAGTTCCCTGGGAAAAAAAGTTGATGGAGCCTAATGGTGTTGAGTAACATCTTTTAAGTGTTTGCTGTGTCTTGGGCCTGTCTGAGGCACTTCACATGCCTTAGTTCATTTAATCCTCACAACGATCCCAGGAAGCAAGTGCTGTGCTAACCTTGTCCTGTAGATGAGGAAACAAACATGAGGCAAACTGGCAGGCTTGCTCAAGTTCTCGTGAGCATATAATAGAAGTCTATCTGATGTTGAATCACCAGGCTCCAAGCCTACTCCTAGCCACATATAACAGAAAGGCAGTGTGTTGGAAGAGCACGGCAGATTAGGTTTGATGGTTCCTTAAATCCTCTCATCCAGAATCATTTTTTCTTTTACTAATTGCAAGATAAAGGAGTCTGTTACCTTCTGTAGGAACCTAGAAGACCATTGTGTACTTTCATGTGTTCATGCATGCATGTGCATGTGTACATTTGTGTGTCTGTATATATGTGTGGTTTTGTTCTAATTCACAGAATCCATAATGGAATTGAAGTCTAGGGTGAGCAAGTACAAACAGATCTTCTTTTTAAAAACTGGGTACAATATTCTAAGCTGATCATCACGAGACTTTGTTCTATCAAGTAACATATAGGGGCGTACAATCTCGGAGATGTATGTGTGAGTACATGTATTGCATTCAAGAGATTCACATATACTGCTGGAGGAGTGAATTCTAGTAGTGGGCACTGTGGAGTGCTCTGCTTAGATGCCCTCCTTAGAGTAATACTTTCTCTCCTCATACCTGATCAGAAACTTTTCAATCTAGGTCATAGCCTCCGAGCAGAGTTTCCCGAGCCTGTGGCGAGCTATGAATGCTGAACTCATTGGCCACAGTTCAGGACTAATCCGCAGGGCTATCCCAGATGAGGATACACATTGGCTGGCTTCCTCATCTTCCACCAGTCTGCCCTCCTTACCATCATACAGGTATAGCATATGAAACCTGACCTCAATAAATCTACCTATGGCATTGCATACCAGAATCAGCTTCCAGAGTGCACATTCTCACACATATCCCCAAGGAAGAATTCAAACCAAGGCCTGGGGCTGTGACTCAGCTGGTAAAGTGCTTTACCATGCAAATATCCAGATTGAACTTGAGTACCAGAGATCACAGTCCCATTCCTTGCCCTTTGGAACATTATCACGCCTATAATAACATCTTTTATTGGTTTTCACAAGATTAAAAATTGAAGTTAAGTTCACCTTGTACGTTGCAGTGTGTGACATCTAAAAGTCCCTTGCACATAGTAGAGGCTCAAATAAATCTTTGGTTTATCTTTTGAGAAAGGTAGAAGAGTTCATCAGACGTACAGATATCTGAGCATAGACTGTCTGACTTCATGAACCTTGCCCTCAAGAGCAGATACTCAAGCAATGCCACAGAGATAGAATGACAAACTAAGGTAAGCACCTCGAAGGAAAGAAAGGATGTGCTGAGAAAATGGAGGAGGTGGGGATGGCAGGGAAGCACATCAGATCCCACCTCCTCGGAAGACATGATGAGCTTGAGCAGATGGATCTGGTCACTGGAACAATATTTATTTATTTATTTATTTATTTATTTATGGATATTTTCTCTATACATTTCAAATGTTTTCCCTTTTCCAGGTCTCCCCCTTCGGAAACCCCCTATCCCATCCCCTTTCCCCCTGTGTCTATGAAGGTGCTCCCCCACCCACCCATCCATTCCCGTCTTCCCTCCCTGGCATTCCCCTACACTGGGGCATCTAACATCTTCAGCCCCAAGGGCCTTTCCTCCCACTGATGGCCAACAAGGCCCTCCTCTGCCACATATGTGGCCAGCACTATAGGACCCTCCATGTCTATTCTTTGGTTGGTTGTCCAGTTTCCGGGAGCTCCAGGGGTTCTGACCATGTTACTCCCTCCATGGTGCTGCAAACCCCCTCAGGTCCTTCAGTCCCTTCTCCAACTCCTCCATCCTGGACCCCACGCTCCGTCTAGTGGCTGGCTACGAGCATCTACCTCTGTATTTGTCAGGTTCTGCCTGAGCCTCTCGGGAGACTGGAACAATTTTTAAACTCAGTACTCCATTATTTGTGGCTGGGAGACAGTGCAGGGCAAGGAACAATATCTCATACACTATAGCATCTTGGTACTCAGTCTCGATCTTCTACCTACTAGATGTCAGTAGTTCCCCCACCTGAGCTCTAGTTGTGCCAATCAATCTAGTTGCCAACTGTTCCCTGTGGGGCAAAAACCAGCTGAGACTCAATTGAGCTGGGGGAAGGGACAAGGTGGCTGAGTAGAGAAGGGTGGAACGGAAGAGCATAAGGAGCTGTATTAGCAGTGGGCATGGGTAGGAGAGTTATGCTCCTGGAGCTTAGAGACGGCCTGGGTAAGGCTGGCCAAAGGGCCAGCCCCACAGGCTGAGAAAGAAGGAAGTAAATTGTCTTCTTCCTGGAAAAAGAAAACAGAACATACAGGGTCTGAATGGAATCACCAACAATGATGACAGAATCTCCTGGCTGGAATCACTGGGATTCAGAAAAATGAAGTCCAGAGCTCTGAAACAATGTCAATGGACTTGGGCGGTTACATGGACTTGGGCATAATGGGCTATCCATCTGGCATTTTCCACAACCACTGAGGGGATGACATATGAACTTCTGTGGGCTTCATTCCATAAAGCAGCAGACACTCCCCAGTATTTGCATTGTTAATGGCATTACCTGGCCCTCCAGTGTTGCTGCAGAGACTTGTCCTGCAGCTGCCTCCCCTTCTGGAACTGCCCAAGCCAGATGGCAAAGAGAAGCAGGTTGCTGAGTGATTAGGTGTGAAGCTCATTTTAAAATCAGAAAGAAAAAGAAAGAGAGAAAGAAAGGAAGAAAGGAAGGAAGGAGGGAAGGAAGGAAGGAAGAAGGAAGGAAGGAAGGAAGAAAGGAAGGAAGGAAGGAAGTCAGCAGAGGTGTAGGCTTGGTGTATTGAGGAGCACCTCCAAATGAGTGAGGGGATCACCCTTGGAGTTAGAACTGCCCTGGAATGGGCCCCAGGGCCCACAGCTTCCAATCAACTCCTTCCCTGTCAGGACGTTCCTAGCTACCCTTCCACTGGGTCATTGGATAACAAAGAGGCCCCTGTGGTGCTCAGCTTCCTCTACTACCTTTACAAGCTAACATACTCCTAACACCCCCACAGACTAGCCAGGGTGTGTGCTGGCTCTGAACCCCTGGGTTTTCTTTTGCCTTAGGCTCTATTACTGTTTGGTAAGACATTGACCCTGGGAGTCTTAATCTATAATTTTTCAATGTTTTCTTCGCAGATTTCTTTTTGCATTAAGTTTGATTGTTTTAAACTATAATGTTTAGGTTGGGGAGACAGCTGAGTGGTAGAGTACTTGCCTAGCATGTATGATGATTCGGTTTTGATTTCCAGTAAGTTACATGTGTATGTAAATATATAATCACTCAGATATCTATTTTGGTGAACAAAGGTTTTTGGTGTCTCTTAAATTTTATTTTATTCTGAATTATGATAAAAAAAAAATACACAGAACATACAAACTACAATCTTACCCGTTTTTAAGTTTATCGTTCAGGCGTTAGGTACACTTACACTGGTCTGCAGCAATCATCACAACTCATCTTCAGAACTCTTCCCTGAAGGAGACTCCGCGCTCATTAGTCTCTAACTCCCCAGTCCACACTCTTCTGGTCCTCACAAAACCCACCATTCAGTACCTCACACAGGTGGATTCATGTGGTGGTGTTATGGCTGGTTTGCTCTAGTTAACAAAGTGTCCTCAAAGAGTTATCCAAGTTGACATGTGTCAGAATTTACTTCCTTTTCAAGACTGAATAATGATTATATATGTGTGTGTATGTATGCATTTGTGTGCATATTTTTTTGTGTAACTGTGTTTTTGTATGATTTTGCGTATGTGTGGGTGGTTTGTGTTCTCTCTCTGTGTATGTGTGTGTGTGTGTATTTTTTATGCAACTATGTTTTTTGTCTGTTTCTGTATATGTGTGGGTGTTTTGTGTTCTCTCTCTCTCTCTCTGTCTGTGTGTGTATGTGTGTGTGTGTGTGTGTGTGTGTTATTCATTTCTCCACTCAGGGACTCTTGATTCCATCTGTTAGCAATAGCGAATAATGTTGCTATGAACAGGAACATAAGTTTCTGTTTGAAATTCTGCTTTCAATTTCCTTTTTGTTCTATACCCCAAATAGGAATTGCTAGATTTTTACTTTCTCAGAGGACTGTCCAATGGCTTTTCATCGCAGCTGTGTTGTTTTACATTCTCACCAGTGGAAAGAGCAAGGACTCCAGTTTCTCCATTTTACCCACACGTGTTCCTGTCTGTTCCTTTTCTTTCATTCGTTATTCTCTTTTCTTACCGTAGCCATCCTAATAAGTATGAGGTGGCAATGTCCCTCCAGTTCTGCAGCTGAGGGCATCTCACCTGATTCCGTGGGCCAAGTCTTGCTCACTGATACAAATCCTCTCCTGCCAAGCTCTGATCCTGATATGGTTGTTCATCTCTGGCTTGTGCCGATGGAGGAGAAGCAATGTGGTTTGGAAGAGGAATTTGGTTCTGTCACATAGTGACCATGTGACCTTGGACAAGATAAATGACCTGTGCTTCGTTTTCCTGACCCACAGAAAGAAGTTATCATGTCTACACACCTGAGAGAGTTGTCATGAGGAGTAAACTAATTAACAAAGGAAATTCTTATACATCATAAGCCCCATACCTGTGTAAGCAAGAGCTACTGTTACTGTTGACTTTACCTGAAGGTATAACTTGTTTGAAAACAAATGTATTACATTGGAAGGGTTCAGATTTATAAAAAAAAAATGTTGCAAAGATTAAGCGATGTGTTTCTATCTGCCCCTCCTAACTTCCTCTAATGCTGCCTTCTCAACAAACACATTTGTCAATACAAAGGGAATTAACATTAGCATGTTATTGATAGCTAAGCTGCAGTCTTTATTTACTTTTTAGTGATTGTGCCATTAATTTCTGTTTTTTGTTTTGTTTTGTTTTAATTCCACAGCCCAAACCAGGATACCACCTTGCATCCAGGCTGAGCTGTCCCCATTTGTTTCACTTGCTATTTATTATTTTCCTGAGTGATGGTTTTAGAAGCTGGAATGTGAATGTCTCTAGGCAGAACATGTCTCTACATCTGCTAGATGCTTCCACCAGACTCGGTTGTCAGGAGGCTGGTTTATACCTGCCTGGATCCGTGACTGCTGGCATCATGGGACTCATAGTCTAGAGTAGCCAGTCTCAGATCATTCCCTTCATTTCCTGGGCTCCTCCTTCCTTTGCAGGATATAATTCAGAACCTTCGTGAACAATGGAAAAAATGTCTAGGAAATACACAGCTACTTCAAACAGTTCATTACGTCTGTGACAGACAAGGCAAAGTGCGAAGTAGAGATTTAAAAGTGACAGTCCAATATCTAAATGACAGCAGCCATGGGATTTTCTTCTTTTGTTGCATTTG
The DNA here is from genome assembly GCA_019843965.1 of Rhynchomys soricoides. Taxonomy (NCBI): domain Eukaryota; kingdom Metazoa; phylum Chordata; class Mammalia; order Rodentia; family Muridae; genus Rhynchomys; species Rhynchomys soricoides. The sequence continues at coordinate 2,978,985 of JADRCH010000075.1, forward strand.
ACTTTGAAATAACCCATAGTCTATGAGTATGCAACCAGTTTACTGTCTTCATATTTTCATACGTCTAGATGTGCACTCTCAGAGTTTTATGTTAGACATCTTTCATTTATAAATATTTAAAGATATTTTCTATTGGCCAATATTATGAGTGGCCAGAAAAAATGACGACAGGTTTGAATTTTGAAAAGAAAAGATGCCCCCCCCCCCCAACTAAGAATACTCTCCTAACTTAAATTCTTGTTCTTACTTGTGGGTAGCGCCTTCAAGACGCCTCCAACTTCAGCCATACAATTACCCCAGCACCGCTCTTAGCACTTGCATGCGTTGGGCAATAGAATGGATCAGAAGGGCTGCATTGTGAGTAGCAGCTTTGTAGTCACCAACTGGCTGTGTGAACTCGGGCAAGTTACTCAACCTCTTTGTGCCTTCCCTTCACCTGTCAAATGGGGATAATTGTAACACCTACCTCCCAAGGTTGTTGTGAAGTCAAATGAAAGGCAGGGAAGGCAACACAGGCAAAATGCTTAAGGCAGCACCTCGCAAGTAATGCATTCTCCGGACTTTTAGCTTTTGTTATATAGGATGTTTTGGAAAAGGCAGCGTAAGTTTGGAGGCAAAGAAAGAGATCCATGAAGAATGTAAAAGTAAAGCTCTTGTGCATGGCTGACATCTCCTTAGCCCAAGCAGCTTTCATGCTAAGTGACTCACTATCTCTTTCTCCATTTGTCAGAGAAGGGTTAAGTACAGAGGGTCCATTTATTACTGGGCTGATCATATGGAAAGAGAGGTCATATAGTTGACTTTGAAGAAGAAGCAAGTTATGGTTAAGAATGTGAACTCCAGTGTCAGTATGTCTGAGGAGAATCTCTGCATGCCACCAGAGCTAGCTGTGTGTGGAATGGAGCATGCCTCATGCCTGTCATATCATGTACAACTGTTTCTGGCTTATAGTACTTTGTTATGGCAGCTCCAAAAGCCAAATGGGAATGAAAGACTCTCTCTCTCTCTCTCTCTCTCTCTCTCTCTCTCTCTCACGCACGCACACACACATACACACATACATGGACACACGGGGAGGGGAGACAGAGACAGAGAGACAGTGACAGAGGGATAGAGGGACAGAGGGACAGAGGGACAGAGGGACAGAGGGACAAAGAGACAGAGGTTTGTCTATAGCAATACTTTTAGAAGTCTTTAAGAAAACAACAGGAAATGCCTTCCTGAAAGCAAAGATCCCCTGAATCTGTATCTCCTTCTCTTTTTATAACCATAAGTCTTCCTTTATTTCTGCTTTACAGGTTTACTTTTGCTTTACAGGTGAGAGAGCTAATGTATGAAATGGAAGGGTTGGGGTTGGTTTTGTTTGTGTGTTTTAGTTTATGAAATTAAATTAAGGGGAAGATTTTTTTAAGCATTTGGTGTAGGAGTGAAGAGAGACACAACAGCAGAGTCAAATGGACTGGATGCTAGACAGAGCATCCCCCGGAATCTGAAGGGTGAGAAGGTTAGCAAAACAATGACCTCATTGCTGGCAGATAATTGGAAAGTACCAAGCCATGTGGTCAAAGAGGCCCCCACTTCAGTCTTTGCCAAGCAATCTGCCCCCACACCAGCTGTGCCACTAGCTCTTAACTCCAACACAGTCCCCCCCCCTGGGGGGGAGCATCCCATCTAGTCCCTTGACAGGATTAATTCTGTGGTTCCCTTCTTTCCAGTTGGCTCTTTGCCTACTCTCCAGGCTTTGCCACCCATTCCGGGGCGGACCAATGGTAGTTAGATATTCAGAGGGGCCTGCCTACAAATAATATTGTTCTGAAGGAAGATAGTGGTCAGAAAATCAGCATGTGCCCAGCCCATGCTTCAGACTGCCCCTTCTGCTTCTACTGCTAGTAAAGCTGCAGCAGGTACAGTCAGAGACCTGCAAAATGGCAACAAGTCAGATGGGGGCAGAATAAGACAGGCAAGAAAGCTTAGGGGCAGGAGAGGCTGCCATGGGAGTGGGGAGGAGAGAGGCTCCAAAGTTTGTTATCTTTGGCCCTTTGAATACTTCTCCACCCTGGCCCTGGTGAAGCAACCTCTGTAAGTGGCTGACCTACCTATGCCCCCCACATGAAGTGTGTGGAACGGGTTCACCACCTCCTTCTCCTCCCCTGAAGATGAGGTCACCTCCTGAGTTCTTTCCTGTGTTTCTGAGTGTAGCTGGTGAGCTATTTGATCTCCCATCTCCTTCTGTAGGTGACCTCTGAGTGGCCTCAGATGGAAGCTGACAGGACTGGGACTCCTAGGGGAAACGCACAGCATCTGGGAGCTGAGCCCACTACAGCTAACTTCAGCAAGTCCCAAACTGGATTCTTCCAGTTGGGCCTCACTTTCTTGCTTCATCCCACTCAGGGAAGGTGGTTTATGAAAGCATTGAGTGCTGCTGATTGATGGATTCATAGCAGAATGCATCTGCATATATACACAGAAAATTCAGTGGGTATATGAAACTTTGGTTCCGCAGATGACTACCCCGTCTTTTTCTGGTTTACTGCACTTTCCTGGCCGTGTCATACATGCTAAATGTCTCTTGAGGGTAAGGGAATATGTTTTAGAACCCTGCAGTTGGTCTTGTTTCCGAGGAAATGGTGCATTCTGTATGCCAGTGTGTATACACATGTGTACACCTGTATGTGGAGGTCAGGGGACAACCTCTGTTATCATTCCTAAGGCATCGTATACCCTTTTGTTGGAGGTTGAGTCTCTTACTGACTTGGAATTCACCAAATAGCTTGGGTTGGCTGACCATTGGGATCTACCTCTCTGGGATCCACCTGTCTGGGATCCACTTGTCTGGGATCTACATTTCTGGCCTTCTTAGAGCTGGAATTCTGGGTATGAATTACCATGCCCCATGGTTTTTATTTTTTATCTTGTTTGTTTTATTATATTTTATTAATTATATGTGTCAGTGTTTCACCTGCATGTACATCTGGGTACTATGTGCATGCTTGGTACCTGTGGAGGCCAGAAGAGAGCATTGGCTCTCCTGGAGCTGGAAGTACAGTTCTGAGCCACCATGTGAGTGCTGAGAATTGAGCCTTCGTTCTCTGCCAGAGAAACTGGCACTCTCATCATCTCTCTGTGTCCACCACCATTGTCTTTTTTAAAAAACAGAGTCTGGTGATCAAACTCACACCTTCATTTTGCACAGTTAAGCACTTCACTGAGCTATGCCGCGCCCACCCAGTCCTCCCACTTTCTTTCTATAATTAGAAAATTCAGTTGTGTTACGTGAAGGGAAGAAACATTTCATACCCGCACAAATGCATACAGATGAGCTCACACTGTGGAAGAGATGTAATAGTCCATTTCCAGCTTTCCAAGCTCCCTTGTGCCTTTTACAGGTTGAGTTGTATTTCCCCCTCCCCCCGCAATCCCCAGCTGCCACTGCCAATTCATATATTAAAGTTCTAGCCCTCAGAATGACAGGAAATGACTTTATTTGGTCATGGGCTCTATACAAGGGTAATGAAATTAAGACAAGTCATTAGGATTTGTCTGTAATCCAAGCCCTTGGAAAGATGCCTTGGGAAGTTCAAGGCTACTGTGGGTTCTATAACAACACCCTGACAGGAAGAGAAGAACTAGAGTTTGTAGACAGACATGCGAAGGAAGAAGTTCTTGCAAACATAAACTTGCTGATCTACAAGCTAAGGGGAGGGCCCGAAAACAGACCTTCCCGTATAGTCCGAAAGCCAAGTCATTGAGCATGGACTTGCAGCCTATAGCTCTGTGATATAATGAATCCCTGGTGCCTCATCTCTTCATTTGTGGTACTCTGTTACAACAGTCCAGGAAACTAGCATCTAATTCCTTTATCATCAGTCACCTCCTTTGGCTCCAGACTGGGAGTTATTCTTCTTTGTTTTTTACTCTATAGTTTTGCATCGTTCGGAATGAAATCACGGACATATTGTATGTAGCCTGAATCTAGCTTCCTTCGTCCAGCACAGCCCTTTTGAGATTCGCCCACACATTTTTTTCCCAATGATTTTCATTGCTAAGAAGTATCCCATTGTATAGATACAGAGTTTGTTTATCCATTCACCAGTTGAAGGACATTTGGATCATGTCCAGGTTTTGGTTATTGTAACTAATGCTTCTGTAAATGCTCATGTATGCAATTTTTGGGTGTGAGGGTGTTTTGATTTCTGTTGGGAAAATACCTAGGGGTGGGGTCCCTAGATCATACGATAAGCATATGTGGAAATTGTAAGAAACTGTCAAGCCATTTGCAAAGAGTCCTTGCTATTCCTTAATTTCCACCAGCCATGGGTGACCACTTCCCTGGTATATATCTCATGGTGCTCAGTGGTGGGTTTGTTTGCTTGGGGGTTTGCCAACCCACTAGGCATGCCCAGTGATCTCTTTGTGGTTTTAGATTTCACTTTACTAACAACAAATAACATCTTTTCATGTGTTTATTTTCCATCCCTATAAATCCTTTTGTGAAGTATCTACTCAAATCTTTTCCTTTCTTTTAATTAGGTCATGGGCTTTATTATTATTGAGTTTTGAGCAGATAAAAGCCCCTTATCGAATAGGTTTTGTTATTTTTTTTCCAACTAGTCTACACTTTGCCTTTTCTTTATATTGGAAAACAAACCTTAAATTTTTTTAAAATTCTTTTAAGTTAGCATAAAAAGTAATGAACTCATTAGGGCATTTTCACGCATCTATGTCATTACACTGTGTTGTAGATTGACTCCTTCCATCATGCCCTACATTTTTTTAAAGTTTGTTTAAAACTCTGTTAAGTCTTAGAATGTTTTTGGGGTTTATGTAGAACAACTTATCATGTTTTGGGTTGTTTTGTTTTGTTTTGATGAAACGATTTGAGGAATCTTGCCCAAAGTCACAAAGGTTTTCAGAGCCTCTGCTTTCACCTTGAGTTGGCAGTTGATACTCATCCTCTTCAGGTCGTTTGTTCATCCTCTGTGAAGTATGGAAACTGATGTAGATTAGTGATTTTCAAACTTTTGGAGGTTTGGGGGCTTTTGTTTGTTTGTTTATGTTCTGTTTCTTGAAGCATAGTCTTATTATGTAGTCCTGACTAGCCTGGAACTCACAGAGCTCTGCCCATATCTTCCTCACAGGTGATAGACTTATAGGTGTGCATCATCACCCACAACTAATGTGCAAATTTTTTGAAAGTAAAAGAACCTACTTTCCCCTGGTCCATATGCAACATTGCCAGATACAAAACAGATGGTGATGTCTCTAGGAGCCATGCTCCTAAGGTTCTGGAACACGAAGATGCCTTTCACATCTACACAAATCCCTCAAGGGCCACCCGAAAAATCAAGGTTCTTATTAGTGCCTAGGACATGGCTGAGGTTCTACACTTCTGAACAGTTCTAGATTGTTTATTACTGGTATGGATACCTCACTGTGAGTGAGTGCTCTGGTTCCAGAATCTTCTATATTCCAAAGTGACTAGTCTACCATCATCAATATAAGACTCTTAGGTTTCTTCCAGAGAGATCAAAGTGTTTCTATATCAGTTCTCCCTCCTTCCTATCTATTCCACTGCAGTCCCCACTTCACTGATAGGTACATCAATGTCCAGGTTTGAGCCAAGTTCATCAGAACCTGGCAGTATCACATGTAGAAGACTAGTGCAGCTAGCTGAAGACTGGTGCCATTGTGGACCATCAGAAAGTCATTGCTATACAACGACCTTGTTCTGTTACATCAGAAACCCAAACTGCCAAAAAGAATATGGGAAGGAGGGAGTTTCTTTTATATAACTAAATGCCCAAGGTTGGGTTGGGTTTTGGTGTAGTCAGAGCTGGGTGTTTGGATAAAGTCTGTATGAATATGGTTCTCTGAAATTTCTCTTTCTATATACCTCTAAGTTCATTCCTCACTCAGGCAAGGAAGTCACTAGTTGGTCTTTCAGTATCTTAACCCCTCCGACAGAAAGATAACTCCCTTCCCCAATCATTTTGGTGAAAGCCCTTGTACCAGCTAGTTTTTGTGTGGCAACTCGACACAAGCTGAAGTTATCACAGAGAAAGGAGTTTCAGTTGAGAAAATGCCTCCATGAGATCCAGCGGTAAGGCATTTTCTCAATTAGTGAACAAGGGGGGAGGGCCCCTTGTGAGTGGTACCATCTGTAGGCTGGTAGTCTTGGGTTCTGTAAGAAAGCAGGCTGAGCAAGCCAGGAGAAGCAAGCAAGCCAGTAAGCAGCATTCCTCTGTGGCATCAGCTCCTGCTCCTTAACCTGCTTGAATTCTAGTCCTGACTTCCCCTTGGTGATGAACAGCAGCATGGAAGTGAAAGCTCAATAAACCCTTTCCTCCCCAACTTGCATCTTGGTCATGATGTTTGTGCAGGAATAGAAACCCTGACTAAGACAGCCCTACACTGTAGATTCATTAGCCTAGCTCAGAACAATGCCTATTCACAAGACAGTGACTTTAGTCAGTGTGTCTACCTGACTTGATGGACAGGGCTTTGATGATACCTTGTGCTCCTGAGGAAGGTCCCCAGAATCACAATGGGAACTGTGAAAGGGAGGGGTTCCCAAAAGAGGGGGAAGGATATTCTTTGCTTGGTGGGCAAACCTCATAAGAATCATCGTGAATCTATATATGGAATGACTATTTCCATTGTTCTATATTTTCCTTTTAAAAAATAGAAAACAAGAATCTTTAACTTGGACCACCCAAGAAACACTCCTGAGATGGCTCTGATGCCGCAGTCCCCCTGTCTGGAGTCAGCCTCCCTTGGTCTCTTGGGCCTGTCTTTCATCACTTCCAGTGCGGCTCTCTCACCTCCAACACACAGGATTGCCATGATGCCTCTTTTAATCACACAAACTCAGCCACAAGTCAATGCTAGAGCCTTCCACTAGTACTGTTTCAGAGTTACCTGGATCCCACGTGACAATCACCAGGAAGGCAAGGGTAATGCTATACACAAAAATGGCATTTCAATCACTGAGGATTTTTTCATTTGTCCCAAGAGAAGAGGGTCTCTGTGGGCTAGGGAAATCATTCTTCTGGTTTCACTGACCCACAGCCACAGCCAAGGTCATGGCCATCTAGCCCTGAGCATTAAGCCCTCTGAACAGAGGCAGCAATAGAAACAGGTGGCGCCGCAACCCGGCTGATTAAAGGCATCGTCGGGACTGTCGTGGGAAGAGGTGTGCAGGTGGCAAACCTTGCTTAATTATCGATGTTAAAAGCCTGTAAACTGAGACCTCGGGAGGGGAACATTCCTGCTTTGTCTCTGGCAGTCAGAAAGGGCTGGTTGGGGCCTGAGAGCCATTAACTTCAGCCATCCAGGCGGTTAGAGACACCCCCACTGGTAAATCTGCAGACAGGCCTGCATGATGCCCCAGCAAGAAGAGGATGGCCCTCAGTATGAAAGAACCAGTTCTAGCCAGAGGCATGAACAGCAGTTGTGGGATCTCGTTGATGTTCTGCAAAGTCAGGTTAGGATATTTTATTGAATGACAGGAATTCCAGCTCCAGTAACAGTACCCCAGTGTCAATAGTGAATGTAAATAGATTATCTTATAAAACAAGAAAATATGTGCACAGTGTCCCCACCTCCCTGCTCCCGAGCCCATGAGCTGTGAGACCACACTTGGCACTTGCAGGCTCCTCTCCTTTTCTCCCCAAACACACACAATGACACCCTTTATGTGCTGCCTGCTAGACTCCATGGGAAGGGCATTCTGTGTGTGCAGTTGGACTACAGTAGTACTGCGCGGTAATCATTAACCCAAATGGCATTTACGATGATGAGGTGGTAGTGTGTGCTGCTCTGCCTTCATCCCTCCAGCAAACAGAATGTACTGACTTGAAACAGGTAGGACCAGTTACGGCCAGGCCCTCAGAGACACAGTGTTCTCCTGTGGAGTGAGCCATGCATAATGGGCCCATTGACTAGGGCAACAGGTGCTTGCTTTCTGAACTGCTCCAATAGTCATTTGGGCTTAGAATCTGTCAGTGCGGGTTGCTATCCTTTTCTTTATTTCAGGACTCACTGTATAGCCCAATCTGGTCTGAGATTCTGTTAGCAGTCCATGGCAGCCTCCAAATTGCAAACCTACCTCAGTCTCCCAAGCGCTAGGGTCACAGGTATATACTACACCTGTCTACTTTGGAGTTCTCCTGAGAAGGCTTTGGCTCACTCTCTGAGAAAGAAAAAGAGCCGAGCACAGCACATACCTCTTTGAACAGAGCTGAAATAATCGAAAGAAATGCATGAGGAGGGGACAGCTGGGTAGTACCACTGTGGCTGAACAGGGACAAAGTTTTGTCGGCATTGCACAAATAGATTGAGGTCAGAAAACCCTTAAGAATATCTGGGTATGAGGAGAGGAGAAGCAATGGAGGATGTTAGGCAGTTTCTCTAAAATCACACAGTCAGCCTTAACTGAAGTGTGGCTTCCTGTTTCTCAGATACTGACCTCTTTGCAAGCTGAAGTGACAAGGACCTGTGCTCGGTGGTTCAGTCCTAAACAAGTCTTCTCCTGTTCCAAGTCTAGGCACTGTCCCTCAGTCATGCCCCTCACATCTTGGATAGAGAAGAAGTTGGGTGTAGCAAATAGAGTAAAAGAAAGTGGGTCCCAGCTCAGCTCAGCGGCCTGCTATGTAATGATAGATAGATCCTTTCCTACCCTTGAGCCTCAGCGTCCTCACCTGCAGAGAGAAAGGGCTAAGGGCAGTAATTGCCACAGTACTGACATTCAGCAGACACCCTCTACTCAGGTTCCCCAGTCTCTCCCCACCCCCAGCATCCTGTGATGACAGGGCAAGGGGCAAGATTTCAAGTGAGGCAAGGAAGCCCTGAGGAACAGAGTAGGGTAGCCTTGTATCTCCCTCCCAGCCCTCCCAAAAAGGAAAATGTCCACTGAGGTCTTGAGTCCATTTCATTTAACTTTTTATAGTCAGATCCTGTGTTTTTGGATCTGGTGTCCTGTCTAGTGTCAAGCGGAAAGTTAATGGCAGGTCTGTGCCCTGCCTGTACCTCATTTCACTGATTTCAGATGCACTTGGTTCACTGGTTGTCCATTTGACCATACCTCCGTCGGCAGTAGTAGTTTCGGCAACAGGAATTGAAAACACATCATTCCATGGACCACTTGCAGTGTGGGATATCAATGCCTGAGCCCAGTGGCCCAGTCACCATATGCATTACCTACACCAACACACTGATTTTGAAATTTCAGAGCTATGGTGGGTATACTCTTCCAAGCTCCACACCAAACCGAGAGAGTTACAGTCTACAAGTTTCAAGGTTTCAAATCTGACCAGAATCTGCCACCTACACAACACAACACACACTCCTCACTATGGGGAAGATAAGGACCCAGGGCTCTGTCTTGGTCCCTCTTCTTACTGCTGGGATAAAATTCTTGACAAAAGGTAACATAAGGAAGTTGGTTTTTTTCGGCTTACAATTTAATAGTACAGTTTGTCGTGGTAGGGAAGTCATGTCTGCAGGGTCAGGAAATGGGTGGTCACATTGCATCTGTAAACAAGCAAAGGGAGGTACAGGCTGCCCAGCTAGCTTTCTCTCTATTCAGTTTAGTACCCACCATGGATTGGGGCCATGCACATTCATGGTGGGGCTTTCTTCCTTAGTTCAACTTTTCTGGAAATACTTTCAAAGGTGCACCCAGCAGGGTATCCAGGGTGACTCTAAATCTAGCCTGGTTAACAATGAAGATTAACGATCACAGGCTTTGGTTTAGACTTAAGGTATGTTTTTTGTTTGCTTGCTTTGTTTTTTTTTTTTTTTTTTTTTTTTTAAGTGATCTCAGAATCCCAGAAAGCAGGAGTGGGGAGAAGGGAAGAGGAGGAAGAAAGGGACAAATGGACAAAGAGGAAAAGAGGGAAAGGAAGAGGCAGGGAGTGAAAGAGAAAGAAGGATGGGGAAGGAGAAAGAGGAGGAGGAGGAGGAGGAGGAGGAGGAGGAGGAGGAGGAGGAGGAGGAGGAGGAGAAGGAGGAGGAGGAGGAGGAGGAGGAGGAGGAGGAGGAAAGTCAGCAGTGGTGGCGACGAGGGATGTATCCCCAGTGAGCCACTTCCTCTGATCGGACACCCCCTTCCACAGTCTTCACAATCTCCCAATAGTCCATGCAAGGTGGATCTAAATCAGAGCCTTTGTGAGCCAGTCACTCAATCCTCTCAATGGCTGGATCTACCCTGTTGGTAACAAGCCTCCCACACATCACCACATTTTGCATCTTCAGTGAAATTCTAAAGCAGTGATTTTACCAATGATGGTCTCTAAAACTATGATTCACTAAACCAATTTCTTTACAGGTTAATTAATAGCTTTGGATGTTTTGCTATTGTAATTTCTCTTGGCTCACACTGTGTGGTAGCAGTTCTCCCATGGTGACTCCCTCCAGATATAGCTAGAATCCTTTTACTCATCCTCCTTTCTATCACTATGGTTCTAGGTGAATATTATCATCTCCGGTTTGGACTTCACAAGTTCTCCACATTTCTCCATTGCTCCTTTTCTTCTCTAGCCCCTTTACAACCAAGAACTTGAGTGGTCTTTTTAAAATGTGTCCCAGCATGCCATTTCTCTGCTTTACAGCTTTTGCACAGTGTCTGGGATATAACTATAGCCATTGCTTTCCAAAGCCAACAAGCTTGTGTCGTGTGATACTCTCCCCTCCCCCCATGCTCTTCTGTGCTCTTGCTTTCACTAGCTGCGCTCCACCCATGCTGACTTTATTTTTTGTTGCTGTTTAAACATTGCAGGTTTGCAGATCCTTCTGCCTGGAACACTTTCTGGCAGATCTGGCATTCTCTTTTCCAACACTGCCACCTCATCCACTGTCGTAGGCCATCGTGGATAAGGTAGCCTTCCCACAGCCCAGCCACGCTCCGTCAGGTTTATCCACTTGGGTAACTGCATGGAAATTATGTTCTTGTTTCCTTTCAAACCACACTGTAATGTGTGTGATAACAAAAATCATGATTTCTCATGTATCATGTCATGTGTTTAGCACTGAAGCCATTCTCTCATGCATTTATGAGTTTGTTGGATGAGTTAGTATTCATACTCACTTTCATTCAGGTGGAAGTCTCATTACTGATTTGTTCCTGAAGGGAGTACTAAAGAAAAATACATCAAGCATCCTAGAATATAGGTGGGTGCCGTATCACAGCAGATGAAGACACTTGCAGTCAAGCCTGGTGACCTGAGTCCCATCTCCAGAACCTCCATGATGGAAGGAGAGAACTGACTCCTGGAAATATCCACTGAACTCCACACACATACCACAATGTGTTCACCAGTGCATGAGTGCACATGTGTACATGCATGCGCACACAGACACATGTAATTTTAAAGTTTCAGAAATTAAAAAAAATTCAGAATATGCTCTTATAAAGGAGGACAATTGACTAGGACTACAGGACTAGCATTAGAATACTGAGAATGACAGTTCTAAGCTTGTAGAGATGTTTTTTCCACTCTTCATGGGGAATGGTTCCATTTCTGCTGTGATTTATTAAACAGTGATAGCCAGGTCCTCAAGACTGGGATGGAGTGTAAGCAGAAAGAAGTTAAATATTGCAAGGAACATTCACAAACAACATTTTTTATTAAAATAGAAGATATGAGGTTTGTATAAAGTATACCTCTATTGGCCCGACTACTATTTGCCCATACCCAGCCACTATGGAGGACAAGCTACATTTATCTTCTGATATGATATTATAATCATATCACATTAGAATTGTCTGACTATAGAACACATGCTTCTTGCTAGAAACCAAATTGCTTTCCCAAAATATTCTTATATTTGCTCTTCTTTCACATCATAATTCAGCCCAATATGATCACTTTCAGCACCTGTGTATTTACTAAATAAATACTGAACGTCCACTTGAAGGGGGACAGTTCTTCTTGGCTCCCCAGAGACTTTGCACATACCCACCCAGCCCACACAGACAGAGGTTTGGACTACAGCTTGTCTCTGAGCCTGGTAAAACGTCTGGTGTTCTCAGAACCCCAGAGCATGTGAGGGCGTGGAATGCTGATGGAACCATCTTCCATTCCCCTCTTAGCTAACTAAGGAGGCTATCTTGAGAACACGTCTTCTGAGCTCCTGGGGGCTGGAGAGGTGTGGGGCTTTCTGTCAAACCTTTCCACAAACACAGTGGCATAATATAAAACATCTTAAATGCCATCTATTGGCTGTGGGGTCTCCCACAATTCATGTGGGAGTTATTAGACCCTTTGTCACTCTCTTTAAAAAAGATCATTTATTTTATTTGATGTATATGTGTGTTTTACCTGCATGTTTGTCTATGTACTATACATGTTCCTTGTGCTCCTAGAGGCCAAAAGGGACATTGGATCCACTGGAACTGCCATGCCGGTGATGTGGGTGTTGGGAATTGAACCCAGGGCCTCTGGGAGAGCCTGTGTTCTTAATTGTTGAGCCATTGCTCTAGGCCCTGGCATTGTCTTTTTGGGGTTTTAGACAAGGACTACTCAGTGAACTTTGGCATCTTCTTTTTACTAAGTAAATAATGAACTCTCTAAAGATGAGTTGTTATTTTAACTGTGCAATTATGTGCACTGTGGCTTTTCCCTTTAAAATGTTTTATTATTTGTGTGTGTGTGTGTGTGTGTGTGTGTGTGTGTGTGTATGTGTGTGTGACACAGGTATTTGTGGAGTCCATAAGAGGGTATCAGATTTCCCTGAGCTGTTTGTTGTTATAGAGGATTCTGAGCCTGTCAACCTTCCAGCATGGCTGCTGAGAACTTAACCCAGGTCCTGTGGAGGAAAAGCAAGTGCTCTTAACCACTGAGCTATTCCTTGAGCCCTGTCTTTCCCCCTTTTTGTCATCAGTCACATTAGTGAATAAAACAGATCAAGTTTTATTCTGCTCTCATGAAGTAGCTGTACCAGTGAGAAACCCCACAACTGGACTCAATGAAAACCAGAGGTCTGTGGGGTAGAAAGTTATAGGGAACCCAGAAAGCAGTAGATGAGGTGAACGGGTGAGTGTTTTAGGGTAAGGACAAGTGGTCACATTCACTGGAGTCTAGTATGCAGCAGCACACTAAGAAACTCAAAGTCCAAGCAAATGACTGAGTGGCTTCAACAGCCAAAGGGCTATCTAGACAGTGAGAAGAGCTGGAGCGACATGCCCAGAATGTTAAGGAAGACCGGGTAGAATGAGGAAAGGCCAGACAGTAGAAGCAAGTGGGTGAACAGAGAGACAGCATGTGAAAGGCTTTTCCTGTGTGTGTGTGTGTGTGTGTGTGTGTGTGTGTGTGTGTGTAAGGCAGAGATCAATGATGTTGGGTACTTCCCTTGATCACTCTTCACTTTACTTACTGAGACAAGGTTTCTCACTAACCCCAGAGTTCTATTCTTCTAGTCTAGCTAGTCAGCTTAACCAGGGGATCCCTACTCTTTGTCTCTCAGATCACTGGGATGTAGCCAATGCCACCATGCCCAGTTGCTCACTTGGCTTTAATATAGGATTAAGGATCTGAACTCTCATCTTCTTGCTTGCCTGTCGGACATTTTACATACTGAGTCATCTTCCCAGGTCCTGATGTGTGCTTTTGACTGGCTTATTAAAAGATATAGACACTGAAAACCACATGAAATAGATAGCTCAGTGAAATGCCAAGCTAATACATACACTTAGAACTCCTTCCAGATCAAGAGTTAAAATTTTGAGGTTCTCCGGGGTCTTGTCCATAGGCTCTCTCTCTCTCTCTCCCTATCCACGAGCATTTTCTAGTAATTGCTTTCTTGTTTTCTGAATGTTCTATTGCTACTCTTTATGTATCATCCCCATCACCAAGCCTTCCACCTTGATACATCTTGTAACTCTCTTTTAACCCACAGGCCCCCTTCTACCCTTCCACCCCTTTATTTTCTTACAGTTTGTCTCTTGAGAGTGTCAATGTGACCAGGACTTTTATTCTATACTACATTTTATTAAGCATAGCATGACTCTGAGCAGAAGAGTAACATTGTCACCTGTCAGATTTGAAGGGATCCTGGAAAGTGTGATGTTGAGATTGAATGAGGACATGGCAAATGCAAGGGGAGCCCTTGGGGATGCTGCAGAAGCTCAGGGAGACTGTGGCTTAGACTAAGGAGGGAAGGTTCGAGAAACAAGAGGCAGTTACACTCAAGCCACATTGCAAAAGTGCCTAAGCCAGGCAGATTTCCTCATGTACTGAGCATTCAGTGTAAAAGAAAAAGAGAAACCAAGAATGACTCCAAGCAGATGTGATAACACAGGCCTATAATGCCAGCAGCTGGGAAACTGAGGCCAGAGAATAGCAAGTTCAAGGCAGCCTGAGCTATGTATGTAGTGAATCTTATTTAAAACTAAAGTAAAATTACTCTGATTTTCATTGCTTTAGGCTAAATATACAAACCATATAATTTATCTAAGTGTAAAATTTAGTTTTAAGAATATTCAGAGCTATGCTACCATCAACACAATCTCAAAGGTCTTGCAGGTGCTTTCTGGCCACACCCACTCCACCTTGCTTCTAGAACCTGGTGATCACGATGTTCACTCTGCCACAAATTTGTCTTGTTTTGATGTTTCACATAGTTGGAATCAGGCAACATGTTCTTTGTGGCTGTCTGCTCCCATGTAGCTGATTTTTAGGTTCATTTAAGTGGTAGCATTTATTGGTACTGTATTCCTTTTTATTGTCAAGTCATGTTCTGTTTCCCAGGTCTATCATACCTTGTTTACTCATTCATCAGCAATGGATACTGGGATATTTCCACTGTGGAGTGTGAATGAATGACCCTGATATGAACATGTGTATGTAACCTTTCATACATTGCTTTCAATTCTCTTGAGTTTATACCTAAGACTGTATTGTGGTATTCTAGGCAAAGATTATCACTATCTATGATTGTGAACATAGCAATACTAGTGGTTATGAATGACATTTCAACATTTAGTGAATTTGAACACCTGCTTAATGGTCATTTAATACTACTTGAAACTGTTCCCCTCTGTCCATTTTGTTTTTGAGACAGTGTCTTGCTATGTTGCCTGGACATTTTTTTCCTTGATATTTTCGTGATGTGTTATTATATCTCTCTGTTTATTTTGGTCTCAATAGAACATGGACCTTTTACTCCAGTTAGTAATGAGTAGATAGCTAGTGTGTGGCTATTATGTGAGAGCCAGAATTCTTAAAATAAGAACTCAGAAGATTCAGATTACCTGAGACATAAAGTTGTAGGAATTAGGACTGGTGAGACAGGTCAATGGATAAAGATGCCTCTCACCAGGCCTGATGATCTGAGTTTGATACCTTGGAACCACATACTGGAAAGAGAGAACCAATTCACACAAGTTATATTCTGACTTTCATACATGTACAGTGACATGCACTTTGCACACACACACACACATTCACATATGCATACACACACACTAAATAAATGTTTAAGTTATAAGAATTATAGTGAAGTGGCATGTTGTTGTCATTGTTGTTTTTGTTGTTGTTGTTGTTGTTTTGTGACAGGGTCAGGTTAACCTTAAACTTTCTATGTAACAAAGATTAACTTTGAACTCTTGATCTTCCTGCCTACATTTCCTAAGTGTTGGGATTACAGGTTTCTAACACTCTTCCTTGCTATGTATTCATAACATAAAGATATGTTATGAAATAGAAAGTCCAGACATAAATATATGTATACATATATGTGTATGTATATCTAAAATAAAAATTTGATTTTGAAAAAGATACCAAAGAAATTTGAGAGGAAAGAATAGAACTTTTATCACACAGGGCAGTAACTGTTGAATATCCACATAGAAAAGTATTGACTCTTCATTTACCTTAGATTTATATTCAAGCAATAAATTTAAGAGGAGATTATAAACATTAGTATCAGACTTAAAACCATGCAAAGTAAAACATTTTTGTGGTGTTGAATCATGAAAAAAATCTCTTACTATGATATAATCCCTGCAATTTTTTGTATATATTTTATTAATAATCACCCAACAGAAAACAGTCCAAATATTTATTATAGAATTTTAGACTTAGATGCAGTTCAGAAATACAAAGAAACATGATAGCAATCCATGAATTCATTTATATGACATTTGAAAAGAGACAAAACCACAGAACAATATGAATACATATCAAATATATGGTCACTTGTGAGAGGTGAGAGTAAGGGACTCAGCTGGAAAGTCTCAAGGGAATAATTTGAGGTGATGGTATATGACATCAGTTTGATTATCATGATATCTACACAACAATCCTTTTTTCAAAGTTTATGGAAATATATGCTTTTAAAGATATCCAGAGGAATTTTAATCCATCAACATGGCTGCTCTGGCAAGGGATCACATCCAAAGACCTTCTATGTCTGTGTCATCTGGTTGGAATGCAGACACACCAACACACCAAATCCCTCTGGCTGGAATACAGACACACCCTTAGTACACACCTTTAATCCCAAATACTGTGGTTAAGGTTAGTTTGTTGAAGGAAGCAGCCATGTTTGAAAGTGATGTCTAATTAAGGAATGGACAAAGTGATGACAGAATAGGAAATGCCCAACTCTCATGATAACAGCACAGGAAAGAGAGGCTACTTAAACAGAACAGAACAGCACAGGAAAGAAAGAAGTTAAGAGAGCAACACACACACACACACACACACAGAGAGAGAGAGAGAGAGAGAGAGAGAGAGAGAGAGAGAGAGAGAGAGTTAGTTTACTGGGACAGTTTTTTTACAGAGACAAGTTGCAGGTGAAGATAGAATGAGCCAGAGAATGAGAAGGAGCCAGAAGATTAGAATATATTGCCAGAGTTAGTTTGAGGCCAAGTAGAGCAATTCAGTCAGAAGCTGAGAGAAGCCAATTTGAATCAGTCAGCTTGAAAAGGAGTTTGGGCCAGAACAGCTGAGTTGAACCAGCCAGCCAGAGTTCACAAAGAGGCAGAAAGGATGAGCTTATTCAGCAGTAAGTTTCTGAAGCAACAGTTACATCTGAGAAAAAAAAGGTTACATTTACAAGATCAATTTTCTTTAAACATCATACTTCAATTATTTACACTAAGAAAGGGGTAAGAAAGTAACTATAGTGATTTAAAAAAAAGAGAGAGAGACATCTCTGGGGCTTGAGAAATGGCTCAGTGGATAAAACCACTGACTGCTCTTCCAGAGGTCCTGAGTTCAATTCCCAGCAACCACATGGTGGCTCGCAACCATCTGTAATGGGACCTGTTGCATTCTCTGGTGTGTCTGAAGACAGCAGCAGTGTATTCATAAGCATATGATAAATAAATAAATAAATAAATAAATAAATAAATAACTCTTTAAAAAAAGAATGAAAGAAAATGATGTGGGTTTTTTATTTTTTGTTTTGTTTTGTTTTTTGTTTTTTTAAAAAGATATCACCCTTGAAAGTGAGAGCAAGGAAGTTAACAACAGCTTCCAGGGGAAGTCTGGATAACGGAAAGAAGCAAAGGTGTTGCCATTTAGTTTTGGAAATTTCTTTGATGATGGAAGCAGGAGTGGTAAATTTGTTGTTGACAGAAGCTGTGCAGTATTGACAGAAAAAGATCATTAGAGCAATATTCCTCATTCAGTGGAAAAAGTTGGAAGCCAGAGTGGTGTTCAGAGCTCAAGTAGAGCATAGACAATTTACAGGGACAAGGGAAGACATGACATGAAGGTCAAGATGATAATGATAGCTGTGGAATAATCTGGGGCATCTTTCCTTATTCCTTCTGTTTTCTCCATAAAGTAGAAAGCAAAGTCATCAAATGAGAGAGATCCTTTTCTCTTAAATGACTGCAAGTTGACCTATGCCTGACTGCTTCCCACCATTTTCTCAAGACTAAGCCTTTCATATGGTTGTGTCACCAAGGGATGCTTCAAGTGTAACCAATAGACTAGCAAATTGGACCACACAATGTCTCTCTGCTTAAGCTCTTTGCTTCTGCACTATATCTCCACCATGGCTTACAAAGTTCTAGCTGACCCATATTTTTCCCAGTTTCCATGCTTCATATCAAGTCCTCTGGCTGGCTACACTGATTCTTCATTTCTGTCAACCTGCCAAAAGATGTCCAGCTTATAGGACTTTCTCAGGCCATTAGCCTGGACTTTTCTTTCACCTGCTTCCCAAAGGCTTGCCTTAACTCATCTTTAGAGCCTCTGCATAGTTCACACCTCTTCAGACCTTCCTTCCCTGCCTACAGTATCTAAAGATTTCCCCACCCCAACAGACAGGATTACTGTAATGATCATAATCTCTTTTATTCTGCATATGATCCCCATAGCCTTTTGAAATGCTGCCACTAGACTGAGAATAGTCATATATACTAAATATAGCCATATCTATATATGGAACCCTGACAGCATGGCAGCATTATCAGGAAACCAATCCTTATTGGTAATAAGCAATTTAGGAAGCCAGTCTAAAAGTTAGACTTGCAGGAAGGCAGATTTCTATCTCTAGGAGGCCAAGCAACAACTTGCCTGGCAATTGACCCTAAATGGCTAGGACCTCATTAATGATGGAAAGTTTCCCTAATTTTTTTTTCCTGAGGAATAATTACAGAAAATCAAATATTTTTTCCTAATCAAACACACAGATGCCTAACTGCAGTATCTTCGCTAAGGTAACATCTCCATGTTGGCAGCTTCCAGTCAGAAATATTTGATGCTGTCTCCTTTTTCCACCTTGAGTTTCCTACTTTTTTTGACTTACAAAATGTGGCTAATTCTCCTACCTTGAGTTCCATGAAAAGTTCAGAACAAGTAGCTTTTGCTTCTCATATTATTAACATTTATTTCTGTAAGACTACTGATGGGAATGAACCATGCTTTGCTTATAACTGGATTGCCAATCTGTGATTCCTACAAACATACTAGTCACTTCATAAATACTTGTAGAATGAATGAATAAATGAATGAATGAGTGAAAATTCATAATCATTAGTTGTGCAGTGAATCTCTCTTCATCCTGGCTTCACATGCATTCTTCACTGTATCAATGCTTAAGACCCCAAGTTAGCTTCTTAACTAACCCCTGGCCTGTGCACATCATATAGTCCTCTGTATAACACAAGATTCTTTCTTCTGCACAAAACTGGTTTTCAACATTTCTAACTCTCACCAACTTTTCCCTCTCTAATGTGTGAAGCACATTCCACCTCATTTGTATTTAATTTCTTGCCCTTCACTGTATTTCTAACCTTCTGGGGTTGACAACTGACTTTTAAAATTTTTATTTATTTTTTATTTTTTGTACAATTCATGTTATCCAACACCTGCTATAAGAGTTGACTCTCACCACAACCCCATCTTACATATGAGGACACTATGAAACAGGCATAAAGAGGAATTGTCTTGTGTAAAATAATGAACTCATAAGAGGTAGAGCAGAGATCTGAATTCGGTTCTGTCTGATATATACGATATGTGCTCAAAGTCGTATACTTTCATGATATATGAACTATCTTTCCAATGCTGCACCCATACTAGATTCACAGGCTTCTGAAAGTTTCATAAACAAAGAGGAAATAAGTGCTTTGGGAGAGACATGGTGACTGGTTGAGTTAAATTACTGACCACAAATCCAAACCCAAGTCTGCTTTGACAGTAGGGGGAGTATTTTTGTCTCCTAGGTTACTCCCTACACCCCATCTTACATTGCTTCTTTGATCTGCTTTTAGGCTGGTTCCTAAGATAAAATGGACAATGGCTGGGGAATGTTGAATGATAAAAGTTAGTAGTTCTTTCCTTAGTAATATACATTCACCAGTACACATCAATCAAGCACCATTTAACAGCATCCTACTGAGAGCTGGTCCCAGAGCCTCATGCATAGCAGGCAAGTGCTCTACCACCAAAATACACCCCTAGCCTTCAGTCACCCTTTTCAGGGGTGGTGCTGTGTGCTAAGGTGATGTCAATACCAAATACACACATGGAAATTCCCTAGCCATTTGTAATAAGGAACCATGAAATATCGATCCAATGAAGATATGGACTTCATACTCCTGCTTCATCAGATTAAGCTAGGATTAAGCAGTTTCATGTAACATAAATTTCTATGTTTTTAAATGTATCCTGAGTGGAAGAGAGTTGGAAAAAAATCTCTTTGACTGCCTAAATATAAGATGCTCTAGTTCCTACAAGGTTGCACTATTAGCTACTAATTGAAGCAGACATCTTTAGAGGTGATTGCTTAAGTGTCCTTCCAGTCCCCCCCCCAGCAGAAACTAGTTAGAAATAATCAAGCACTCCCTGAGACTTCCCTATCAGCCACCATTATAACACAATCTGAGCATGCTCAAGTGTGTTCCCTTGCGACGTTAACCTTTTGAACCTTGTGATCTTGAACTAGGAATGCTCAGATGTGTCTGTCCACTATCCTCATTTTCTGGCAGTGACATTAAATTGAGTATGTTCATAAATAAGCCCCTTTACCAACTGTGCCATGAATGTGCCTGCTCCCAACGTGTTTGCCTAGATGAATAAGTATAGCGCCCCCCACCAATAAAATCCCCTTGCTTAATTTTTTTCTCAGATTTTGTTGCATAAGAAATATCTCCTATGTTTTTATCTGCTATAAGTAATAATCTTTCTCTACTCTTTTATTTCTTATACATGATTGGTTTCAGATTTCTTATTCACTAAGATTTGAGTTTGGTTATTGTATCTATAAAATTGTCAGTAAACATCCCCCAAAATACTTGAAAGCTCTCAGAAGGAGAGTTTCCTGAAGGATAGGAGTGTAATCTTTGTTGAAGAACACATCTCAGAAGAGCTGTAGGTAGCATCATGTCTGTCCTGGAAGTGTGGAAATTATCATGTAAGGTAATTATAATCCCATTAGCTATTGCAATGTAGTCTAATCTACCAGAGCAACTGGCACAGGAAATCTGTGTCACACTCTGGCAACAGTCCTCCCCTTAACCCTATTGTGTCAATTAGATTCACTTCATGAGATGTTCCAAAAGAGATAAATGGTTGTATCATTATTTAATTCCTGAGATCTATAACCCAGAATGACTTTAACTACTTAAAATATGTAAATATATAACAATCTAGACACATGAGCATGTACTTACTTCAACTTGCAATGATGAAAATCAGAATTCTGGAGACGTTAAACTTTAAATTTCCTTCAGCATATATAAATTTTTTTTTTTATTTTATAGTCTTCTTCAACACACACAAATTATCTCCGAAATCAGGATAATTTGCTTACAATATATTTTGTCACAAAGGGACAGATTCCATTTTAAGAGTAACTTCTGAGAAGTACTCTCTAATTTATAAATATTGTAAAGTTTGTAGACTTAAGGTGTATTCTAAGAGAGGAACCAGTGTGTGGTTTTGCTCTTGATACCTGGCCTGCAGGGCCCAACCGAAGACATTGTTGAAAACTTGTCAGTATCTCCTATTAGAACAAGGTGGAAATTTGCCATTTACATTTGGAAAATGCTCTCACTGGGTTTGGCAGCACAGATCACTATCTCCGTGCACATTTTCTCACCATCAGTTTCTCTGTGTGGTTACAAGTTTCTCTCTTGATACTGGGAAGAGGTGGAGCAGAACAGCCAGGAAGGACCTAGAAAGAAAGAAAGGAAGGGAGAAAGAAAGAAAGAAAGAAAGAAAGAAAGAAAGAAAGAAAGAAAGATGGGATGGGGTAGAAAAAAAGGAGAAGTAGGGATTTTTGAAAAGGTAAATGTGCTCTAACCTAGCTAATGTAGAAGAGGTCAAATGGAGAGCTGGAGGAAATGTCATTGGGAAGCACTTCTGGTATTTATCTGTCATAAATTCTCGAAGTTTTGTCTTGCTAATGTTAACTACCAAAGGATGTGTTAGCAAGAGAGAATCTTAACCCATCCCCTGAAGTAGAAGCTACTGACAATGAAAGGTGACTTTTGAAAGTACTAATTATAATTTTAAAAGATTTATTGGGAAATATTCATTCCAAATATTTTATTTATTAAAAAGTAAAGGACAAAAAGGGCCACAGAAGTTTATATTTGAGGTCACATGCTCATTTTTCATCCAGCTGGCCCTGTCACTGTGGTTTTGAGCACTGTTATTTTTTTACTACACAATACTGCCTACCATCCCCAACCTACTATCTTTGACATCATAAGTATAATTTTAAGTAACCTTTCTACTCCACCTATACCAGCAATAGTTACTTTAGTAACAAAAGCCCTCTATATTTCTGTAGAAAAGAGATCCCAGTGGAAACCGATTGTGACGATCTTCATATGATGACATTGATGTGCCCTACAGAGCGTGAATCTCAGATACCATGAGGATGGTACTGACTACCATCTAGAACAAGCACACTCAACTCAATGAATGTTGATGATTTGTATTAAGAGCTTGTTTAAAATTCAAATTCATGGACTATAATCATCACACTAACAGATGTTTAAGGTTCAGGGAAAAGAGTCCGTGTTTTGTTTGGCATGGCATTAAGAGCTGAGGAGAAGAGAGTTTTAGATTTGTTGGCAGAAATTAAAAGGCAATGCCTTTCTCTGAAGCCCAATGGCAAAGACTTGAATGGTCTCATCTGAGGGAAACCTGATGATTCTAATGCTTTTAATTTGACTTTTGCTGAAATCAACACTGATATAATTCTCCATTGGCAACAACAGGGCAAGAAGTGGTGGGAAGGAAGGGAGTGGTGTGATATGGTGTTGTGTGGTGTGGTGTGGCATATGTGTGCCATGGTAGCAGTAGTGGTGGTGGCAGTGGTGGCAATGGTGGTGGTGGTGGTGGTGGTGATGATAGTGGTTGGGTATGGTGATTTTATATTTATTTCCATTTTCCATGATGCCTCTTCTTTGGTATATCACCATGGCTATATTGCCAGGTCAGATTTGGCAATTTTTCCTTTATTCTTTTGGTGGGAAGAAAACAGGAAAAAAATATTTCCTGTTGGTTTGGCTCTGAAAATATGAACAGTTCTGGTAGGAAAACATAGTATAGTTCTTGGAATCCTGGGCACCAAGGTATTTACTGAACACCTTTGTCATGCTATGTGACTACTGATTAGATTTAACAGGAGAAGGCAGAGAGTAAGAACTTGTTGGGAATAGGCTTAGGTATTGGTTAGTTTCGTACATCTTGATTGTATGATACAGT
The DNA here is from genome assembly GCA_019843965.1 of Rhynchomys soricoides. Lineage (NCBI taxonomy): Eukaryota > Metazoa > Chordata > Mammalia > Rodentia > Muridae > Rhynchomys > Rhynchomys soricoides. Next base: position 3,002,162 of record JADRCH010000075.1, read on the forward strand.
GTTTCTTTGGTACCAAGAAGTGTGTTAGGTTGCCTACAATTTGCTTTTTGTTGTTGTTTTGTTTTTTAAAATCTATCTTTCTACTTGCTTAGGCACAGAGGTAATTCTAAAATGCCTTATTATAAGGAAAATAACTATAGCTATCATTATAATATAGTAAAATAAAAATGATGTCTTTGTCACTGAACGAATTCATATGTAACCTTCCTAGCATAGAAATACTTTGCCCTGTTACCCTGAATACAGAAATTTAGCTCTGTAGTAACATTTAGAATGAAATTACATTTAAGTCATTCTCAGAAATCAAATCCAAAAGTGATAGAACATTAGCTTTGAAAAGGAATTGATGGCTGGTTAACTAGTGGGAACATGTGAGCTGAGGCTACTGGACATGGAGGGTCCAGCTGTAGTTTTCTGATTTTTCAGGGCAAACCAAGAGCTTCTTTCTAATATTCTGATATGGTTACCTAAAGACTCTGACACAGAGATATGAGGAAGATACTAATATCATTAATGTAATGTAAAAAAATCAGATAGTTGCTCAATATTTCCAGGCTGACAAGATAGATCCCTATACTACTGCCTGGACTTGTTTGCTAGACAATGACCTTGAGGTTCTTTATACAAAACAAGGCAATTCATATGAATCAATTTAACTTGAAGATATCAAGACATCCTTCTGAAAAGATAAAGAAAAAACTAAATCATTCAATCCTGCACCACAAGTCCCATCATGCCATGCTTATCTCTGTTTTTCCTTGTGGCAAACATCATCATATCTCCAAAGACAGCCTTTCTTGGTGGGAGAGCTATTTGGTGTGATGAGATTGGTTAACTGTTAGAAAGTGCTTATGAGGTCAATGTCTTAAAGGTATATGGCACAGATAGAATCATCTGATAGTGGGGAACCTCTTCAAGTAGGTAGCTGGAGAGATGGGCACTTGGCCAAGGGCTCTGTGGGAAATGGCTGTCCTCTTTGAGACTCTCTGAACATGAGTACAAATCTGATACAGGAATCAGAGCTTCGTCAGCTAACACAGTCAGACTAAGTCACAGATTTTACCATGCCACACATGTAAGAGTTGATGAACAATAATATTAAAAGAAAAAAACAAATGTATAGAAACAATGTATTCTCAATCAGGAATAAATAACAAAAGGTTCTGTCTTGAATTATCGTTAGTCCAGAATTCTCATTTAGAGATTCTAGTGGGCTTTCTTTCAAAATAATCCTCCAAATTTCATCAAGTCAGCAGTGATATCTCTGGGCTTTGGAGTCTTTCTCTCAAAAGTGAAATTGATGTAGTTCCTTAATGATGGGAACATAGTCAGGCATACGAGAATGTCTCAGGTCTATAATATACAGAAACTGAACAGTATTCTACACACAAATACCCATGAAACATTACTCCACACTCTTTCTTCACTAACACTCTCTTGCATGCAATGGTAGAGTGAATAGTTCCTGGATATAAAACTAAATAATAGCAACAAAAGCGAACATCTGCATCTCCCTAGAGGCAAGGCATCATTCCAGCCAGTTTGAATTAATTTCCAATCCATTTGAACCACTCACTAAGTCAGATACTGTTAAGACTTTCATATTGCAAGCAAGTAAACTGAAGTCTACCTTGCTAGACAATGGAATCTAAGCAATGGCTACCAAATCATTAACCATGAGGCTATTTTACAGACAAGACAACAGCACAGCATTGTTACTCACTGACTTCAATAATCAACACATGTCACTCAAGAAATGATCATAGGTATGGCTACTTATTAATATTTGCTTAGGTGAATATTTATTTATATTTTGTGACTATGAAATACTGCATTGATCATCCCTTAGCATTACTATATCTACAGTCCTTTTGGCTACAGAAGAGCACTAGCTTTGTAAAGTGCTCACTATGGCATTCACAATGAGGTAATATCATGCATATATGCTAGCCATGAAAATTCAACTACTTGGTAAAGATATAAAAATACCATGAGAGTATTATACATGCAAATTTTGCATGTATCTGTTCTATTATATGCTATGTGTACATTATAGATATATATAACATCCATTAGTTTACAGAGTTATAAGCATAAAACCAAATACTTTGGGGGTTGTTTGTGGGCATTTTCAAAGAATACTAATTTTAGCCTTTATATTATCTATGGCACAACATCTATACAAGGAGAGAATCTCCTTCATGTATAATATACATGTCAATCATTGAACAGAAAAGTGGCAAGAGCCAATGGTAACTTCTTCCCATTGTTTGTAGAGTATTTACTTAATTCTCACTGTATGCCAGGAACCATGTTAAGCACTGAGCATGGATAATCTCATTTAATATTCACAAAGGTCTTGTCATATAGCTATATTGGAAAATCACCCTTCTTACAGATTAGCTGAGGGAAGCATGAGGTGACTGGGTAGATTATTTGATATCGCACCTCTAGCAAGTGGCATGTTTGAGAGTCAAGTGCAGGTGGTACAGAGTCCTAAGAAATGAGCTTTCATCCACTCTACCAGCCCCCACTCCAGTTTTTTAACAACACATGAGCAGTTTCTTAAAATTTTAGCATGGACAGTTTCTTAAAATTATAGAGTCAACACTCTTCACTATGTTAGCAAAAGCTAAAATACTGTATGTGAAGAATGTGAGCCAAGATAATGAGAGGAGCCATCCTTGAAAGCTTCTTATTCCACAGGCATATACTTTATCTTTAATTTTTTATCAAAACTCTCTAAGGTAGGTAATTATTAGCACTGTTTTATAGGGAAGAAAATGGAGACATACAGGGTTAGGTAACTTTGCCCTGAGTCACACAGATGCTTATACCTGATGGATGCAAAACCAGAGCATAGCGTTTATGCTCACCATGCCACATAACTCTCTGACTGTTAGGGAATCAGCTCTGTGAGAACATGTACTCTCAGCAGCTTTTCATGGTCCAGAGAACTCAAGAAGCTTTGACTTTATCAGTAATGACAATGTTAACCTGATCACCATCTGTCTGTCTCCTTCTCTGTCTGTTAGCTGGAGCCATAGGCGGGAGCTGGAGGGGTTTATGAAGATCATCATAAAATTTATAAATTGCTTTGGTCTTCTTAAAATAAAAGGCACAAGGTAAACTGGCTGGTTATGGCCTTGGCCCCAATTCAAGCCATCAATTTGCTTAAAGCCCTGGAAGTTGCCATGCAGTGATTAGCTGTTTTCTTTTATGCTGCCCTACCAAGTTGGCTTGCTTTCTTCTCAAAAGAGCCATGAATCAGGGCTGGGCATGTTGTTCAATTGTAAAGTGCTACCTACTATGTTCAAAGTTCTAGGCTTGACCACCAACTCTCTGAAAACAAAACAAAACAAAACAAAACAAAAAAACCAACAAAGCAAACCCACCATGGCAGACATAGAAATAAGAAGTTGTTTTTCTATTATCAATTATGTCTATATCTATTATAGAAGATTTTGATTGGTTACAAAAGCCAAAACATAAACCCCCTCCTTCATTACCCATTTCATTCTGTCCATGAATAAGTATTCTACCTATATACCACCTATATCTTTCCATTGAGCACAGTCTTATTGATAAATACCCCATTCTGACTTGCCTGGAGGTTGACCCACTTTGCTTTTAGAGTTTTAGAGCTTCGCAGTTGTAGGCACACTAGGGTGGTTGGTCATCCCATGGCCTAGTGTTTCCTAGCAGCATCCAAATACTTCTCTGAGCTCTCATCTTTTCTATATTTACTTTTAGTCCAGATTGATCTATAGAACAATTTTAAAAAAAAAATCGGATTTCTGTGTCATTTCCTGTCCTTAAAATCCTACCCCTAGATAGAAATTCAAACTGCATGGCTTCTAGAGCCTGCATGTGGGTCTTTGCTGGGCCTCCAATCTCCGCTCAATTCCTATTCCTCCTTCAGTATGCCATCCATGTCAAGCTCTTGCCTTCATAGGAACCTTGCACTCACTCTTCCCTTTGCCTGAAATGACCTTTCTCCACCTCTTCCCATGTCAACATTTACGATCAGGCAGATGTATGATTCTTCAATGTCCACCTCTGAGAATCGAAGCTCATTGACTCTTTTGCTATCATTTAATCATTAGTGCCCAGCATAGAAACTGACACCCATTAAAGCCCCATGAAATATTTACTGAATGAATCAATGGCAATGTGAAAAAATTGAAGATGAAGGAATATAGACTTGCTAATGAAATTGCTATACAAATTCCATTATCCTGAAAGGTAGATTGCTAGGATTCAAGAAGCAAATCCCACAGGGTTGGATGAGCTGCAGAGGTCAGAGTATAAAGAGCTTCGTAGGCCATGCCAATGAGTTGGGGAATTTTTCAGAGGACAGTAAGAACCTATGAAAGATTTAGCTTAGTTGGTGACATAAGATTGTTTTACAGTTTGGAAAAGTGAAGTCAGAAAGATAGGTAGGAGCCCATTTGGCAACTGATACCTTCAACCCTGGGCAAAGGCAGGAATCAAGGTGTGTGTTTGCAATGTGTCTTGTAGAGCCAACAGGGTATTATTGCTCCCTTGGTCAACTTTTTTGAAACAATTGGCCAATTATAAATCAAAGGCCTGCATAGCTGCTCATAACTAATTGTGTTTTTAAAATGTGTTTAATCACAAGCTAGAGATTATATAAAAGGCTTAATTGATGTCAGAATTGGCTTACAATGGGATCAAGTAAGCAGTGCCATTTTTCCAGAGTTGAATTTTATGGCATTTATCACTAGACTCACACATGGAGAGAAACAATTCTTCCTTTTCTGAGTACTTGTAACTAGAGTTTATGACATCAAGGGAGCTTGAGAGAGTGGCTGTTAGGAGTGAACAAGTGTTAACTACTGTAAATATTGAAGAATTGGAATAGCACCACAGAAATAACGCTGGAATACAGATAACGCCTACCTTGGTCAGAGCACCCGAGTTGAGCCCAAATAGCTCCAGGTTCTTAGAAAAATAGCTACGCAATCCTGACCAGGTGGCACAGTTCTCTGAAACTTATTGTCCTTATCTCTAAAATGAATGGGTTGTTCTGTGATCTGGTTGTGCACCATCTTCCCCTTCATACCTTTTTAAATGTAATTTGTAGAGCAAGTTACTAGGTTTTTTTATTTCTTGGGTTTGGTTTCCTCCATACTGTATAATCTCATATCTTTAACATACTAGGTGAGTAGAAATTATCCCCTGGAATCTAATTTAGGGTTCAATATATCTCTAGAAGTCTATAATTATATGAATACTATCCCAATCGAGGATCTCAGAAGTTCTTAAACTCCAAAAGCACCTGTGGGCATGGTTTCCATCTGAGCTATGGAGTCTTCTTCAAGTACACCTGAGGTCTCTATCTCCCTTTTTATACCAGGCTGTGCTGAGAGCTCCCATTCCAGAACTATATAGCATGATTTGTTGTCTTTTGTTACACAAATCACGTTATATTGGACGTACAGTGGTGTGTCTGTCTGTACTGCTAGGTTTCAGCTTCTGTGAAGAGAACTTGGCTTGGTATGTTACAAGCATCCAAGGCAGATGGCTGTGATGACTCCTATCTTAAGAGACACTTGACCTTAGCCTAGTGAGCTATTATTCTATAGAATAATTGATTTCAGAGACTAAAATGTATGACGTAATCAACAGGACTCTCAAGGAGGAACTTCATCCTTTTTCCTTTCCGTCTCCTTGCTGGGTGTCATATTCTGCCCCCCCCCAATCTAATTTCAAAACGCGTATAGTACCTCACACAGGACCCATCCCCTTTCTCTTCCAGACGTGCTTCTCATTTTCCTAAAGGCACTGCTACTGAAACACACTGCTTTCAGAGTCTGTCTTTGAAAATCGCGCTTTGTATCCCAATAGTTACCAAGGTGCTTGAAGCCCATCCCTGCAATGTCTTTTATCTGCCATGGTTTTTCTCTTCCCAATGTTCTGGCCCAAGTTTGTGATTAATAGTTCATACTATGGAAAACTTCAAATGTAAATAAAATAAACAGAATCATGAAATGACACCCCCCCACGCACCTGTTATTCCGCTTCTAGAACTGCCAATATCATAACATGCTCCGTCCCTTGTGAAACTTCAGCAAATTATTTTCATGCACCAGCCATGTACTTTTTAATGAATTGTAGCCCTTCATATTAACAATCCATCATTTGCTTATCCGTTATCTTATTGATGGACATTTATTTGGGTTTGATTTACCAGCAGCCTTATTTTAAGGACTTCATTATGTTCTGATTTCTATTTGATAAATCCCAGAAGCACAATCGTTGTACCACAGAATGAGTTTATGTTTGGATTGGTCCATAATCTTCTGGTCTCCTTTTTCTTCCATCTGGTATCAACCTCCAAAATCTGGGCACCTACCATGTTGTTCATGTCAAAAATCTACCTTGGAAGCTACAGTGATCTCCCTTTGTCTGTGAAATGAAGTCATGCCTGTCTGATATGACATTCCTGATCACCTACCATTTAAGTTCAATATTAATTGAATACTCTGTGTTAATACCCCAACTCTCCTAACTCTCTCTGTGTGCCATGGGAACTTCTCGCTCAGCATCTTTGATGTTAGGATTTCTGCCTACATAACACTGTCTTGTTAGACTTTATAACCAATGGCAGTAGTACATGGGCCTGTATAGGACTCATTGTGAGCTGAATGGTTAGGTAATGCTGGGATGGTATAACAAAGACAAAGAAAACGCCTGTGAAGTCTCTTGCCCTCACTCTAGCCTTCCAGAAAATAGGAGGCTCAATAATTTCTTTGGATGCGGAAATTCTTCCAACTTTGTGAACTTTACCAAATTCACCGGGTCCAGAAAGCCCACATGGCTTATGCCATGGACAGTCTGTATTTGGGTTGGACAACGGCAAGAACACAGGCACAGGTGGGAATACCAAGTTCTAGTCTCCCTCTATCATCTACTGTGGACCCTTGCACCTGCTAAACCCCTGGGGTCTCTTCTGCCTCTTTTAGACCCTGGGGAGGCAAGTGAACTGTGACTTGATCACTGACATCAAAACCAAAATCGCCCATGAGATTGAACTTCACAAAAATATTAAACTAGATCTTCCCCTCTCCATGTTTCCTACTTTCGTTCCTTTCTCTCTCTCTCTTTTTTTTTTCCAGGGGGATGGACTCTCCTTTCTCTTGAGAAATGGGCAACTCAACTCTGCCAGGGAGTGGCTCATACATGATTTCTTTCCCCCAAACCATCAAAGTCTGCTGCCCAAGCAGGATTGGAAAGAAGAAGCCGGACTCTACCCAATGCTTACAAGAGTTGATATACAGCAATGTGTTTGCCTAAATACATCCACCTGGCCCCAGCTTAAAGAGACTTCATTATTCTTTGTCTCTACTTGCTCACCTGTAAAATGTGAAAGATAAAATGTCTATCTTGTAGGCTTTAAGAAAATAAATAAAACAAAATATTAAGAGTAATATATGGCATGTTAGAATAATTTAATAAATATTAGATAATATTATCTCTGTGAATACTGTTGTCTGCATTCTAGGGGGAAGGGGAGGGATGGGCTCCAGGAACCTAAAGGGATGTGAATCCTTCCCTGTGCTGTATGAATGTTTAAACTCCCTCATCCCAAAACCATAATCAAATGAAGCTGTGTCTCTAAGTGTGTGTAACCTTTGTTCTCTGTTTTCTTAGAAATGGGAATTTTAAGGTAGAAAGCTCATCTTCTTCAGTCTTCCAACCTATAAGTTCCACCCATGCATGTCCTCTACAAGTGGCAGCAGAAATGGGCAGTGGGCATCTCAGAAAGCCATGTTGGGAAGAAGAACTGAACTGGCAAAGTCTTGAGTCATTGAAGCCTGGCACTGCTGTGGGAGCCCTTCATGACAAGAGACGAAGAGCTCAGAGAAGGTGAGGAAGGCTATGAACAAAAGCAGGGATTGTTTTTTAAAAATGGACTCTTTTCAGAAGCTTTCAAAGCCACCCTTTCACAAAGCCTGGCAGAGATACAGTATCGGGCCTGGGTAGGAGCCAAGCATGACCTTAATTTATTATTGCCAAACTGTTTGTTGTCATTATTTGCCAAGACTTACTAATTGAACTTTTGTTGGTCTGGCTGCCCCTCTAGAGAATCAGAGCCTTTGTCACCTGCTCTCCAAGTCTTTCTGTAAGATGTGCCAAAAAAGTGATCCTAGTAGTAGCTAATTTCCCTTCCTGGTTCAGGTTCATTTTTTTCCAAGTGTGTTTTTTTTTTTGTTGTTTTGTTTTGGTTTTTTTTGTTCTTTTTGTCTTGTCTTGTTTTGTTTTTGTTTCTCAGTTCCTCCCCAGTAAACATTAAGACTGAGTTAAAATGAAGTTCATTGACCCAAGCAAAAGATTCTTGTTGAATAGCAGAAAGGCCTTCCAGAGGAATTTCATGGAGACTTACTACCTTGACCTTCCCATCATGCTTCAGGCACAGGTGACCACATTCAGCCTCTGCTATGTCAAGAAGGGGTATGATAGAGCAGCGGTTCTAAATGATACATGAAGCAGCATCAACTTTTACTAAAATTCATCTCCTTGGGCCTGGCTCCAGAGCTACCAAATCAGTAATGTGTTTCTCAATGAGCCAAGATTGAGGAAACAGTTTGTACATTGACATGGATGATTCTTTGAGTGGGGTAGCTCTGTGCACTGAGACATTCAGCAGCATCTTTGTCGTGTATCTTTAATTTCTACGTCTCTCTTTCCATGTACCAACGGGATGACCAGAACTACCTCCAATCATCACCAAGTGTCTCAAGGTAAAAGAAAGTCACCCCTTGGTGAATTAATGGGTGAGTGCATGTTATTTCTCCATGCGCTGGGTCTGGTCTGAGCCATATTAACAAACTGCCAGATCCTCCACGTGACTCCTTAGCCAGTGATAATAAAGAGTACAGGAAAATGGATCCACAGGCAGCTTCCTGGACACACATGGAGTTGTTTTTTTTTTTTAATCTCAATAATTTTTTTTTTTTTTTGAACCCAGCCTCGGGCAAGTGCACATTACTTTGGTTTTAAGAGCTAGTTTGTTTGCTAGATTACTTGATATATTCAAATCGAAACAAAAACTGTAGAAGTTTGGCCTCCTCCCCATCGCTTTATTTGTTTGCTATCTCCAGGGGAGAACTGGGTTCATGGCAGGTGCTTGTAACAAGTCCAGATGTGTAAGTTGCACCCACTAGCTCTGTCTCTCACTATCAGCCTGGAAGCTCTCCTTGAGGTTCCTTTGGTAGAACATTCCTACTGCTCATTCTTGTTACATTTGAATTTGTAGAGTACCCAAGCGGGGCCATTAGCTATTAGGCAGCATTACCCTTGGTATATTTTGACCTTTGCACACTCTTCAGGAAGGTGAAATTTACAAAGATCAACTTGGATGAATTCAATTAAATCTAAAGACAACTGATCATATAAACACCAATTCAAAGACACAATTTGCTTAGTCATTGGATTGGAATTTATTGAGCACCTGCTGTATACCAGCACTGTGCTGGATCCCAAGAATATGAAGGAACCAAATAACCTATGCTCTGGGGAGCTTATCATCAGATGAAAATAGAAGCCATTTCCAATGGGATGAAAGGCTCCTAACAGAGAGAACCATCAGCACTGTAGGACTACTTCACCATTGACTCCTCTGTGCTTGGCTCATCAGAACTTAGTACTTGTTGAGTGACTCTTACAAGGAAATCATCATGCAGACACAATAACAACAAAAATAATTCTATCCAATGTGAGTGCTTATTTGATCTTTAAGGAAAAAGTAAGAGGGAAGAGTGGAAAAGTTTACTGCAGACAGAGAAAGTAGATGTAAGGAGTCAAGATGGAAATAAGAACAATAGTCTTGAATGGGCTCTAGGAAGATCTAAAAGACTTTTTTGAAGAGATGTTTTCTTGCTTATCTGCTGCTGTATTTAAAATATACCTCATGATGCATAAGGAATGGGGAAGAGCTTGGCTGGGTTGGTTCATCTCTCATTAGCTGAATGTCCATTTTGAAGATGGCTTCTCCACTGATGACTTCAATGCTGTGCTATTCATTGGCTTCTCTCTCTCTCTTTCTCTCTCTCTCTCTTTCTCTCTCTCTCTCTCTCTCTCTCTCTCTCTCTCTCTCTCTCTCTCCCACCAGGACTTGCTCTCTACAACTTTTCCACATGACGTAAATTTCCTATAATATGACAATGTCTGGATAGCTACACTTCTTATATGGCATCCAGTAGCCCCTAGAAAAAAATTTCAAAAAGAGTATTCCAAAAGGCCTGGGTAGAAGTCAGTGAGCCTCTTACACTCTAGAGTTGGAAGGTTTTGAGCATACTTCTTCCGGATCTTAATAATCAAACAGCCCAGATCTGGGAAGACTGGAAAAATAACCTCGGCTCTTTCTGAAAGAATAGGTTCCAAAACAGAAGGAGGGACTGGACTTATAATGACAAATGTCTTGGTTAAGTGGGTTCCTGGGATGGAGAGAGAGTCAAGACTGGAGAACCCAAGGCAGCAAGCATAAAAGTAAGCAAAACTCCCTGAATTCTGAGAGAAGGTAGAGGCACAGGGGTGGGAGAAATGGAATGAATTAACTGGTTTCACTTAAAATTACCCATCTCTGACAGCTGTGGGGAGTTCAGGAAAGTGGGATAACACTGGAGGCAAGGAAGTGAGCTATGGGAATGTCTCTATGGCCCAAAAGAGCAAAAGTTCCAGGAGATACTGAAGGCTACATAATGGAAGATGTCACAAGGAGAGGCTATGGAAAGTCAAGATAACTGAAGGTTCCAGAAGCCTCTCCCAACTCAATCATTTTCCCTTCAGAGAGGAGAGAAAGGCCTCATTTCTTTTCTGAGAACTTGTTTACCTTAGGGAAAATGGCAGCTGGTAACTAAATTTGGCCTCTGAGACTTAATAGCCACACTTCTTCAGGTTTGTTAGGAGAGCTCCTGAGGAAAACAAACAGGATTGGTGTGAAGACCATTAGAAGAGACTTCCAGAACAAAGAGGCCATTTGGCAGCTGTTGCTCAGAGCTGACTGAAAGAAACAAAAGAGTTTGTTGAGCAAACATGGAAGGAGCCTAATTGATGCAATTAAGGTGAAATTAAATAAAGGAAGGTTTGAGCCCCTAAGTTCATGGAAAATTTTTCACAGGGGTGTCACCGGGCAAGCCATTTGATGCTTTTATATAAAGGAAAGCACAGGATGTGGGAAATTGGCCTATTTGACCCTCTGGAGTAGATCAACTGTGATGATGTGGAAGACATGTGCAATCGTTGGGCCCTGGTTGCCAAACCTTGGGTTGGGCATGACTGGGAGTGGATGTGATGGAGCTCTGCAGCAGATACTCTCAGTAAGAACTGCAGCAAGACTCGAGGCTCCTGAGTTCCTGTCATCCTGCTTCCATCACCTCATGTTATTGTTTGAGGTGGCCAGGCTCATTACAGCGTAAATGGTATTGTCCATTCCTCATACTTCAACACACACACACACACACACACACACACACACATGCACATATTCATGCATGCACACACAAAGGCACACATACAAATACCCTTACCCACACAGACAGACACACACAGCATGGGGGGAACTCGTACTCTGACGCTATAGAGTTAATTGCCTTATAAATACAAATATGTTATATTGGACGATGGGAAATTAAATGGCAAGCAAGTCATGATGTTTGTCCTTTAACAGTTTAATTCTCAAAGAGCAGTGAGCCTCACCTCAGAGCAACCTTGTTGCCCAGTTGGCAGTTGAAAGGCAAATGCCAAGAAACATTTTCTGATTTTACAGCAAGGGTATGTGCTCCTGGCACCTGGCATAGTTATATATGCTGGACTGTATGGGGCACTTCCACCTCTCAACATTTAGAAATGCTGTTGCTGAGGCACTTAGTGATAATGCAGAGCTTTAGACGACACGTTTCATGCTAGGACAATCACAAAGGCTAAAATCAATCAACCTTGTAGCAGAGAAGGCACCATACTGCTCAGGAGATACACACACACACACACATCTCTTTTTTTCTCAGCAGGCTTTGAATTTTTTGAGTATTGGATATTACTCAAATACTTCTGGTGTTAGAAACAGACATGAACTGAAGAGAGGGCTCAGTGGTTAAGAACATTTGTTGTTCTTTCAGAAGACTAGAGTTCCATTCTTATTAACATGGTCTCTGCAGGCACCTGCATACAAGTGGCATGTACACACACACACACACACACACATACACACACACACACACTTTTTAACTATTTAAAAATATTTTAAATCACAAAGGCAGACTAGATTACAGTTTTATTTCTACACAACAGGCACTGGAGACTATGGTCTAGTTATTCAGACTCATTTTTCTCCATTGTACAATATGAAAAATTAAAATCTATCAGTCTTGTGGGAAAATGTAAAAATCAAATCAACTCATTAGTGAAGCATTTGAGAGAGCACATATGGTCATTATTTCATTACTGTTATTGTTGTTTCTTCCATCCAGCCTTGTGCCCTACAAATCTATGCAAATGAATGAATAACTGAGTTATCATCTTCTCTGTGATAGACTCAAGTTGTACAGAATGATCCTTGGTAGGATGGACCCTGGCAATTCTCCTTGGCTCCTACTTTCCACAGAGGAGGTTATCTATACATATAGGAACTATATAGGAGCCCAACTAGGACAAACAAATGAATGACAAATAGGCTAACCTCAACTGTACCCTAGCATGATATCAAGCAGTTGCATAGAAGGTGGTCCCTGAGGAGTCCCACGGTACTGTTCCTGCAGCATTGCTCTGGGCCAGCTTCTTCAGCTTGTTCCCAAAGAACTGACTCTTTCTTCCTAACAGCAGAAGCCACTGTGTTCTCTGCTCCTTTCATCAGTCCTTGGCACTTCTTCTACACCAGAAACATCTGATGTTCAGTCTGCTTGATAGGCAAACTGTATGGTCAATATTGAAAGCATCTGGATTTTTCTCTAAGCATCTTAACTTTTTGCCTTGTCTTCTGGGCAGCTGAATGAAGAGACCATTTGTAAATCAATTTACTGATGTTTAAAGCTTTTGTAAGGGCAAAACTTCCTTCCAGCCTGATATCTAACTGTATCAGCTCTGGGGAGAGGAGTGCACAGCAAAAAGGAAAAGAGCCCTAGAGCATCCTCGCTTGCACAACAGAAATCATACAGTGCCAGGGACCACAAACCAACTGTTAAGACATGGATTGCAAGATCAGCAAGGAGGGAGAGAGAGAGAGTTTGTACTAACACAGAGAACATGACTTCATTTTTATTATTTTCTACTGTGCTCTGAGGTCTGCAAACATCTGAAGTCACAAACAAGATCTGGAGCCTTCCTCCTTATCAAAGTGTATTTATAGACCACTGATTTACATCTTCAGTCTTCATAAACAAAACAAGTCACCACTGTCTTTCTGGAATTTCTCCATGTGCTTACTTAGAAGCTTACCTGGTAACAGTCTGCAGCAGAATTGAAGGCCAAGGGCAAACTATGTGATCTGGACCTAGAAGAAACAAAGTTGTGGGCAGCAGAGAGTGCTGGGGTTGAGGGCCTGCCTTAGTTTTAACCCATTATGAAAAAGAAGTCCCATTTTCTGAATTTTAAAATTGAAAACTCATAATTCACTTTTCTACTTCGTCAGACTTCAATAAAGAACACTATTGAGTGTTGAATATGTGTTGAATACTTTCTACCCTCTACATGCACAAAGCAATTTTATTCATTATTTCAGAAATATCTCGTGACTGTGGGTTAAATACAAAAGAAATTCTCTATGGTAACTATTTGGGATGAACAGACCAACCTCCCATACAAGACATATCTGTCATGGGAAAAGGACAGGGCAAAGGGAAACGCTGAGAGGCACGGTGAGGAAGACATATAAGTTAATTTGAACACAACCATTGTCCCAATAGTGTTGAAGGATCAGTGACAATGGAGACATCAGTCTGAGCTTAGACAGATCACTATTGGATAGATGTTCTTGCAGAGGTACCATCTTTCAAGTTGCAATGGGCTTCGTGAAGAAGAATATCCCAGCAGGGTGTATTGGGATAGTTCATGCTGTCAAACAGGTGGACATGATTCCCTCCCTCATAAACTTCTGGTCTTATTATGCTTTTGTTAAGTGACTGTATTTGATTAGGACAGAGTGCACAGAAACTGGGCATTGTTCTAAATCTCAGGGATATAGCAAAGAGAAGAGTCTTCAGAGATCCTCTGTGAACTTACTCTTCTTTATGTTTGTCAGTTAACAGATGTGTAAGAAGGCAGAGTCAATACAGCTGAGACAGATAATGTTGGTGGATGAGCAGGACCTGGAAAGGTGCTGCAACCCTCCATTGAGTCTTTAGTTAGCACTTCCTTTCCAGAGCTCAGAAGAGAATCAGACCAAATCCAACTAATGCTTCTGTTAGCTTTAATAGTGTATCTTGAGCCAATGCCCTAAACCACTAGTTCTGAAAGATGATTGAGCCAGGGCCAGTCCTCTAAGCCAGCCAAGCATGAAGTCAGCCCATAGTGGTTGGTACTTCTCAGTGGGGTGTTAGAGCCATTGACTTTTCACACTATCTGAGAAACTGGAGATGTTTCTCAGAGAAGGCATTTGTGCTTTGAGAAGAATCTTATCTAGATCAGTTACCCCTAGATGGACCACAGGATACTATTCCTGTTCTGTAATTATTCTGTTCCCAAGAATTGGAGTCTTTTTCCAATAGAACCAATCTAGATTTCATATTCAGTCTTTGTGTGGGAAAACAGCAAGGAGTAAATTGACCAAATGTCCCAGGCACACTTGAGGGTTCCACATCCCATTCTAGGAATCTGAAAACACCTCATAACTTTGTTTCTACTATGTTAGCCTGACAGCTGTTTTCTCCTCCTCCTCCTCTTCCTCTTTGTCCTCCTTTCTGAATCAAGTTCTTACTTCATAGTCTAGGTACATAGACCTCAAACTTATAGCAATCTTCTTGCCTAGGCCTCTTGAGTGCTGAGATTATAGATGTGCATGGCCATGCCCACCCAGCACTTTCCAAGTTCACTCAAGTGCCTTCCTCACATCTTGTGGCCCCATCTCCTCCTTCACTTCACTAATTTGTCTCAAACCAGGCAGCTATGAAAGATGTGATATCATCAGTCATGGATAGATTAGTTTAATCTCAAAGTGCCTATCTCTTATAGCTAATTAAATAGTAGAGCTTATTTCTAACCAAGAAGAATTTCAAGGATCAATAAGTTAGGTGGGAATTTTAGAAGGCATTTAGTGTAAATGGCTCTTGGGAAACATTTTTTTCATGAAAAAGACCCCATAGATTGCTACCTTCTTCCTCCTCTTTCTCCTCCTCTCCCCTCCTCCTCCTTCTTTTTAGATTTGTTTTTATTTTTATTTATGTCTATGTGATTATATGCCACATGTGTGTGGGTGTTCCACTAAAGCCTGAAGCCAGACGAGGGCACCTGATCTCCTGCAGCTATAGTCACAGGCAGTTGTGAGTCAAGCAACATTGGTGCTGGGAACCTAACTTAGGTCCTCTAGAAGAGCAGCAAGGGCTCTTAGTTAACACTAAGCCATCTCTTTAGCTGCATAGCTTCTGCCCTTGAACTGTATAGTGAGATGATTCCCCTGTAGAGACACATGCAATGTAGAGGCCCTTCATTCTTTGTGTGTTGGAAACAGCAGGATAGAAGTATATAAAGAGACTGGAGGGTACTTGTCAAAGTCATTTCCACAGTTTCTTTTATCATCATATCTAGGGTCAAGCTCAATGCTTTTTAGTTTATTTTCTCAATAAGCATTAAAAGTAATTGCCTCTACTTTCCATTATTTAGAATACTTTTACCTCTAAAACACTTATTCAGCAATAACTATATTATAAATTAATGAAATAGAATAAATAGCTTTGTGTAATGGATACCACCTTTTTATCTCCCAGTATCTTTCTTTTGGGGAATTACTCTACCTTACATAATGCACAGCCTACAGTAAAGTTCCCTTTACTAACTCTGAGTAGCCATCTAACCATTGGCATTCAAATGGATATTCTGTCTCTCTGGATCAGCACTTGATTTGGAGGAAGTCAGCCTCAAGGCAGGTAGACAAAGACATTTCCCAAATGCTGTTAGGATCCAACCCCTTTTTCTTATCTGTGATCACTGATGGTGGGGCTCATGGAAATCTACAGCTGACAATAATCATCTTTGCTGTTGCATGGGTAGCTGGGAACAAAAGCCAACAAATAACACAGGTCAAGGAACAAGGCTGAAGGGATTTCCCAATAGAGGGGACATCTAGGGCTAAGCCCTATAAAGTCCTAGGCAAGCCAGGACAATTGGACATTCTAGCATGGAGAGTCCAGATGATGTCATTAAAGCACTTGTCCTTTGATGGGTCAGAGAGGGCCTATTTCACTTATTAGAAACAATAATATTTTTGTCTTAGCAAACAGAGGGGGATCCTATCACTGTAGCTTCTCACTCCTCAAATAAAAGTTCACTTGTTATCATTACCATCAGATTATTAGGACAGCTGCAAAAGCTCAAATACTTTTATGTATATATATTCTTAACATTTGGGATGCTTGGCATTCAGAGAACTCATACTGGGATCCACTAAAATAAGTTTACCTCCTCCTTATAGAAACCCATTTTAGAAAGTATGCATGTGCATACACATTGCAACTTAAAAGATTAATAATAATAATAATAATAATAATAATAATCCTGTTATAAGGTATGTATTTGGAAGGAGAAATGTAGACACAAAAGTGGATTGGTGATGAGTCCAGACTTTTCTTCAGAATCAACATTCACAATGGGACCTGTTCCTGGATGAGCCTATGTGAAGGTGCTGAGCAGGAGCACAGAGGCAAAAGGATGCCCTGAATCCTGATGCGCTCAGTTCAAAGCGAATGAATCAGGG
Source organism: Rhynchomys soricoides (assembly GCA_019843965.1). Classification (NCBI taxonomy): domain Eukaryota; kingdom Metazoa; phylum Chordata; class Mammalia; order Rodentia; family Muridae; genus Rhynchomys; species Rhynchomys soricoides. The sequence continues at coordinate 3,019,089 of JADRCH010000075.1, forward strand.
AGAGATTTGAAGAACACTGTCTCCACCCCAAGGCATTTCCACCCTTTTATTGCTCTCCCAACTTTATGGTTACTCTGAGCACTGCAGCTTATTTGGCCACTTTCCTGGGTAGGGCAGATATTTCAACAGATGTGAGCTATGCCAACTATCACCTACAGGGAAGGAGATTATAAAAGAAGGAACATTTGAGAGGAATTAACCAAAATAAACAAAATGGCACGTCAAAAAGGAGAGTGCCACCAGGAGCTCTTTTTTTTTTTTTTTTTTTTTGGCCAGGGAGGTTGGGACAGAGAAATGGATAAAGTGGCACTCTCAAGGTTTCCGAAGCCATTTCCTGTACTAATGTGTATCTACTCATTTTTAGATCCTAGAACAGAAAACCAAGGGGCATGGGAAACTTAAAATAAATAGAAGATTGTTGCATCCATGAGCAAGTCTTTCAAAGAGACTGGGTGCCAGAGTCAAAGATGTATGAAACCAACCTTCACATTCTCCACTGGTTGCCTCATCACCTTGAATAAATCAGTTACCTTCTCTGAACATCAATTTATCTCAGTGCTGAATGGATTTGCAAGGCTACTTATTTTAAGGAGCTTGGATGGATTACTTGAAGTACCTAGAACTGTAACTGGGACAGAGTGCTTGTCAGGAAAATAGTGCAGACTTTCTTTTTTGTTTGTTTGTTTTTGTTCTGTTTTGTTTTACGAGACAGGGTTTCTCTGTGTAGCCCTGGCTGTCCTGGAACTCACTCTGTAGACCAAACTGGCCTCGAACTCAGAAACCCACTTGTTTCTGCCTCCCAAGTGCTGGGATTAAAGGCGTGGGCCACCACTGCCTGGCCGCAGACTTTTGAAGGTAGAATTAGTGGTGTGAACTATGATGCATTAGTTACATAAATATTCTCAGATACCTGCTGTGCTCTGAGCCCTGTGAAGTGCAGAGAATACCATGGGAAGCAAGAGGAATGTCATCCTTCTCAAATGTGAACCTTGACCTCTAGTAGAGGGTGCATTAACAGTCAGAAAGTAAAATAAAGATGGTGGGGAGGGGCACAAGGTCCTGAGGAGAGAGGAAGATTCTCAAAGGAGAAACAATGACATAGGAGAACTCAGAAAATCTCAGAGGTAGCACTGTGGTGGTAGCAGCACCCATAGGCAGGGCATTAATGAAGCTAGAAAATTCATCCCAAAACCATTATTTAAAGGGAAAAGGTTCAACCAAAGCCTTACTGAAAAGGCACTTCTATAGGCTACTGCCATGTTTTCTCCAACAACTCTAAGCTACATACCTGGCATCTTAGACTCTCTTGGTCCTCCCATATCCTGCAGACTTCTCTCACTATAAGCATGTGCATCTGTGTCTAAAGGTACTTTCTTTAAAACACATGGTACCTTTGACAGGCTTGAAGCATCAGGGGCCAGAAATTCACAGGTAAGATCTCTTAACCATGACACTTTAATGCAGTCACCAAGATGTGTAGGACATCCCAAGCCTCATGAGTCTCTCTATCCAAATCAGTTGGTTGATAGTTGGGGTACAGTACCTAGGAGGTGCACAGAGCACAGAGAAGGGGTGTTCTAAGCAGAGTGGCACTCTCGTCTCTCTTCTGAGGGACATGCATATCCCCCACATCCTACTGTAACCTTCATTTTCTGTCTCGGTATATGGCCAATGGCCATCGCTGTCTCAGGTACAGAGGTTTCATCTCTCCAAGTGAGTGCTTTATAAAGATTTAGATTCTATTCTAATGCCAGAAGGAGATGGTGACTGCTACTACTGTTAAACATTAATGTTCTGAGGGTTATTCTTCTTATCTATTTTATCCCTTATTTATTCAACACATATTTATAAGCAGAGGTCATTTGTCGGCATGGCTTGAGCTTTAGAGCCAGCCTTGGAGTGGGTAACTCAAGTAGAAATGGAGCTAAACTAGACCTCCTTCACAACTCCACAAGGTCTCAAAGGCCTCCTTCCTCCTGCTCCTCTCTCTTACTACCCAGAGCCATTCTGGCACCCTCTGAATGGTCACCTGTCACTTCTAGGCTCTTTCAACCCATTTCTATAGAAATTAGAAAGCACTCATTCTTAGAACTTTCTCTGTGAGTTATTTTTCCTCTTCAAAGACCTGTATGTTGGGAATAAGGCAGGTTTAAAGCAAATCAAATCTTTCACAGGCAGTAAAAGAGCTTGAAAAATGGCTAAATAAATAAATAAATAAATACTGCTTAAATCCATTGCAGGGATGGTGAGGTGAAGACAGAAATGAGCAGAGAATAGTTGAAAGTTGTGTTAATCCTCTGTAATTGATTTTTCTTGAGGGCAGAGAATACAAATGCAGGCTTTGCCCAATGTAGACTTTTTGCAAAGGAACAGAGAACCCAACAGAGTTTGTGGTGGTTGGAAAGACAAATTTGAAATTGAAAATTCTCAAACACATGCCCAGTTTTCCCTTAAAACATTTGTTACTTTCTCAAGCTGTTTGGCTTGTAGTTTAAACTACAAAGCAAAGACCCAGTGAAACACATTGGAAATGTCTGCAACAGCTCAGGGAGTAGATTAGAATAGACTATCTTTAAAAGGAAGAATGTCCCAATGTACTAGATGCTTCAAAAAGAGAGAGTGGGTTTTGTTTGTTCATTTGGTTGGTTGGTTGGTTGGTTGGTTGATTGATTGGTTGGTTTTCTCTAAACAGATAGAGTAGAAGTATTTGCCCAAATCTCAGGAGGGTCTGGACTGAGGCAAGTCTGAGTGCAGCTAGAGTAAGTTCCAGTCTCTAGTCCATTCATCTAACAGGACTAGCCATTAAAGAGAATCAGCTAAGTGATAGTCTTGGTATTTATTATGTACAGTGTGATATGCTAAAAACATAGGCCAAAAGACTAGGCAAGAGCAAGCAACATTGACAAAGCAGGAAGAAAACTGAAACTGACCAGATATCAGAGTTAGCATTGTAAGAATCCTCATGAGTCAAATATTGGAGAAAATAAAAATGTTGAGAAATAGCTTTAAAAGAGGGGAGGGAAATTTTTTCATTAGATATTTGAAATCTTTAAAAATAGTCAAATGCCAGTACAAATGGCTCAATCAGTAAAGGCTTATCTCACAAGCATTAGGACTCAATTTCAATTCCCAGAACTGAAGTAAATCTTCCAGGCATGGTGATACATGCATGTAATCCCAGTGTTGTGAAGATGGAGACAGGAGCTGCCTAGGGCTTGCTGGCCAGCTATTCCTGCTAATTGGTTAGCTTCAGACTCATTGATGAAAGACCCTATCTTAAAGTAGGTAGCTAGCATTCCTGAGAATAATACCTGAAGTTATCCTTTGGCCACCACACATGTATATACATGCACCCCAAATCACATAAATGTGAACTCATTTTTTCATATTCTATATTTTGTATGCCAAACAGTTCCTCCCAGATCCTACCCACCTCCCTACCCACCCAACTTTGTGCTCTGTTCTCTTTCTCTCTCTCTCTCTCTTTCTCTGTCTCTCTTAAAATAAAATCAATAAACAAAGAAAACTAATGATATTTTTTAAAAACAGCCAAAACACAATAATAAAAAACCCACAAAACAAACAAACATGGAGTTGGCTTTGTGTTTGCTAACTGCTCCTGGGCACAGTTCAGCCCTGAAGAGACAAGGCTCATTTGACCCCTTCTCAGCGCTATAATTTTGTCTGTTTTGAACTTATTTGGGTTTTGTACATGCTGTCACAGTCTCTGTGAGTACATCAGTCCTGATGTGTCTAGAATACACTGTTTCCTTAGAGTCATCCATCACCTCAGGCTCTTACAGTCTTCCTACATCCTCTTCTGCATAGATCTCTGAGCCTTGAGGGAAGGGGTTTCATGAAGACATCCCATTAACAGAGAAACACACAATGGACAATATACAGACAGTGAGAGGCTTGGGAACACTCAGTTGCTCTTTATAACAACGATGTAAACTGTTTTTAGCATTTAAATTTTATAAAGCAAGAGATTAACACGCACTAAATTAGAAAGCTCAGTATCGCTGCCTGTTAACCTCATTTTCCCACTAAATACCACAACATTTCATTTTAGATTTAAAAGAAAATACCAGTATCATTATTGATTTGAAATGGACAGTCTGAATAAACATGATAGAGGAAGGAGAATGGCTAAGAACTGGAAAAAGGAAATCATTAAGAAGGAGAAAAGAAAAAGTCCAGAGGTCAAGTAAGAAAACAATGTACAATGAAGAAAATGAAGGCAGTCAAATGTTAGCATTGAAAAGGTCAGAGAGTTGATAAACTCTTGGCAAATAATCAAGAATGTGAGAACCGTGTATTTATGTCTGTGTATTTGTGTGTGCGTGCATGTGTTCATGCTGTCTGTAATCAAGTGGACAAAATTAGGTAAAAAGCAAAATCACAAAAATTAATTTAAAAAGTAAACAGGACTATGACATGGACTTGAATCCATCATGAAAATCATTCCCCAAAGGTAATGCTGCTTTCATTCAAGTTAGTTTCACTTGTGTATTCTTCCACACATGCAAAGAGCAGGGGAGCTAAACCTGCGGGTGTTCTCTTAGGAAGCAGAAAAGGAGGGGTTCATTCTTTCTCTCTTTAGAATAACCTTCAAACAAAAATATGGTTCAAAATTCATGTGTGATAAACAATACATACAACCTTATCTCTTGACCATGATGGGAAATTATCAACTAATATTTATAACAGAATTATCATGGAGTAAGGGTAATCATTATTATCAAATAGGGTTATACCAGAATAAAGTTTCACATCACCCCCAGGTAGAGTTTAATATTTGATTAAAGGCAGCACATTAATGGAAAAAAAGAGAGAAACCTATGCTTATCTGAGAAGAAAAGACTCTTATAAGTTATAAAACTAAGCCCTAAGTTTATACTTTTGACAAAGTACAATTTCTAACTTGTAAATAATGTACCAGCAAGCAGTGTTACTGCAGTGTCTAATGACAAACCTTTGAATGTCTTCCCTGTGAAATCAATATGACAAAATTCTCATTATATAGATAAAAAGAATGATCTTTTTTTAAAAAAAAAATCATGCTCAACTAGATAGCCAGATAAATAAAAATTACATAAACCTTCCTATCATGAAACCACACAAAAATTAGTTACAGATATATTTTTGGACTAGAATTATATTTTATAGTAACAAAATTTTGAGGTACAGAGCATGCTATCCAACAGCTCCATAATGCACATTCTTCTTAGTGTGCACAGAACATGCTCTAGGACAGGCCATTTGTTAGAACACAAGTTTTTAAAAATTTCAGAAGACTGAAATTATTTTGAGTATTTTTTTTTCCAATTACAAAGGTATAAAACTAAAAGACAATAAGGAGTTTGGAAAATTCAGAAATATGGTTTGGATTTGGAATGCTTATACACACTCATGTTTTGAGCTCTTTGTTCCAATCTCATGGCACTGTGTTGAAAGCTGAGGATGTTTTAGATCATGGGGTCTGCCTGCCATAAGCTGGTCATCAGTGATGAGTCTTCAAAGGTTCTAGCCTGAGATTCCTGCCTGCTCTTTAGTATGAACAAGCAGCTGCCACATGTCTCTACCATCAGAAGGAGGGAGTTTCTGTCAACATAAACTAAAATCTCTCCTGAAATTGTGTTATGGTTAATCTTTGTTGTCAGTTTGATGGGATTTGGAATCAGCATGAATAGGAACCTGGGAATGTCTGTGAGGGGTTTTCTAGATTAGGATGATTAAGTGGATAAACCTCTAGATATAGGAGGCACCTTTCCAGATATAGGGTCCCAAGCAATCAAGTAAGCTGAGAAGCAGCATCCATTGCTTTGGCTTCTCCTGCTGCTGTCATGAGTCCCCCATCTTGATGTACTGTACCATCAAACTGTGACTCACAATCCTTTTTCCCTTAACTCTTTTTGTCAACATTTGGTTTCAACCATAATGAGAGTAACTGACAGTCCAGAAACTGAGTGATAGGGCCCCAAAGAGCCAACTGGTCAAGAGAGAGACTTAGACAGAAATTTAGAAGTATCTTGAGACTAAGGTAAAAACACAGTATTTCAAGACTTTTGAGACATGGCAAAAGCAATTTTTAAAAGGAAGCTTAAGACAATAAACCCACAAAAGAAAATTTCAAGTGAACAATTAAGTGCAATACCCAGGCAACTGGGGAGAGAAAACTGAGAGCAAACTAAATCCAAAGTTGTTGTTATAGGAAATAAAATGATAAAGATTGGAGAAAATAAGTCAAATGGAGACTAGAAAAAGAACAGAAAAGATCAACAAAGTTTGTTGGCAGATTCTGCTATTTAAAGATCATGGTGTACCATGTCTGGACAGCTCCCCTGGGCTCAGTGCAAAATGGAGGACTTCCTTTCTTTCTTCTCTACATTATCTGGGGAGCCCCAACCCCCACACTCTACCTGAGGAATATCATGTAATCCTTGGTGAAATGACAGGTTCAACTTTCTGGAATGCCTCTCCATGCAAATGAACCTTAAGCCTCAGCCAATGAAACTTCACCCTAAGAAGAACCCCTTCCCACTTTCCAAAGTTTATATAGTCTTTGTTCACCAGGAACAAAAAGCAGCTGTTTCACTGAATATCATCTAAAAGAGCTGTAACACTGAAATCTTCTAAGAAGACACCCCCTCCCCCATTCCAGACTTCATCCTCTCCCCACCTGTTATGCAGCAGTGCCTGGAACCACAAGATTAAAAGAAAACTCAAACAAAATCAGAATTGAATGAGGAGATGTCACTCCTGGGATCATAAAACATACAAAGAATCTCAGCAATGTATGAGCAGTTATACGCCAGCAAATTAGATTAGACAAAAGAAATGGGCAACTTCCTAGATCAACATAACCCAGCAAGACCAAACCATGACTAAAGAGAAAATGTGAATGATTAGAAATACGCACAGAGGAAACAGACCTGGTCATAAAAACTCTCTCAGTGGAGACTCTCTCTGGACCTGATGGCTTTGTTGCTATACTCCATCAGCCATTCAAAGAAATACACAACAATCCTTAAACTCCTCTAAAAAGGGGGAATACTCACACACTCATTTTCTAAGGTTAGTAGTGCCCCAGTACCAATCTAGATGGCATGCTATTAGAAAAATTACAGTTCAGGATTCCCTGTGAGCATAAATGTAAAAGCCTTCAACAACACATGAGTTGACAAATTTCACAACACATTGACAAGATCACCTACAACAGTCATGTGTTTATCTCTGGGCTGCAAGGATGAGTCAATGTACATAAGTCAGTACATGTGGTATGTTACATCAATAAAATGAAGGAGAGAACCCACATACACTTCTCAACAGGTGCAGAGAAGGAGTTTGACAAATACTAACATCCTTTTCTGATTAAAAACTGTCAACAAGTTACATGTGTACCTCAACAGAAACAAAGATCATAAGGAACCAGCCCAGAGAGAATATCATACTTAATGGTGAGAAGGGGAAAGCTGGTCCTGGTTAAGAGTGCTTGCTACTCTTACAGAAGACCTGGATTTGATTCCCAGCACCCACACAGCAGCTCACAACTGTCTGTAACTCCAGTCTAAGAGGATCTGACACCCTCTTCTGGCCACCACAGATACTGCATAAGCATGGCACATAGACATATATGCAAGCAAAATACGCATAAAGCAAATACATTTTAAAAAAATTTAAAACTTTTCTCTGAAGTGTTAATTTCTTATTAACAAAGCAAAGATGGCCACTTTTTACTATTTTTCTTCAACATAGTATTTGGAGTTCCAGTCAAAGCACTTAGGCAAGAGAGTAAAGAAAAGGCACACATATTGGCCTATTTTGCTACTACTATGTGTCTTAGTACTTTATAAAGAACAAGGTTTATTTAGACTGTAGTTCTGGAGGCTCAGGAGCATGGCACTGAGATTGGCTCTACTCTGGTGAATGCTCCACATGGATGCCATCACAATGATGGGACAGTGTGCTAGAGGAAGAGATTCATTCCTTCAGAAAGACAAGAACTCAGAGTTGGGAGAGGATCCAGATTTGCTCTTTATATAAAAACCTTCTCTTAAGCACTAACTCAGGATCCCAGGAGAACTACCTTCTGAAAATGGCTCTCAATGACCTCCCACTAGTTTCTGGCTATAAAAGTTCCTGTCACTTCAGCATAGTCACATTGAAAACTAACAGAAGTTCTGTGCGAAGACAAGCTGAATCAGAACAATAGCTTCATCTAAACTGGGCAGAAAATTAATCCCCTTTTCAGATTACACACACACACACACACACACACACACATTCAACCTAAACACTATACAAAAATCTATTGAAAGTAATAAGTGAATAACAGTTTGTTCAAATAAAAGAATCTCACTTACAATTGCTATAACAACAACAAAAAAAAACCCTTAGGAAGTATGAAACCAAGGAAGTGGAAGATCTGCACATTAATAGTATAAGATTGTAACATAAACGAAGAGACAGTACATGGACAAAAAACTATGTTCATGAGATTAAAATATTAATATATTCATTTATCTAAAGCGAGCTAAAGGTTCAATGCAATTCCTGTCAAAATTCCAACTACATCTTTCATATAAATACAAAAACAATCCTGTAATTTGTGTGGATCCACAAAATGCTCTCTAAAACCAAAACAATCTTTAGCATCATAGCACCTGAGTATAAAATATTCTGCAATGCGATAGCTATAAAAGATGCCTTCCTATTGGCATATAGAACACTTAGACCTCAAATGACCCCACACATTTAGGATCAGGCTAGTTTTGACAATAATGCCAAGAAAAATGGAAACAGACGAGGCATTTTTCAACAAAAGACACTGGGAAAACTCAATGTCACATTTGGAAGAACAAAATGGACCTTCACTTTATAATACATACAAAACCCAACTCAAAGCAAGTGTTTCATGTAACTTAATCAATTAAAAATAAGTACTTAAGCAGCAGTCCTCCAATTGTAAACACACTGGGAAAAACCTCAATGATATTCATCTGGGCTTTGATGGTTTTGGATATGATCATACTTCCCCCCACCTCCAATTGCATGGAGGAAGAACAAAAATAGGCAAATGCAATTATAAAAAACCTTTGCCTAGCAAAGGAAACAACAGAGTGAGGATAAAATAGAGGAAATATTTAGAGTCTGTGCATCTGATAAGGAGCTAATATCTGATATATAAGCTCAGATCAAACAGCTCAAGGGACTAAAACAAATAATCTAATTAAAAATGAACCAAGAACCTATGAATAGGTTCATCAAACAGTGTTCCACACCACTAGCCATCAGTGAAACGTAAATCGAAACCACAAGGCACTGCCTCGCACTTGTGTAGATGGCTATTACCAAAAAGCCAGAAGACATGTTCCTGCGAATTGCTGACAAAGGTAATTGTTGTGTGCAAATGTTTGAGGATATAGATTAGTGTGACAATTATGGGAAATTGGGGATTTTTTTTTTAAGAGAGGGAGAATAGAAATGTGGTGTAGCAGCTCCACTCTGACTACACATCTGTAGGACATGAAATCAATGTGTCAGAGAGACATCTCTTCTTCCACACTCACTGCAACAGAATTCAGAAAGGCCAGGGCATGACATCAATCCCTGCATGCTCATCAGCAGGTGAGTAGATAAAGGGCATGTGTTATATATGCACAATGGAGTGCCGGCCAGCCTTTAATGGGAAGGAAAGCCTGTGACTGACACAGTGTGGCTGAACTTCAGGGACATGGGGTTAGGTGAAACAAGCTGGCACAGAAAGACAAACACCATATGATGTTGCATATATGTGAGATCCAAATGAAAAGAATCAGATATATCTAAAGAGGTCATAAATAGTGGCTCTCAGAGGGTGGAAACGAATAGAGCTGTTAGGCAAAGCATCTATAGAATTTAGTTAGACCAGAGCTCTGTTACACACTATGGTGACTACAGCTAAGAACAATTCATCTTATATATATTTAGTACCTACAACTTGATAAGAGAGTAGGTTTTTCAGTGATCACAAATAAGACATAGAGTGAAGAGATATATATGATTAGTAGCTGGACTTATCCCTATTCTTATACATACACATGAATATTTCATGCAGATATCAGTCTGCTCACTACAAACAACTTGACTTGTCTACTAAACAATTTAGACAGACTTTTATTGAAGATTTTAAATGTACGTGAAAGGTAAAACTAAGTTTTGAAAGAACATACCCATAGTATTCTTGTGACTGAGGTATGCAACATTTCTCTTTTTTAATTTTTTTTTCATACTTTATTTACATTTCAAATGTTTCCCCCTTTCCAGATCTCCCCTTTGGAACCTCCCCATTCCCTCCCCCTCCCCCTGCCACTATGGGGGTATTCCCCCACCCACCCACACACTCTCATCTTCCCTCCTTGGCATTCTCCTATTCTGGGGGAATCTAACACCCTTAGGCCCAAGGGCCTCTGCTCCCCCTGGTGGCTAACAAGACCCTCCTCTGCCACATATGGGGCCAGCACCATGGGTCCCTCCATGTGTATTCTTTGGTTGGTGATCCAGTCTCCAGGAGTATCAAGGGGTCAAGCCAATTGCCACTGTTGCTCCCTCCCTGGGGCTGCAAACTCCCACAGCTCCTTCAGTCCCTTCTCCAAATCCTCCATCTGGGACCTCACACTCAGCCCTACGATTGCTATGGTGTGATTCTTGGGTATTTCAAACTTTTGGGCTAATAACCACTTATCAGTGAGTACATACCATGTTCATTCTTTTGTGATTGCGTTACCTCGCTCAGGATGATATTTTCAAGTTCCATCCATTGGCCTGCAAATTTCATGAAGTCATTGTTTTTAATAGCTGAGTAGTATTCCATTGTGTAAATGTACCACATTTTCTGTATCCATTCCTCTCTTGAGGGACATCTGGGTTGTTTCCAGTTTCTGGCTAATATAAATATGGCTGCTATGAACATAATGGAACATGTGTCTTTATTACATGTTGGAGCACCTTCTGGGTATATGCCCAGGAGTGGTATACCTGGGTCCTCAGGTAGTATTATGTTCATTTTTCTGAGGGCCCGTCAAACTGATTTTCAGAAAGGTTGTATCAACATGCATTCCCACCAGCAATGGAGGAGTGTTCCTCTTTCTCCACATCCTTGCCAACATCTGCTGTCACCTGAGTTTTTGATCTTAGCCATTCTGACTGGTGTGAGGTGGAATCTCAGGGTTGTTTTGATTTGCATTTCCCTGATGAGTAAGGATATTGAACATTTCTTTAGGTGCTTCTCAGCCATTCGAGTTTCCTCAGTTGAGAATTCTCTGTTTAGCTCACTTCCCCATTTTTTGATAGGGTTATTTGGATCTCTGTAGTCTAGCTTCTTGAGTTCTTTGTATACCTTGGATATTAGCCCTCTATCAGATGTAGGATTGGTAAAGATCTTTTCCCAATCTGTAGGTAGCCATTTTGTCCTATTTACAGTGTCCTTTGCCTTACAGAAGCTTTGTAATTTTATGAGGTCCCATTTGTCGATTCTTGATCTTAGAGCACAAGCCATTGGTGTTCTGTTCAGGAACTTTTCCCCCGTGCCCATGTGTTTTAGACTTTTCCCCACTTTCTCTTCTGTTAGATTCAGTGTATCTGGTTTTATGTGGAGGTCCTTGATCCACTTGGACTTGAGCTTTGTACAGGGAGCTAAGAATGGATCAATTTGCAATCTTCTACATGTAGACTGCCAGTTGAACCAGCACCATTTGTTGAAGATGTTGTCTTTTTTCCACTGTATGGTTTTAGCTCCTTTGTCAAAGATCAAGTGTCCATAAACGTGTGGGTTCATTTCTGGGGCTTCAATTCTATTCCATTGATCTACCTGCCTGTCACTGTACCAATACCATGCAGTTTTTATCACTACTGCTCTGTAGTACAGCTTGAGGTCAGGGAGGCTGATTCCTCCAGAAGTCCTTTTATTGTTGAGAATAGTTTCTGCTATCCTGTTTTTTTTTTTTTATTCCATATGAATTTGAGGATTGCTCTTTCTAAGTCTATGAAGAACTGAGTTGGGATTTTGATGGGGATTGCATTGAATCTGTAGATTGCTTTCGGCAGGATGGTCATTTTAACTATATTAATCCTGTCAATCCATGAGCATGGAAGATCTTTCCATCTTCTGAGATCTTCTTTGAATTCTTTCTGCAGAGACTCGAAGTTCTTGTCATCCAGATTTTCACTTGTTTGGTTAGAGTCACACCAAGATATTTTAGATTGTTTGTGACAATTGTGAAAGGTATTATTTCCCTAATTTCTTTCTCAGCCTGTTTATCCTTCCAGTATAGGAAGGCTACTGATTTGCTTGAGTTAATTTTGTATCCGGCCATTTTGCTGAAGGTGTTTATCAGCTGTAGGAGATCTCTGGTGGAGTTTTTTGGGTCACTTAAGTATACCATCATATCATCTGCAAATAGTGATATTTTGATTTCTTCCTTTCCAATTTGTATCCCTTTGACCTCCTTTTGTTGCCTGATTACTTTAGCTAGAACTTCAAGTACTATATTGAATAGATAGGGAGAGAGAGGGCAGCCTTGCCTAGTCCCTGATTTTAGTGGGATTGCTTCGAGTTTCTCTCCATTTAGTTTGATGTTGGCCACTGGTTTACTGTATATTGCTTTTACTATGTTTAGGTATGCTTCTTGAATTCCTGATCTTTCCAAGATCATGAAGGGATGTTGAACTTTGTCAAATGCATTTTCAGCATCTAATGTGATGACCATGTGTTTTTTTTCTTTGAGTTTGTTTATGTAGTGGATTACATTGATGGATTTCCGGGTATTGAACCATCCCTGCATCCCTGGGATGAAGCCTACTTGATCATGGTGAATGATCGTTTTGATGTGTTCTTGGATTCAGTTTGCAAGAATTTAATTGAGTATTTTTGCATCGATATTCATAAGGGAAATTAGTCTGAAGTTTCCTTTTATTGTTGGGTCTTTGTGGGGTTTTGGTATCAGTGTAACTGTGGCCTCATAGAATGAATTCGGTAGTGTTCCTTCTGTTTCTATTTTGTGGAATAGGTTGAAGAGTAGTGGTATTAGGTCTTCTTTGAAGGTCTGATAGAATTCTGCACTGAACCCTTCTGGTCCTGGGCTTTTTTTGGTTGGGAGACTTTTAATGACCGCTTCTATTTCTTTAGGGGTTATGGGACTGTTTAAATGGTTTATCTGATCCTGATTTAACTTTGGTAATTGGTATCTGTCTAGAAACGTGTCCATTTCCTCCAGATTTTCCAATTTTGTTGCATATAGGCTTTTGTAGTAGAATTTAATGATTTTTTAAAATTTCCTCAGAATCTTTTGTTATATATCTCCCTTTTCATTTCTAATTTTGTTAATTTGCATACTGTCTCTGTGCCCTCTGGTTAGTGTGGCTAAAGGTTTATCTATCTTGTTGATTTTCTCAAAGAACCAGCTCCTGGTTTTGTTGATTCTTTGTATAGTTCTTTTAGTTTCTACTTGGTTGATTTTAGCCCTTAATTTGATTATTTCCTGTCTTCTACTCCTCTTGGGTGTATTAGCTTCTTTTTGTTCTAGAACTTTCAGGTGTGCTATTAAACTGCTAGTATATGCTCTCTCCAGTTTCTTTTTGGAGGCATTCAGAACTATGAGTTTTCCTCTTAACACTGCTTTCATTGTGTCCCATAGGTTTGGGTATGCTGTACTTTCATTTTCATTAAATTTTAGAAAGTCTTTAATTTCTTTCTTTATTTCTTCCTTGACCAATTTATCATTGAGTAGAGCATTGTTCAGCTTCCATGTGTATGTGGGCTTTCTGTTATTGTTGTTGCCATTGAAGACCAACCTTATTCTGTAGTGACCTGATAGGAGGCATGGGATTATTTCAATCTTCTTATATCTGTTGAGGTTTGTTTTGTGACCAATTATATGATCAATTTTGGAGAAGGTACCATGAGGTGCTGAGAAGAAGGTATATTCTTTTGATTTAGGATGAAATGTTCTATAGATATCTGTTAAATCCATTTGGTTCATAACATCTGTTAGTTTCACTGTGTCTCTGTTTAGTTTATGTTTCCAAGATCTGTCCATTGTTGATAGTGGTGTGTTGAAGTCTCCCACTATTATTGTGTGAGGTGCAATGTGTGCTTTGAGCTTTAGTAAAGTTTCTTTTATGAATGTGGGAGCCCTTGCATTCGGGGCATAGATGTTCAGAATTGAGAGTTCTTCTTGGTAGATTTTTCCTTCAATGAGTATGAAGTGTCCTTCTTTATCTTTTTTGATGACTTTTGGTTGAAAGTCGATTTTATCCGATATTAGAATGGCTACTCCAGCCTGTTTCTTGGGGTCATTTGTCTGGAAGATTGTTTTCCAGCCCTTTACTCTGAGGTAGTGTTTGTCTTTAACACAGAGGTGCATTTCCTGGATTCAGCAAAATGCTGGTTCATGTTTATGGATGCAGTCTGTCAGTCTATGTCTTTTTATTGGGGAATTGAGACCGTTGATGTTAAGAGATATTAAAGAATAGTGATTGTTGCTTCCTGTTATTTTCGATGTTGTTTATATGTTTGTGTGGCTATCTTCTTTTGAGTTTGTTGAAAGATTACTTTCTTGCTTTTTCTTGGGTGTGGTTTCCCTCCTTGAGTTGGCGTTTTCCATCTATTATTCTTTGTAGAGCTGGGTTTGTGGAAACATACTGTGCAAAATTGGTTTTGTCATGGAATATTTTGGTTTCATCATCTACGATTATTGAGAGTTTTGCTGGGTACAGCAGCCTGGGCTGGCATTTGTGTTTTTTTAGAGTCTGTCTGAGATCTGTCCAGGATCTTCTAGCTTTTATAGTGTCTGGTGAGAACTCTGGTGTAATTCTGATAGATCTGCTTTTATATGTTACTTGCCCTTTTCCCCTTACTGCTTTTAATATTCTTTTCTTATTTTGTGTATTTGGTGTTTTGACTATAATATGATGGGAGGAATTTCTTTTCTGCACCAGTCTATTTGGCATTCTGTAGGCTTCTTGTATATTTATGTTCATCTCTTTCTTTAGGTTAGGGAAGTTTTCTTCTATAATTTTGTTGAAGATATTTACTGGTTTTTTAAGTTAGGAATCTTCACTCTCTTCAATACCTTTTATCCTCAGGTTCTGTCTTCTCATTGTATCACGGATATCCTGAATGTTTTGGGTTAGGAGTTTTTTGCATTTTGTGTTTTCTTTGACTGTTTTTTCCATGTTTTCTATGGTATCTTCTGCACCTGAGATTCTCTGTTCCATCTCTTGTATTTTGTTGGTGATGATTGCATTTATGACTCCTGATTTTTTTCCTAGGTTCTCTAACTCCAGGGTTGTCTCCCTTTGTGATTTCTTTACTGTTTCTATTTCTGTTTTTAATTCCGGAATGGCTTTGTTCATTTATTTGATTGTGTTTTCCTGTTATTCTTTAAGGGATTTTTGTGTGTCCTCTTTAAGGGCTTCCAGTTGTTTACCTGTGTTCTCTTGTGTTTTTTTTTTAAGGGAGTTCTTTATTTCCTTCTTAAAATCTTTTATCATCCTCTTGATAAGTGATTTTAAGTCTGAGTCTTCCTTTTCTGGTGTGTTGGGGTATCCAGGGCTGGCTGTGGTGGGAGAGCGGGGTTCTGATGATGCCAAGTAGCCTTGGTTTCTGTTCCTTTTGTTCTTGCCCTTGCCTTTCGACATCTGGTTATCTCTGGTGTTAGTTGGTCTTACTCTCTCTGACTGTGGCTTGTCTTTCCTGCCGGCCTCAGTGTCAATACTCCTTGGAGACCAGTTCTCTCTGTGCTTAAAGGTGTGTCAGCACTCCTGGTATACCAGCTCTCTCCTGGCACTCTTTGAGTATGGCACTATGTCACAGGATCTACTTTCCAGCCACTGAAGGAAACCAGATCCCTTTTCCTCAGTCCCTGTGACCTGGGTATTCCAGGTGGGTCCCTCTGAGCAGTCAGTTTGCCCCCTCTCCTGGGAGGTTAGCTTTCCTCCAGCCCTATTTGGCTATGGGGCCCTGGTGGCCCAGGCAGAGGTCTCCTGCCACAGATGGAAACCGGAAGGCTCTTACCTCCTGGCTGCTCCTCAGTCCCTGTGTCTGGAGCCCAACTCTCCCTGGCTTTTCCAGACTCGTGGGCGGCTAGCTTTCTCCAGGCAGAGGTCTCCCACCACAGATGGTAACCAGAAGGCTCTTACCTCCCGGCTGTTCCTCAGTCCCTTTCACAAACATTTCTTAAACAGAAGAAGCTGCTGGTCGACTAGAGCCTGAGTAATTCATCTGTGACTACACCAGGAAGACAGTGACCAGTGAATACCTTCCCATCCAGGCTCATGAAAGCAACCATAACTAAACAACTAAACAGCAAGTCTCTCTCTCTCTCTCTCTCTCTCTCTCTCTCTCTCTCTCTCACACACACACACACACACACACACACACACACACACACACAATTTCTGTGTTTGAGTTTCCTTATCAGTAAAATGGAGGGAATATCAGCCCTCACCTCCAAAGGTCACTAGGATGAGTAAATAAAATAATGCACAAAGAGGAGGGAACCAAGGCAGACACTTGGGGAAAGATACAATAATTCTCTACTATGTTCATAGCAGCCATATTTATAATAGCTAAAAGCTGGAAACAACCCAGATGTCCCTCAACAGAGGAATGGATACAGAAAATGCGGTACATTTACACAATGGAATACTACTCAGCTATTAAAAACAATGACTTCATGAAATTCGCAGGCAAATGGATGGAACTTGAAAATATCATTCTGAGTGAGGTAACTCAGTCACAAAAGAACAAACATGGTATGTACTCACTGATAAGTTGGTATCAGCCCAAACGTTCAGAATACCTAAGATTCAATTCACAGCAACCATTGTACTGAGCATGAGGTCCCAGATGGAAGAGTCGGAGAAGAGACTGAAGGAGCTGAGGGGGGTTGCAGCCCCATGGAGGGAGTAACATTGTCAACTGGCCAGACCCCCCAGAACTCCCTGGGACTGGACAACCAACCAAAGAATACACATAGAGGGACCCATGGTGCTGGCCACATATGTGGCAGAGGAGGGCCTTGTTGGCCATCAGTGGGAGGAAAGGCCCTTGGGCCTGAGGGTGTTAGAAGCCCCAGTATAGGGGAATGCCAGGTAGGGAAGATAGGAGTGGGTGGGTGGATGGGGGAGTACCCTCATAGAGGCAGGGGGAGGGGGGATAGGGGCTTTCCAAAGGGGAGACTTGGGAAGAGGGAAACATTTGAAATGTAAATAAAGTATCCAAAAAAAAAAAAAGAAAGAAAGAAAGAAAAAAAGAAAAGAAAAGAAAGAGTTGTGGACATATCTATCACTTCTGACCAATTCTCTCCAGCTGATAAATAATTGTTAAATAAATGGAAGTAAGAAATCACAATATAATCTAAAAGATCATCTCCTTATGGTCTTAGAACTGAAGACTTGGACTTTACAAAGCATCTTGCCTCTTATACTTATCACCTAGTAGTATTCAAACGAAGAAGAAAATAGGAACTGAGAGCCTGGGGAGATGGCTCCATTGGCAAAGTGTTCCCCTTGCATGCACACACGAGGACCTGAGATTGGATCCTAGGGCCCAAATAAGAAACTGAATACAAGTGGATGAGCTGCAGAGGCAGAGACAGGAAGATCCCAGGTGCTCATTGGCCAACCAATCTAGATCTGTCAGCTTCGGTTTCAGTGAAAGGCTCTCAGAAAATGGAAGAGAATAAAGAGAAAATACTCAACAGTGACCTTTGGCCTCTACACAAACACACACATACATTTACTCACACACACACTCACACAGACACAGTCCCACACACACTCACACACACACTCACACACATACACACACTCTCTCTCACACTTACACAGACACACTCACATACACTCACACACACATACACATCCTCTCACACACACAAACACACACAGAGACACACTCACACGCATACTCACACACACACAAACACACATGTACTCACACATACTTGCATGCACGTTTGCACATCTATATGTGCATAATGCACACAAGCATGTACATACACCCAACATACTCACATTTTGAGCTTGAGAGCTTGTGCCCGAAGGAGAGCTCCCCCAATCACTAAGTGCCTAATGAACTGAACCTCAAAACAGAGTCAAGTGCATTTCTCAACGGTCTCTTCTTCAAAGAGAAGGTATGAAGTAGGCCTTTGAGAAAGAAGAAACTTTCTTAGTTTCAGCACAGCACAAACAAGTTGCCCTGGTTTTTCATTTGTTTGGGAGGGTGGGTGGGTGGTTTGGGGATGTTGTTGTTGTTGTTGCTTTGTTTTGCTTTGTCTTTCTGGAGTATTTCTAACCTCTTCTCAACTCTACATTTTTGGGAATTCCAATCACTTAAAAACCAGCTCTGTTCTTGTGTTTATTTGGACACTAGCCAGGCTGAGCATTGAAATGTGTTGTGAAAGTTAGGCTGCATGCAAAGGGATGGTCAACTGTGCTGTGCCTGTGAGGCTCTGGGTCACAACCACTTTTATATATGTGAGCATGTGTGTTGACAGACGCTGAATAGCTTTTCATTGGGTAACCGTGCCTTTACCCAATGTTACCACAGCACTGAGCTATTTATTTAGTTTAGCTAACTTGCCTGAGGAATGGTGCCAGGAACTGCTAATAGGAAGCTAATCTTCCCAAAGGAACTAGAGGATTCTCCAAGGGGCTTGCCTCTGACACATTTTTTTGTTTTGTTTTGTTTTAAATTCTTAAAAAGTAAATCTCATTTTGACTTTTCTTGTTGAAATGAGATGAAGATTCAAACTTCCAAAGAGACTGAATCACTCAGTGTAAGTGATGGAAATAGACTCGCAATCCATCAAAGATCAGATTGGAAGTTAGATTTTAGTTCAAAGGAGAGGCCAGTGAAGAGTTGAGAGCTCAGCGGCTTCCAGCCACATCTCACACAGGAGCAACTATTCCTTTGTGCATCTGAAATCTGTTACATCCAGGCAGTGAACATGGGCCCCTTCTAAACTAACATGAGTGAGTCAGGGGACCTCCACTGCCTTAGGAGCTTTAACTACCAGCACTTAAACTTTTAATTTAATCTTCAAAAGCAAAAACAAGTTAATAAGGCTTCTGGGGTCACATTGGAGTTAAGATCCCTTGCTTGCCAACAAAAGTTGTTCTTAATTTCAATAATTTGATGAACATGCCCAAGAGACTTTGGTATGTCCAAGACAATAAATAGCACCAGGTGGGGGTGAAGAGAGCTTTCCCCATCTGCTCGGGCCATTGGTGCTATGCCAGTTACAGTGACTAAGTTTCGTTCTATGAATGCATCTTTTTTCCCCTCTCCTGGGAAAAGACTCCCATTTCCACAGTCTTATTCAGCTTTACCTCTTAATCTAATTTTTTTTCAAAAGTTCTCTTGATATAATTTTGCTCCAATAAACATTTGCTGCCTCGCCTGCAAAACAAATGGAATAATAACCATAATAATGAAAAAGATGCTTGGTTCGTAGGCTCTGTAAGGAATGAATGAGGTCATAGATGTGGGGCATGAAGGGAGTGCTGTTACTATGTAAGCTACCAGCTTAATATAGCTGTTACAACATAATTAGCAACTCCTCCTTGTACGGCTGGATTGCAGAGGGAACGGCACATTTCCATTTCCCAAGAGTAGAGTGTAGCATGCTGAGGAAAGTGATTCCCACCATCTGGCCAATTTAGTCCCAGATTGGGAGAGAGAGATCACATCTCCTAGTTCTTCATCTTTTCTCGAAGCCAAAACCTAACCAGAGCTGATCCTCTTGCTAATGACAGCTTCAACTCAAGTCCCCGAGGGCCCAACTCAACTGCTTCAGCTCTGAAATCAGATCACATTCCTCATTCATGTTTTCTCAGTACCCTGTAGGCCAATTTCTGGTGTTATTTCCCCTTGAGAGTTTGCAAGATCTAGTTTTATATGTGCCTCCTAGGATGGAAAGGATACTGCCTTGTGCAACCAGAGGCCCAGATGCTGGGCTCTCCCTCTCCCTCTCCTTCTCCCTCTCCCTCTCCCTCTCCCTCTCCCTCTCCCTCTCCCTCTCC
>JADRCH010000075.1:3045089-3056119 GCA_019843965.1 Rhynchomys soricoides
GGAGGAGGAGAAGGGAGGAGGAGGAGAAGGGAGGAGGAGGAGAAGGGGGGAGGAGGAGAAGGGGGGAGGAGGAGAAAGGGGGAGGAGAAGGGAGGAGGAGAAGAAGAGGAGGAGGAATGATGAGGAGAGAAGGGATGAGGAGGAGACAGTATGAGGAGGAGAAAGGATGGTAAAGAAGAGGAATAGGGATGATGAGAAGGGATGAAGAGGAAGAGTATGGATGAGGAGGAGAAGGGATGAGGAGGAGGAGAAGGAGTCAGTGAAGAGAGGATGGTGATGAAGAGGAGGCAAAAGGATGATGAGGTAACAAATTCCCATGCCTCTTTCTTATGACATTGCGGGATTCCACATGTGAAGGTCCTTGAATTACGATGGTGGGACGGAAGAACCACTCATGGAGTGGGTTCACGGGTGAGTTAAGGCCAGGTCAGGAGCCCTGATAGGCAGGGCAAAAGTGGAAGAAGATGGACCAGTAAATGGGCACTAGGATCAGTCTGGCCAGGTTTGAGTTCTAGCAGAGTTTCTTACAAGATGGATCAAGTTATTTATACATGGTAGATTTTGAAATGTGGGATAATGAAAGTAAGTTATTCACAACAATGATTCTAAAAGGCATTGTGCTGAGCGAAAGAAGCCGGAGCAAAAGACTATGCGCTGGTCTGGTGACACAGCTCAGTCGGGAGAATGCTTGCAAAGCAAGCATAAGGCCCAGCATTGCACAAAGCTGTGTGGTGGTACACGCCTGTGAACCTAGCACCTGGGAGGAGGAAGTAAGAACAATCAGAGTTCAATGTCATTCTTAGCTGCATAGCAAGTTCACAGCAAGTTTGGGCTACAAGAGACCCTGTCTCCTCTTCCTCCTCCTCCTCTTCCTCCATAACACAACAAAAGGGACTTGAAAAAAAGTTTCACCTGAGGGTGGAGGGGACAGGATTTTTATAAAGAGGTATAAGAAAGCTTTTGGGGTGAAGGAATTATTCCATATTTAGGTTGTGATGCAGTTAAATGACTGTAAATATCTAATCAAACTTAAACTATATTTTAATAAAAGTTAATTTAAAATAAGCAACTCATAGGCTTTTGTTGCCATTAAATTAAATAATTTCGGGGCTGGAGAGATGGCTCAGTGGTAAAGAGCACTGACTGTTCTTCCAGATTTCCTGAGTTCAATTCCCAGCAACTACATGGTGGCTCACAACCATCTGTAATGGGATCCGATGCCCTCTTCCAGTGTGTCTGAACACAGTGACAGTGTACTCACATACATAAAATAAATAAATTAAATAATTTCAGTACTAAAACCACAGCTGGGAGATAGTAAGCCCTTTTCCCCTCATTGTGCTAGTTACCAGCAGTTCATATAATTACCTGTGTATGGGAGCCTGCAAAAAGCTTCAAAACATTGGATGAAAACCCTCATGGATTCCTAAGCAACAGCCCAGAGCACTCAGTGGAAGGCAATGACAAGACAATTCACTACAGTTCAGTAGACTGAAAGAACAGCTTTCTAATTGTCATAAAGCAGAGGTACACAAATATTTATTTAAAATTTAAAAACCACATTGGTGTGTCTTCTATTCCCTTTCCCAGCATCAATCTGAAGTTGTATGACTTCTGAGATTTGAGGAATTTCTGAAGTTGTTTGTCTCAAAACTCTGGCCATGTTAACCACTCAAAGCATGGAAATCCAACTAGAACAGCAGCACCATGGCCTCGGATCTTGCTCCTTGTCTATGAAGAGTCATCTCCAGACGCCTACTCTCAGGGCTTAACTTCACGTCTAATATTGACTTTTAAACTGTTATCAAATGTCAAGTGACCTGGCCAAGACTGTCACACTGTCACATCTCTGCCTTAGTTTCCTCATCTGTGAATAGAAAGAGACTTGAATGTAGAAAGCTTTTTTAAAAATCTGAATCATTGTGTTTCTCTCTCTCTCTCTCTCTCTCTCTCTCTCTCTCTCTCTCTCCTCTCTCTCTCCTTCCTCGCCCTTCCCTCCCTCCTCTTTCTACCCCCACCCACCGAGTGTTCCGGTGTGTACATGTGTCTGTGTGTGAGTGTAGGCCTATGCATGCCACAATAAATGTGGGGACAATGTTAGGTGCCAGTCTTCATCTTCCACCTTGTTCGAGGCAGAGTCTCTCTTGTTTGTGGCTGTATTTGCTAAGCTAGCTGGCTCATGAGTTTCTGGAGATCCAACTGTCTCTGCCTCTCGGCTTGTCACATATGTCCTGGAATTACAGACTCCTGCTGTAGTGTCTGACTTTACAGGGGTTCTAGAACTTGAACCCAGATTCTTACCATTGCACACCAGGAGCTTCACCTACTGAACTTTCTCCTCAGCCCTAGGAAAATTTTCAGAAGTCAATTTCTAGGGCTCTACAACCCATGGAATGAAGATGATGTGCTCTGGTTAGCTATCATGTCTACCATCTATAATGGTAATTTCACCAGCTGTACAATGGGACAATAATGTACACCAGCACAGGCTGTCTGTGAAGAGCAAATGAAATATCTAAAAGTACTTAATACCTTTTCTTGCCCAATAAGTGTTTCTCTTCTCGCGCCTTTCACCTTCCCTGTCTCCTTTCTCTGTGTAAAGAATCTAACATCATTTTAATAGCTTGTGTTTTTGTTCCATTTACTCAGAAATCATGTCTGATTTTAAATCTACCTATGTGTGGGCCAAGGGCTCCTGTCTGGCAAGTGCTGGTTAGTCATTAGAATACAGCTTAAATAGTTTTGCAATAGTGACAAAGCCAAAAGAGCACAGAGTGCTGAAACCAGTCTCTTGGTTCTAGGTTGTCATCTGATGGTTTCTTCATTCCTTTCACTCACTTCATTCATTTATTTACTTGCAATTTCTAAGCCCTTCCATGTGTACCGTGTTCTGATCATTGCAGTGTTAGGCATGGAGAACACTAACAGAAGCCAGATATGATTCTTAAGCCCAAAGGGCTTTTGGGTAAATGGGAGGAGACACAGAGGCCAGGTCAGGGACTTGTACAGGCCATACTGAGGGACAAAGAAGGATACGCTGGGTTCTTACAGGCCAGAGACAGGAAAGGCTGCTCTGAGGAGTGGAGGCAAGGGCGACACACAGGTCATGGCAGATGAGCAGGTGCTTTTCTGACAGAGATGGGAAAAGGGAGGCTGGAATGAGGCGGCTGGACAGAAAGAGAAGCTACTGGAGTTGGATGGCACAACTGGCACAACAATCCACTATGGTTGACAGCAACTAACTGTGTATTTCAAAATAGCTATTAGAGAGGACTTAAAGTGTTCCTAGTGAAGAAATGATGAATGTCTGAAATGATGGTTCTGTCAATTATCTTGTTCTTGTCATTACATAATGCATGTGTGTATTGAAAGATCACACTGTACTCCATAAATATGTACAATTATTACATGTCAGAAATTGAAAATCAATTTTTTAAAAAAGGAGAGAGGTTTTGCAGAAGAAACAACAGCCCACCAAGGCCCGCAGATGTGTGGTGGTCCTATACAACCTGGGAAGCACATCAGGGTCGCTGGGGTTGCAGGGGATGACTCAGAAACTCTTTAAGCAAATGCTGGCCTGGCTGGAAAAGTAGGGCATTGGTACTGCACTACTGTCAGTGACAACAGAATAGAAGGCAACCAAGTTCCAACTCTAATGCCAGTCATTCAGGCTGGTCAGTCATAGCGCTTTGCCCTTGATGGTTTGGCCATAGTTCTTCAGATCTTTCCAGACACTCAACCATGATTATATCAGTTTCTTTCTATATCAGGCACTAGTCCTGAGCACATGGTGGAAGGCATTGTCCTGAATGCCAAGACCTTCCTTGGTTTTTCTCAGAAATGAGGCCAGATTTTATACTCTCCACAAGCTTATGGCTCTGGTGCAGGATGAAGAAATGTCCTGGTTTCTGGTAGGATGAGATGAATTGTCAGTGAAGAAAACAAGAATTATCAGATGCCTACATATACTAGATACTTTTCTGCTTATGTTCTAAAACTCATTGTACAGTTGGGACCTTTAGTTCCAAACCACACCTCTTCTTCTAGACCATCTTTCTTCTTCAACATCGTTGAGTACATTCTAGAATTTTCTTTCTAAAGCAAAACAGGAGGAAAAAAAAAAAAAAACAGGAAAGAATGAGAGTGTGCTCTTTGTCCCTGCTCATGTCTCTGGGAGGCCACTAATGAACACATGGCCCAGGGACCTGGCTCAGAAGTAGGTGACAGAAAAGTCTTTGGTTTTGAGCTAAGTTAAAGGGTGCTATTAAACTACCGACAACCGACAATATCAGGGAGAGCGTTCAGGCAGTCTGGCTCTGTGTCTGGAGTGGAAGGGAGAGGAAGGAGTATGCATACAGATAGAGCAGAGCTGCCGGACAAAGGCAGACAAGAAAAAGAGGACAAAGAAATGCTTTCCCTTTGAGAACGGGTGAGCTTGCTCACATTTTAATAAAATGTATTTCCCCAAACCAAATGCCACTTTCTGCCTTTGTTCTTTTATTCCTTTCTCCATTCATTTCTTACTGCTTCCTCTCAGTTCTCAGTTTCTCTCTTTGGTCCTCTGTCTCTTCTTATGTCTTGCTCTTTCAGTTCTTCTCTTAAAGTTCACATTAAAATACCAGCCTTAATCCCCACCACGGCATTGCTCAACTTGTGGTATGGCTCTGTGCCACCATTAGCTATGCAGCAAGCTTTTACGTGGCCAAGGAACATCTTGTACAATGCCACTTTTTATCAAAACCAAATAGCATAACAATGCATACAGGGCCCTGTTCACAGCAACCTCATAAGATTTCATTATGATAAACACAGTGAAGCTGGGTTTGAAAATCTGTCTCTGTTGGAAACTAAGTCACCTAGTACCTCTCTCTGCCCCCCACCAGGGTCCTGTCTGAAGTCCCCACTCCTTCTCCACTTGCTTACCTCCCCACCCTCTTGTCATCAAGTGCTTCCTTTGGCCTCCAACTGTTCAGGTTTCACCAGTCTGGTGACCCATGAGGGCAGGGTTGCACCACACTGGGGTGGGGCTGAAGCAGAGGGAGGGAGAAGCTTGGTTCGAAAGCCCCACTGAGTCTGGATTTGACTTCGCTGCCATCACGGCCCCCATCAGCCTGCCTAAGCAAGAGTGTCTTATAGATGAATATTCAAGCTATACGGGTCAGGATAAGGAAGATGAGGTACAACTACTGAGCTGAGCAAGCATGGCACCCTGGTTCAAGAATGTCTAGGTCTGCTCACTTGCTGACATCTTAGAGGTTTCTCCAGGACCCTCCAGGAAGAAGCAGAGAGTAACCAAAGCCCTGACATGGAACTAGATGCCAGGAGACATCCTCAAAGGATAGCTTTTGCTCCATCATTCCCCGTAAACAAAGGAGCATGGGACTCATTCCACCCTCTGCCTTTAAAGGATCCTGACTTTAATCCCCCAAAGGAATCACAGAGTTTCCAAAAGAAAGGTTCTATTTATAACTGGAACAAGGTCTTCAGTGCTGGCTGGATAGGAGGAAGGATTGGAGCGGAAAGACCACACTGTTCTAAAGTGTGGGCTCAAGACCAGGCCCTCCCACCTGCCTTGCTCCTGGAAATAACTCATTCATTCAAGAAATAGGTTCTTTATTTGTAGAACAGCACAACTCTAGGCTCTGAGCATGAGAAATTTCGTGCAACACAAAGTCCCTGCTTTTATACCTGGAGAGGAAGTATACAATAAATAATTGAAACAGAATAAATGCATAAACCCCACCAGTGATAAGTGTTAGGATTACCTTTTATTTTGCTACTTTTAATAAAAAGATTTATTTTTATTTATTGTGTGTATACCACATGTATATGGGTGCCACATGTGTGTTGGTGCTCGTGGAAGCCAGAAGAGTGACAGATGCTTTAAACCGGGTTTTTAGCAACTCACAGCCTCTGTGAGATGCTCTTGCAAAAGCATCAAGTGCCTCTCACTGCTGACCATTGCTCTGGACCTGTTTTTGTTACTTGTAAACATGGTATAGAAAAATACACAAGAAGAGGAATGTGTAACTGCCTTATCTTAGGGTGATCAGGATGGTTTCTTGGCAGACATGCTATAGAACAGAGATCTGTTCAGGCAGGAGGTGGGGAAGCTCAATCTTAATCAAGCAAAAGCCTCTGGGGTAGGAGTAAGCCTGGCCTGGGAGAATCTCAGAAAAGGTTCCCTGAGGCTGGAGTGGGGCAACAGGGAACAGGGTTCTCTCAATGAGGCCAGCCCTTCTCCACTTCACCTTCTTCAATCCCAAGGTCACCCATGGCCTTCCGTTCATCAAATCAGTGGCTGGGAGAGGGTCCAGTTCTGGGCTGTCTGGAGCTGGTTTGGGGAGTCGCTGGTTTCTGCTATGCAGAGGGGCTTCTTATTCTGGGAAACAAGTCACCCAAGGCATGCCTGGCCCACCATCACTCTGCAGGAGCACCAAGAGATTAGTGAGCAGTTTCTCTTTGTGTTAGCCACTGGGTGTGAGACTTAAATTCTTAATTCCAAACCATTACCACATGGGTATCAGATTGCCGCCAAGGATTTCAAATGCCTCGGTGTGTCAGGAGTTTTGTTGATGAAGGGTTTCTTCTCCCAGGTTAAGTTTTCAGGCTTACTGTTTGCTGAAACTCCAGTTTAATTAACACAAATCAAATGGAAGAGAGAATGGAAAGGTTTATAATGGCTATGGGAGAGCCTCCGTGAGAGAATTTCAGGGCTCATTTAAGGAAAAAGAATATTAAAGTGGGGTTAGAAGAAAGATGGTTGAGGGGAGCTGTTGAGAACATGTGCTCCAAAAAAATTATAAAATAAACAAAAGCTGTCTTTGCTCATGTCTCAGCTCTGCCACCTGCTAGCTGGGTGACTGTGGGTCTGTTCATTGACATCTCTGTGCTTTGATTCCTCTTCTATAAAATGTGGGAAAGACTAGTGGCTACTTTCAGTGCTGTGATCATCAAAGGTGTTAATCTTTTGGAAAGGCTCCAAGCAAAGCTTGACACCGTGTAAGGGATTTATGGTTGTTCCCCTTGCCACCAAGAGATTCAATACAAAGTGGATGTGGTCCTGAGCATGTGTTCACAATGCCCTAGTTCGGCAGGCAGGGCAGGGGTGTACTGAGGCTGAAGCTGTCAAGTCAGGACCACAAGCTCAGCTCCTTGTTGGCATCATCCACCACTCTGAAACTATTAACCGCCCAGAGAGTGGCCTTTGGTTTCAGGAATGAGTGAGTGAGAAATGTGGATAGCACTTGGTATGCTCATACTTCCATGTAGAGAAGAAAGGTAGAGGTCATGATGGAGAGAAAGGAATGTGTCTCCCATGCGGGTAACATCTTGCATCTTGTGGGGAATCGCTTGGCTAGTTCTTGAACCCATGCGATCCAAGAAGAATCTGGTACTACAACAGGCATTATGTCTGGGCTGTGCTGTCAAACTTCAAACAAACAAACAAACAAACAAAAGCAATTGACCATTTAATTCAAATGAAATCTTATCAGGAGAACCCAACACAAATAGTAGACAAACAGCTCCCAGCCATGCCTAATCTCTTATGATTATCTCCAGGGACAAACGAAAGGACATGATTTAAAACAAAGAAACAACCAATGACTTATCCATTTGGACCTTAAGAGAAGTCTCCATCATTTCTTAACTGCATATCCCCTAGACGTTGACTTAGCTTATTAAAACAACAGTAGAGATCTATTTATGAATGTTTAAGGCCACCATGAAAAGTGGAGCTCCTTCTATGCTTTTCCCTATCTGTAACTTGTACTCCTCAAAGGCAATAGCCTTCAACCTTGAATTTCCTTCTTGATATTGAGCTCTTCATCTTTAAATAACGTCCTTCTCCTGTTAGATCTGGCTGCTTCCATCCTAGATGCTCGGCTTTTGACTCTGTACTGTGGAGGGGAGGATTAACCTCTCAGCATTACCACTTTGACTCTTCCTGGACCCTCCCACCAAGCACACACTTGCACTTGCCTATCCACTCACACATAACTGTATTATTTTTCTTCATTCAATATTTACTGTTTACATGATAATTTATATGAAAATGTTGGCCATGGATGAACCAAGTAACATGTCGTGGCTGTGTTTCCTTTGTCACACGTTTACACTGTGGTTAACAGTTCTGTTCTACTTCCCTCGTCTGGCTTTGTGTACTCAATATTAATTCACTCCCCCAAATTCTTCCTCAAGGATATGATCCCTGGTAAAGACAAACCTATAATGTAGCCAAAGACTTCCAGCAACCCTCTCCCTCCTTCATTGTACCTCATTATTGTGGCAGTTATTCCACTGCTGTTCTTCTGGGTTGTTATCCCATCCTAAGAATCCAGAGTCCCTCTTTTGAGCCAGGTCTCTGGACCTTGCATCCCAAGGATCCCTATATTTTAGTAAACTACATCTTGTAGCATTTTTCAGGAAAAGTTGCTTACGTGGTACCCTTTTTGCTTTTTTGAAACCTTATGTATTAAAGGAGTTTTTAATTATAAACTCACTAGATAGGTGACTTAGTGTATCCAACTTCTTTACCATAATCATAGCCCTTGTTAGGCTCCTGTTGGTCTCTGTCTATTCAAGAGTTGAAGAATAGACATCCATTTAACCTTACCCATGAAGCATGGAGAAGCACCTCTCTTGTGTGAGTACTCCTGAAGATATACGCAGCTCTAGTGCATGACACACAACCCTCTGCAAGATAAGGCAGGATTCTTTAGTGTCCCCCTGCATCTGCCATGCAATACTCTCGGCATGCTGCACTATGTACCACAGACTGTGGCTCAGTGCTGGGACTTGATGTATTGGGATGATTAATTCATATATATTTATTTTGACAGGTTCACATGGAGCCTTCAGGCCATATGACAACACTGGGACTTTTCTTTCAGCCTCTCGTCTCAACTAGGTCAGCTTCCCTTACTTTAGTCAGCAGAAGCCAAACTCAATAGATGAGCCTGCCAAGAGAAGGGAATAACAATGGACACCACACTCTCACAGGTGGCACCAGGCAAACAGCATAAAGACCTATTGTTAGAGGTGAGGGGCTCTGAGGGGTCAGACAGAGCTCAGTCTCACCTTCTCAACCAGAGAATATAGAAGAATCCCTATCCCCTGCTTCATGAGATCAGTGAACGAGGAAAAAATGTTCCATCCTTCTTTTGTGAGCTCAACTGGAGAGGATCTCAGAAAACATGCCAGTAAACATAGCTGGGGTTAGTGTTGCTACAGAATCCAGAAGAGAAAATGAACCCAAATAAAGCTAACAAGAGCACAGCTCTGTGCAAGGGACTTGGTGACGGTAAAACGTAGAACTTCGGATTTGGTTCCCAGAGATATTTTTCATTATCATTCTGTGAAGTTGCAAGAAAGGAATCCAGCTCACAGTAGGATGACTGTCCTAAAGTCACATGGCTTTTCTGACTCTACAATAGAATTTAGCCCACGTAACCAGTGAAAGACTAAATAAAGGAAGAGCTGAGAAAAGGAGCAGTAGCAACAGAATCTACCCAACTATAGCTGTGTGATTACAAAGTGGAAATCGCCTAAATATCTTCCTGATTAAAAATTGGGACTGTATCCTCAGTAAATGTAACACTACATATACGTGATATGTGGTTATGTGATAGAAGTATATTTATAGGAAGATGCTCATAATACACTATGTATTATGCTTGTATACATCTATACATACATTTATGTATTCAAGAATAGATTTAATTGGGAAATTTTGAGGTATTGAAAGAGCTTTCTCGGAATGGCAGAATGATGGTTGTTTGGTTTATTTATTTACTTACTCATCAGTATTTTCTGTAATTGTCTTGTTTTGGTTTTGTAATGAGAAAAGATGATGTATGGCATTTGAATACTTGCATAGAAAAGGTTCAGCAAGCCAAAGATTAATCTTAAAGAAGGTTTCACCAAGGCCCATGGATTCCCAGGAGCTATTTCTTGGCACTCCTCACTCCACCAGTCCATGGTTTGGGGTTCTCTGAGCAGACGTGACTGTAGGTGGCTTAGAGATTAAGTCTTGGCTGTAGCCACAAGGGTCCTAGCCACCCACATAATATTGATGAGTCAGGGCTTGTGCTGTGCTTATAAGAGGCATTCAAGCATCAAACCTAGAGGTCACACAAGGGTCATCTCTCCTTAGAAGCCCTTACAAAGATGCTAATCAAGCAGAGGGAGGTCTTTCTCTGGAAACTCTCTGGGCTGGAAACTGTCTGTGGTCTTGGACTGCAGCTGCCCTGCTTTCCAGTTAGTTCATAGCTTCAGGGAGAGCATGCTCACATCCGTGCAGTGGGGTGCCATCTTCCCAAACTGTTGCTTCTCTCAACGAGATGCTCAGTGTCACAACAGCAAGCTAGGCTCTTAGAATATATTGTGCCAATTCTTGGCACTCTGCAGGCTTGATGTTTACAATCTCCAGTTTTCAAAGGGAAATATTGGGCTTACTTTGTCCAGTATCACGTGTGAAGGACCAGCGTTGGAGTTCAGAACAGGTCTATAACTTCCAGGTCTTATTTTCTAACTTGTGCCAGGCTGCTTGTCAAGCTCTTTCTGTAGCCCACTGGCCTGCATCAACCTTAGGCTGTCACCCCTAATGTCCTCAGCTGTGTCAAGGGTTGCATTTCCACTTCCTTTGGGGTTCAGTGAGTACCCAGAAGTGAACTGGATTATCTCTTGTTCATATGCCTCATTTCTCTCCTCTAAAGACTGTAGGAACCTAAAAGGCAGAAAATAGCTTCCTAAGAGATGAACTAAATTATGTAACTACAACCACCTCAAAATCTGAACTAGTGAGGCAAAGAGCTTATTTCACCTCTTCTCAACCTACATGTACATCACGGATCAGCTGCCAGGTTTTGCTGAGCATAATCCTGATGGTATGCAAGCTGTCAGACCAGTACCATCTTGAACATTGTCAGGTAGCATGCCAAATGCCAAAGAGAGGAGAGCAGAGCAAAGGAGGGAGGGAGAGAGAGAGAGAGAGAGAGAGAGAGAGAGAGAGAGAGAGAGAGAGAGAG
>JADRCH010000075.1:3056129-3077479 GCA_019843965.1 Rhynchomys soricoides
GAGAGAGAGAGAGAGAGAGAGAGAGAGAGAGAGAGAGAGAGAGAGAGCAGGTGAATTTATTCAGTTACTGTCCAAAGTAAGTCACATAGCCTCTCTGATCTTTGAGTGGGCAGAGACAATACAGTCTTCTTGTGTGCCTGCATGAGATAAAAACTTAAGTATCTGGGAAGTGCTCCAATTCCCTTGCTAACTGGACTGTATCCATCAGTACCCAAGAGGATGCTGGGCTAAAGTGGTTACTCAGGTGATGAGGTGATCGAATGAAATGCCATGAATTCACAGCTGTTGGACACTCTTTGGGGGGAAGGAATTACAAATAACTAAGACTTTTTAAGCTAATCTGAGAAATTTCCATATTCTCAAGCAACCACAAATGAATGAAATGGCACAAATATAAAATTATAACCATAAAATTATACAATTATAGCACCCCAATAGAAGCACATTGCTTTTCTATTGCTGATGTAGCAAATTATCATCGATGTAATGGCTTAAGACAACATAAATTTATACTGTTGTAGGTGGTTGTTGGAATTCTGACACAGGTCTCAAGAGCTAAAATCAGAATGTTTTCCAGACAGAAAGAGTCTTTCAGACTGTTTGTGAGCTCAGATTCCTGTGGCTATGGGGCTAAGGTCCTGGTTTTTTCTAGTTGTTAACTGAAGAGGACCCCAAGTTTCAGTAGGTCACTTTCCTTTGCTTATAGCCCTTCACTATCTTCAGAGTCAGCAATGCCAGTGACAGGTGGAGGTCTTCTCACACCACATCTCTGACCCTCTCATCTCTTTCTCCCACCTTTAGTGCCTCATTGATTAGATTAGGACCAGCTGGATAACCCAGGTTACTCTCATCTCTGGGTCTTCATGGTAATCACGTCTGCTGAGTCCTTTTTGCCATAATGAGGTAATAAAGACCCAGATCCCAGGAGTTGGGACAGTGTATCTTTGAGGGAAGGGACCATTATTGCACTTTGTTAAAAACTATACATATTTAATATGCATACATAAATTATACATACAAACTGCTTATTTATTTACATTTTACAATTCAGTGTGACTGAACCTAGAAGGGAAAGATTTGATCCAAATGGGAAGATAAGGGAGGCATTCAGCTGGGCCTGAAGGATGAATCAATGAGGTCAGAAAGGAGGAGTAGGAGTCGGATTCCAAGCTGGTACCTACAAGAGAGCAGTTCCCATCCAGTGCGGCTGGTGGATATAAATGCAGCAGTGGGACCGGAGAAAGGACGAGAAGCTTTCTCAGAGATAACTAGATTTTGTAAATACAACTACCGCAAACCGTGAGCAATTGAAGCGAAGAGCTCATTTCTCCTTTTCTCTACATACATGTACATCATGGGTGAGCTGCTGAAGAGTTTTCGCCTATAAAAATTGGGAAAGCCTTTTCAAAAGTTGCTTTCTTCACGCAACTTCTTCAGCAAAGGGACGTCTGGAGACTGTTAACCTGGAGCTGTGTATTCTCACAGAGCTGGGTTGAGTCTCAGCTCTGTAACTATGGTTTGGACTCCCTGGCAAGGAAACTATCTTCTACAAGTCTGACTACATCCTCTGAAATGTGAACTCACCAACAATTACACCTAAGCCTGATTGAATTAATGTTTAAAGGGCTTAGACTTGAATGGAGACACTGCTGCTTTTACCAGGCAAGCCCTTCCTGGTCTGTGGTTGAGTCTGCTGCATTGTGAAGACAGTATCAGAAGAACAGACAGGTGGAGCAGGGTTGGGGGCAGGTTCTACCGAGCCTACTCTCTTCTCTCCACTACCAAGTTCATGGGTCCCTTTTCCCCACTTACCAGATAGATACCTTTGGCATGTCTTGACAAGAGACCTTGGTTTAATCTGCAGATGTCCTTCCTCTACCTACTATATACTTGTCTTGGTCCTGTGCTTATATTTGGTAACAAAGAGACAGTAGCAAGACCAATAAAAAATCATATTCTCATGTCCTGAGAGGATGTTGGGGCCTCTCTTCAACTCCAAGATGCACTTTTTTTTTTTCCTAACACAGTGAACTTGATTCCAAGTTCGTTTCTGAGTCTGAGAACAATGAATGTTGATAGTGACGTTGATCTCTCTCAGAACTGAGCGAGGCTTGGGTCTTCAGAGAAGGGGAAAAAGGCACAAACATAGGTCCATGCATGTAAATAAATAGGCCGTTTGCTCAGTGCTTTTAGTACAGTTTTTTTAAATCTGAGTTAAAATCACATGAAATTGATAAAAACAGATATCAGATTTAACCAGTAAGAAGTGTCCAATTCTGGATGTCCTCCTTAGGGCTGTAGGGCTAATACAACCCCACTAAGTGAACTAAACAGAACTTCAAGCCACATTTGCCCAAGGCAGGGCAGGAGACAGGTGGAGGGAATGCCTTTATCCTCACCACCCACATGCTCTCCACCCCACTATCATTTTTTTTTCATACCACCAAAATAATAAGTAGTCATTTCTAAAATACAGATTACTACATCGGGAGAAAAATTAGGTTCACGTACAGACCCACCTCTTAGACAAAACCATAATTAATACTTTGCAATGTCCCTTCCACTGTATCTCCACACACTTTCCAGCTCAGCCAAAATGCAATTGCTTCACACATCTCGTCTTGAGCAAATCAACACCTTAACTCCCTGTATCACCTCCCTTAACCTCGTCCCTGCTCGATTCCTCACAAGTTATTTGTAAAATGGGAATACAACTGTAAACTGGTGTAAGGCACGAATGCAGCCCATGTTAACAATTATCATTATCACAAGCAGCAATCCTAATTATCATCTTGCTTAATCACCACTGAAACCCTGCCAAATCTTCAGAGATGAAAACCTGAGGCTCAGAGAATTATCACTCACCCAGCCTACAGAACTCATAGGATGTGAACTTAGAATTTGCAAGGACAAACAAGAAAGAAAGAAAATTTTCCACGAGTTTTTTTTTTTACCTTGAATGTCTTTGCCAAGTTCTTAAACTCGTTACTGAAAAAAAATCCTGGAATAAGAAAGCTCGTTCCAGGGGCTGGCAAGATGGCTCAACAAGTAAAGACGTTTGTCACCAAACCTCCTGATGACCTGGGTTCAATCCCTGTAACCCATGTGGTCAAAAAAGAAGTGGCTTCTGTAATTAGCTCTGGCTTCCACATGTAGTATTATGGCACACGTTTTCTCTCTCTCTCTCTCTCTCTCTCTCTCTCTCTCCAAACAAATGTAATAAAAGAAAGTTCCAGAATCTTCTCTACGTGTCTGCTAAATTTATTTGGTGCCAATTGTTTCTGCCAAGGTTAATTGCTCCAAAACTCCCCCTTGCATAAGAAGCTGTTGAAAACACCAGCTTTTGAAAAGGCTTTCCCAAGCGTTGGGCACCCCAGCCTGGCACTCTCAATTTCCAATCTTAACCAATTGCTGCTTAAGAATAATAATAGCTCCAACACAGATAACCAGCCACCTGGGGTTCCCCCAAACCCCTTACAAAGGCATTTGAATTAGCCCCTGTATCTCTGAGCCTTCAGAGCCCCTCATTTGGAACACTGGAGTGCAATCATCATTGTCATGGTCATAATCTTCACTTTGCTAGACTTTATGCATTAAATGAGTTCCCAGGAGCTTTCTAGATAGAGTAAATTGGATGGATTCCTCCCCTAGGAGACCCTTCTTCTCCTCTTCATACTTTGACACATATATACTCACATGGGCATGTGTGCACACACCAATATGTTGGGCTAGTATGAGCCATGTACTTGAGTACCCCAGAATTTGGCAACATGGGCTGGGTTGACCGCTGGGTAAATGGTGGTGTGGTACCTGTTTTGATTGTCTAAGGAAACGTGATAAAATTAAGAGAGCACCAACTTTCAACTCTTAATGTGTGATGTTTACATCTAAGTTCTCTGCTTCTGCCCTGTCCCTACAGAGAACTAATGGCCAAGCTTAGCAAAGCAAGGGCCTGAAGACTGACTCACCAGGCTATCCAAACCTACATGGCCTCAAGGATAGTACAAGAAACTTCTCTGTAGTGAAAATTTTGGTTTCTTTAAAACCACAGAAATATAAGAATGTTTTTATAAATCCCAGGTGTGGGATGTGGGACTGCTTCCGATTGCCCACAGCAGCTGGGTTTGTCTCATGCTCAGGGTTTTGACAGCTGCAGATAGCTTCTGCAACTGTGTGATGTTGAAATTCTGGGGACTCTTCAGAAGCTATGTAAATACTGTGGCCCCTGATGGAAGAGGCTGGCTGTTCAGTTGGTGGTTGGTTGCAGTTC
Organism: Rhynchomys soricoides; assembly: GCA_019843965.1. Classification (NCBI taxonomy): domain Eukaryota; kingdom Metazoa; phylum Chordata; class Mammalia; order Rodentia; family Muridae; genus Rhynchomys; species Rhynchomys soricoides. The sequence continues at coordinate 3,060,400 of JADRCH010000075.1, forward strand.
ATCAAGTGTGAGAGAAGAGAAGAGAAGAGAAGAGAAGAGAAGAGAAGAAGAAGAGAAGTGAAGAGAAGAGGAAGAGGAAAAGGAAAAGGAAGAGAAGAGAAAAAGAAATTAGCTATCTTGGTGGCAAAAATCAAACTTGCCCCCAAGGAACTCAATGCCCCTACAGCAGAAAGTAGTGTAAAGATATTGTGGGCCCATTACCTACCCCTGACTGTATTCACCTCTCTCTCTCTTTCTCTCTTCACCCTTCCCTCTCTCTCCCCGTCTCTCTCCCCCTTCCTTCTTTCTCTCCTACCCAGTATTAGGGGTTAAAAGGAAAGAAGTAAAGAGGTGGAATAAGGGAGGGAGGAAGGAGAACCCACAAAGTAGCCAAAAGTACAGCTACTCTTCTCCCTGAAGAATCCCATTGCTAAAGCAGCCTGTGTGCTTGGATTCTGCCTTTGAAACATCACCCAGATTAGGGATCCATATTTAGGGTAGGAAACTATGTGTGTGCACCTGTGTATGTGTGCACTGCACTTTTGTGCATGGGGATTGAATTTTTAGAGGGTTTTAGAGAAAATCCTCTGTTAAAATGAACTTATCTCTGAGGCAATAAAGTAAGGCATATTAGTCGGTCATACATTATTGTAAATTACCACATCAGGCTATTTCTCACTATTGACTTGGTCCTGGAGACACCAAAACACATGATTCTGGCCAGTAAGCTTTAAGCAAGTTAGGTAGAATGGGAAATGAAGCCAGATGTGAACATCAGACCCCAGTGAAGAAGATCCTAGACTAGGTAGCCTGACCTTATAACCCTGATTACCACCAGCTAGCTTCAGACACTGGGTGACCTTAGGTAGATTCCTGACCTGCCTGGATGACTCAGCCACACCCTGAAGGTGATCAAGGTGACCTACAGCTCCAGGCAACTAGGTGCAGAATTAATTAATGACTATGGGGTAGCCTGAAAACATCAGGCCCATTGAGATGCAAGGCATGATTATTAAGTTATTAGGAGGCTATGTTAATTATTGCATCTAAAGTTTCTGGTAGAAAAGGGTCAGCTCTCTGTTGTTCTGGATGAGAAAAACCTTAGGGGCTGAGGAAAAGCCCTGGGGAAGAACAGAGCTCTACTTTTGATGGCTTGCTCTCAGCCTGTGCTGGAAAGCTGGGTCTTTCTGCATATGGAATAACCAACCTGGGGAGGGGGAGTGGCATATTTTTAGATACACAGAGAATGGCAGACTATACTTTTTTTCTTTTCTGTCAACCGCTGGCTGACAGGAATTACCCATTTGCCTTAGAAAGTGAGAACACCAAACGGGGAAGAGATGGTTTGCAATGATTCCTACCACAGTCCATCAGGTGGTCCAGGTGTGAGCCATGTTCAGATGTCCCAGAGATGAGACAGGGGGAGGAACACAAAACCTGATCACTAGATAGGTGTGGGATTCTACAAGCCACTTCCTTAATGTCCCCTTTGAAGATTTGTCTTGAAAATGCCACCAATAGGAACAGGCTCCATAACAGGATGGGGATGGAGGGGGTCTGTGGTTATCCTGGTGGATGGATGCATGATAGGTCATTAGCACAGTCAGCCCTCCAGCAGTAATATCTTGAGGATCCAGATTTAGGATAGGTATCTTTGTGGGGGTTGGGAGTGGGAGCATTTTAGTATAAGAGTATAGAAGTCAGAGGACCACCTCAACTATAATTTCTAAGCTATCATTCCTTGGTCTTTTTGAGACAGTCTCTCATTGGTATGAATTCTCACATAGGCTAGCTTGCTAGTATGCCCCAAAAGTGAGCATGCCCATCTCTGCCCCCTTAGTGCTGAATTACAAGCACACACCACCATGCCTGGCTTCTGTAAAGTATGGGTTCTAAGTATTAGAGCCAGGTCCTTATGCTTGCACTGCAAGCACCTCACACTTAAGCCATCTTCCCAGATAGGCAAGCTTTGATAGGGAGAACCCAAAGCTCTCCTGCAGGGTTTCTACCCTGTTGTCAAGTTTCGGAAGCCCCAGCTCCAGCAATAGAATGTTAGTGGCCAAAAAGGCACAGGCATAGGATTTCTTTCAACAAGAAGATAAGAATAAAAACAAAGCGTTGCTATAGCTATTCAATGCCTTTCGCATATCAGAGCTTTGAAAATCCATTTTAGCTTCCTCATCCTTATAGCGACCTTGTACATTTATTAATACTGCCTTTTTACGTGGAGTAAATTAAAACCTGGAAGCTAAAGACATTCTCCATGTCAGGATCCGGGTGCGGAGGCAGACCTGACCAAATGAAGCCTCAAAATCCTCCTCTCCCCATACCCCCATCCTGACTGAAGGGAATAGTCTTTTCTCATTTGAATTTATGCAGCCTTGGAGGTTTCATCTTTTCTCCTCTTGAAGAGTAACTGAGACATTGGTGGTTGGCTTTTTGCTTTTTATTTCTGTAGAGGGTCCAGGTCCAGGTGACCAATGGTGCAGGAATGATAGGGATCATCTAAGAAGTACTATTATACACTGGGTATTTGTATATAATGTGACTAATTCTCACAACAGCCTATAAAGAGAGCTCACATCCTCAGTCTATGGGAACTAAGGTCAGGGTTCAGAGCACACTGTCAGACTAAGGCCATGTAGCTGCTAAATGGGTGAGCCAGGTTTCAGTCTAGAATTTCCTGTCTTTAAAGCCCATGTAAGAGTTAATGTCATTGATACAAAAAGGCTAGCCAGAGGTTTCATTTTGTTGCTTTTTAAAAATGCCCTGTTCTCAAATTCTCATTTGTATGACACTTAGCCATAAATAATTTAATTGATATTTTTATAAAGCAAGGGTTTCTTCATATACCTGGAAAGTTAAGCTTCTGTTTCCCACAGTAAGGAATCTTTCAAATTTTGGTAGGCGAAGTGGCAGCTATCAGTACTGCTACATGCTCTTTGGTCAGTTTGTATTGCTGTGTTTTCTAGCCAAACCCTGGCATTGTGGAGGTTCTGTGTTTTTTGTTTGTTTGTTTGTTTGTTTGTTTTCCATCAGTAGTATGCAATGGAATTTCACTTGTATTCCAGATAACCAATAAGGTTCAGCATCTTCCTACAAGTTACTGGGCATTTGTGTCATCTCTAGCGAAATGTCTAGCTGTAGGTCCAACTTCTTCTCTGTTGGGCTTTATCTTTTTTTCTTGATTTGTAGAAGCCCTTTGTATATGAGATACTTTGGATACTAAATACTTGGAGTATGTAAGCTTGGCAAACATTCTGTCTTGATTTGTGTCTTGCCTTTGAATGTCCTCAGGCCAACATATTTTATTTTTAATGCACAGAATCAATCAATTGTAAGATTTTTTTATTATTTTTAGTTATGTGCACATTTATCTATGCTTGAGTATGTGCACCTAAGATCATGGGATGCCTTTAAAGCCCAGAGGATCCTTGGAGCTGAAGTTATAGCTATCTATGAGCCATCCAATGTGAGTGCTGGGAACAAATCTCTGATCCCCTGCAAGAACTGTGCAAGTTCTCACCTGCTGAACCATCTCTTCAGTCCCTCAGAACTCACAGTTTGAAAGCCTCCCCTTACATTGGGTTCCTCCATATATCCCATGATAATCTCCTGTAGCTCATGCTTTTCTGAACGTAATCATATCTGCCATGCCTGTTTTACCAGGAGAAAAACATATTAAAGGTTCTGAAAAGTAAGAGTAGGCTTTGGAGGGAGAGAGAAGGAAGGCATATTTTGCATGTAGTACTAGACTAAGAGCTTAAGAGAGAAGCAGGGTTATTTCCTTGGCTCCTCTTCCTCCTCCTCCCCCCTCCTTTCATTCAGAGTGACCAAACCAGAAGGGAGAAAATCATGATCTTGCTATAGACTCTTGTTTTATTGAGGTTTACTAAATATTATTGAAAAAAAAATCTCATTTGTGGTATGATCTTCACACAATTTTCAGAGAACATTAAAGGAATGTTCCTTAAATTGTTTTCTATGGCTTTCCTAGACATATGTCCCTCAAATTGTCTCTTTTCAGAAGGTGGGCATGAAAACAGCCCCTCCTCACAAGCTCTCAGACAAGGGTCATGTGATATGCAAGAGACCTACCAACAGGTCACTTCATTCCCCAGAGCCTGTGAGTTCATTACCTTCCCTTGTAGGAAGAAGCTCATAGTTGCCATGACATCAAGGAGATTCTCCTAGGAGGAGGATTATTCTAAATTCCTCAACCAGGCCTCTTACCTTCATTTTGCTAAGTCAACACAGATATCCACTTTCAGTTGGTACTGTATGCATATTTCACAGGTTCTTCCTTCCATGGTTGACTTGAATACCTTGCTCATGATCTTTTGGAACCTCTGACTCTAACTGGTGTAGTAAAGTCTGAGAACTGCCTAACACACATCTTTTCTACTCAGTCTGCTCTTCTGACTTTCTCCTTTGTGACAGCCACAAGCCACTTGCTGTCCATGATATGTCACCAACCTAATTAAGGAAAGCATAGAAAACAGTTTGACGACTCTCTTAAGCCTTCCGTTCCTCTTCATTTTCCATATTGTGACTTTCGAATCCTAGATTTTGAATAGTTTCTTCCAATTAACATTCCAATAAGAAGAGTTTAAATTCTATAAAAATTATTTCTATGGTGGTATTTCTTATTTGTAGATGTTCTACATGATTTAAATCTAGCCACTCTCTTCTTTCATGGTATTTAATATTGAAAATTTTACTTCTGTATCCACAAGTCAGTATCTTCAGTCTTTTATGTATTTATTGCTTATAGTAGTTTGTTTTCTTATGTGTATTGTGATTTTCCTTATATGGTCATTAAAACATTGCTTAGATTGGGTGTGGGGTTATGGGGTACAAAATTACACTCATATGTGTAATTCTAGTACTCAGGAGCAGAAGGATTTTGATTACCAGGGCAGCCTGGGCTACATAGTGAGACCTTGTCTCAATAAATAAAGAAGCCCAGAAAGATAGATTGACAGGGCAGGGCACTTCCCACAAAGCCTGATTACTTGAGTCTAGTAACCAGGACCTACATAGTAAACAGAGAGAACTGAGGCCTGCCAGTTCTCTTCTGACTGCTACACATAAACCATGGCATGTGTTGTACCCTTCCCTGGTTCCTCCCCAAGAAAAAGAGAGAGAGAGAGGGAGAGAGAGAGAGAGAGAGAGAGAGAGAGAGAGAGAGAGAGAGAATATTACTTATGAAAGATCAGTATATTGTTCTGCCAAGTACTATTGAGGACTAACTCTAGAATTACTTCTGATGCCATAGGTAGGACAAATCTGAATTCAAGTACTCATGAATTCTCATAATATGAGTTTTTGGAGGAAATAATGTTTACTTCCACCTCATGCCAAAGCTGAGACATGCCTCTTCCCTTGCAACTCACCTAGAGTGTGTCATCTCTTCTTGGGTGTTATTCCACCAAGGGAATGGCCAGCCTTCTCCAGGCTTTAATTTCATGTGAGAATCTCTGTTCTAACGCCAACTCTCAAGCATTCTCAAGTCCTTGTCCACTTCTTCACTTGTTACAAGCACAGCTGTCAAAACAAACACATTTGCACAACAATCTAGGTTATAGGTTATTAGAGAAGCTGCCAGCTGCCTTACCTGTGTGTTTGTGTCCTAACTAGAGGATGGGCATCTGAGGGGCTCCCTTCTCTCCTTGTAATAGAAAGTATATTGCTTCAAAGAGATTTACTAGATGTTGTACTAACATAAACTGCCTTTTCTTATTTCTTTCTTTCTTTCTTTCCTTTTTATTATACTCTCTTCTTGTATATCAATGAAAATAGAAATTCCAATAATATTCTTTGTCTTCCCTGAACCTTAAATTCCCCAGTGAGATGTCACCTCTCCTGAGGAATACTCATTGTCCCACACCCTCCAGAAGGATAAGTTAGTCCATTGTCTCTGCTCATGTACTTGGAACATATCTCTAATAAAGCACTCTTGATTGTTCATTGCAGTCATTTGGCTACTCCCACTATTCTACAAGAGTCTGGCAGAGTATCCCAATTACCATTCTATTTTGGTGTTTAACACAATGCCCTACACAAATCAAATGCCTGGATATTTATTTGTATTTGAATAAAGAAATGAATAAAACTTCCATGTTTGCAAAGTGAAGTACAAAACCATTAGAATGACACTCAGGTATGCCCACGTCCTAACTGCTGCCAATTCTTCCAGACTTAATCAATTAATGTGTTGTTAGTTAAGGTATATGTTATTTATTCACTCCCTCATTCATATATTCATTGTCCAAGTCTTTCTGGGTGCTCTTTATATGAAAAAAAATGCCTCAATGAACAATAGATATATGTGTACACAAAGGGGAGCTAGGCTATCAAGGAAATATACCATAGATTATTTAATTACATTGTTCTGATCATTAGGAAGGTGGGATTAAATCCCTATAAGATACTAAGCTAACCACTGTATGAGCTTGGGAACAGCATCCTAACAAACAGAACAGTCATACGAAAGCCTAGGCAAAAAGAGTAGGAGTTCACCCACTCTTCAGTCTCTGCAACTCCGTCATTGGAGCCATCATTCTCTTCAATAACACCTGGGTTCACTCTTCTCTCCCGGAGCTTTTTCAAACCTATCTTTTTTGAATGTCTCAATCTCAAGGTCTTACTTCTTTTCCAAAGGCTTTATATGAGGATGTGTCCTTGGTTTGGAATTTTAGTCCTCTTTGTATCTGCAAAGAGCAGATCTCACTAGTCAATTAACTGGGTGTGTGAGCTATATGAGGTCAATGTACTGTAATCATCTCAGTAAGAGCCTGCCATGTAGAATCTCAGTTTGGCCACAATTTACTTGAGTGGCAAAGTTACAACCAGATTGTGCCAGAGCAGAAACCGCAATGACGTCAGAGAAAAGCTTCAAACTGGTTTACCAAGAGAAGAGGTTTTGAAAAATCAGCCATGCCAAACCACAAGCTCACAGGGTTTTGGACGGATAGCCAAAGCCTGAGACCTTTTTAAGCTTCCTTCACACTGCCATCCCACTCATCTGGCATGAAATGAAATGCCTTGCAATGCATACTGGATCCATCCATGCTGGATAACCCCATCCAGACCTGTGGGTAGGATGCCAGTGTGATATGACTAACTTCTTACCAACTTGTTCAATAATGAATTGGTTCCAGAGGATATCTGCTTCAAACTGTGGTAGGTTACAGAACCAAGAGTCTCAGATAGGACACACAAGTGATCTCAGAGAGAAAGTCAAAATTGAAGCCCACATATCATATTCTTAATATTTAATATGAATAAGGAAAGCACACTCACTGTTAATAAAATATGTGGGTCTCCCTACTGTAGAAAGTATGCCTGAGCGGGAAAAGAAAGAGTAGGGTCAGGACGCTGCAGGGTGGCTCAGAACCTACCCCTGCCATTCTCTAGGGACCCTCTTCCTGCTTCTCTTCCTGCACCAGCAGCATCTTGCAGACTTGTATGTGTAGACTTGCCAGCCCATGCATCCAAGGCCCATTGTGCTCCTCATTGACTCACTTTTCCCAGAGCTGCAATCCATCCTCAGGAACATGGACTCAGGGGAATGGTCTCTACTGACTCCTGAAGAAATTTTAAGACCATTTGAGCAGAGAATTAACATGGCTGGAGTCATGGCTTTAAATATAGAAAATGAGCTCTAGGTGACTCCCTTCCTTTGGTACCATGTATCTTTCACCTTACAACAAAGGTCATAACCAAAAGAAAGGCAACAATAAAGCCTTCTAAGTTGAAAATCCAGAGCCACTCTTAACAGGATCTAGAAGCAACATTATGGGAGAAGCTTGTCTCCCTTGCATCCTGCAGAGAGATAATAAGGAAGAACCCAGCTTCAAGTGCCTCAAGGTAGTAAAGGTAAATGATCTTACGGCTTACAATGTCTGAAGATGCTATAGCAGGTCTCTGTGCTGTACTCCTGTCTATGCGCTGGTAGGTAAAGATCATCATTCCCACTCGATTCCAGATGATGCTGTGTCCAGTAGGGAAGAGACCCAAGTAGTACTGACTGTTAGAGGTTGCCTTGTGTTCTGAATGATTTCTAAGTGCACACTCTTAATAACATTTCTACTCACTCCACTTTAAGCCTAATGATGATTTCTTCACATCTGTAGGCTGAAATCCAAAATCATTAGTATTCTGAAATTCATGTCAGTTTTGCTTAAACTCATTTTTGCAGTCTTACTAGAACTTCCTACTCTTCAATAACCAAAATGCTTTATGAAACTGTACCATGATTACTGTACCAAATTTCAAATTGCAAAACCCAGCAGCCTTGCTGAATATAGCAAAAACTGAAAAATGTCAGCCCCTGACCCAGAAATTCCATTTTTAGAGATCTGTCCCAAGGAAATAATTCAGGGAGAAAATAAAGATTTTGGTAGCAGGATGTTCTTTACTGTGTGATTTAGAACAGTCTACTGACTGGGGAACGGGGCTTGAGAGAGCACTTACTTGTGTCATTCCTTTTGCAGAATGTAAGCCCTGTGGCCACGTGATCATGAAACTGACCACCTATCTGCACCTCTGTATTTCCATTGAGTTTTGACTAAATCCATTCTTGCTCATTGTGGAAGCAAGTGTTGGTACTCAGTTTTCTACTTGCTTTTATTTCATTTTCCTCAGAAGATTGTAAGTTCTTTGGGCAGAAGCTCTTTCTTTATAATTTATTGGGTTTGGTTTTTAGGTATTGAGGGTTGATTCTTTGGGGGGAGGTATTCTTTTAGACTGGGTTTTGGTATGTTGTCCAGGCTATCCTCAAATCTTCTAGGCTCACTTATCTCCTTGCTTCAGCCGCAAGAATTGGAAATATAGTGCCCACCACCATGCCCAACAAGAGACCTCTGCCTATGCATCCTATGTCAGCCTCATTCTCAGTTCTCACTCACTGTCAGCTGATGACCCGCCTTGGAAGAGAACTCATTTTCCTGCTGTCTCTAGCCACCCACACTTCTGGGGAATAGTTTTTTCATTAATTTATTTATTCACTTTACATCCAGATTGCAGCCCCTCTTCCTCTCCTAGTCCCACCTTTGCAAATCTCTTCTTCATTGCCCCATCTCCTTCTCCTCAGAGAAAGGGGAGCCTCCCCTTGGGTACCACCCCATCCTAGGACATCTAGTCTCAGAAGGACTAAGCACTTCCTCTTCCACTGAGGCCCAACAAGGCAGTCCAATTATGGAGAGGGGACCCAACAGCAAGCAACAAGAGTCAGAGACAGTCCCCACTCCAATTGTTAAGCAGCACATATGAAGACTAAGCTGCAAATCTGCTCTAAATATGTAGAAGGCCTAGGTCCAGCTCCTTATATGCTTTTCGGTTGGTGGTCCAGTCTCTGTGAACCCCTACGGGACCAGGTTAGTTGACTCTGCAGGTCTCCTTGTGGTGTCTTTCCCCCCCACCCTCGCTTGCTCAGTTCTATCCCCCACTCTTCTACAAGACTCCCTGAGCTCTGCCTGATGTTAGTCTGTAGATTTCTACATCTGCCTTCATCTGATGCTGGGTGAAGCCTCTCAGGAAACAGTTATGCTAGGCTCCTGTCTCTAAGCATAACAGAGTATCACTAATAGTGTCAAGGGTTAATCCACCTACATTTAAACCTGCAAGCTTTGCCTTACTTCTTGATCTGAGTAACAGAGTAAGTCCTTCTTTTACAACTCCCCCTCCCCCCGCCACTATAAAAACACATTCAGTAACCCTCTCCTCCCTCTCCTGCACTGCCAAATTTGTCTTCTGCTGGCCATTGCCATCAGTTTGTAAGAAATAAATCTTTATGCTCCATTTTCAGTATAGGGTGTGCTTAGAGCTCATTTCTGAATCACAGATAAGCCAGAGGTACTTCGTCCCTGTCTTCAGCTGGCACCTGAGAAACCTGGATGCTTCTCAGTTCCGCTTAGGGTTGAAGAGTCACAAGCAGTCTGGTACGTGACCAAACACACATTCAGAAAGTGAGTGAATATTGAGCCCCAGGATATACATTAGATAAGGCTTGGCATCTAGAACAAATAACATAGGGGATTTAGGGAGGGGCAATACTAGACAATTGGAAGACTGTTCCTCCCTGAAGATCTCAGCCAATGGGAAACGGAGGAGCCTTATTTGCCTTTTCTCTAAGCTAACACCTGACTTTGCAAGACCAAAAACAAGCAAACACCCTGTCTTTTGCTTCTCTGAGTCTCTGGTACTCTTAGGAAGTGAGGGTCATTGTTTCTCACATGTTTTTAATATATTGTTTGTCTTCTGGACGTACATTCATCCCTGGCCACTAGCCTACATTCTCCTTTACGGAAGAGTTGGACACAGCTGTGTCAGACTCTTCCTAACTGCTCCCTTGTCCCATATCGAGGTCACCAGTGATCACCATATTGCTACCCCGGTGTTTGGTTGTTCTTTCTTGCCTCTCTAGCTGTGTTTCATGTACATGGCCATCGTCCTACATGAGCATGTAATTTTCCTGATTTTCCTCTGACCTCTCTGGTTGGTCCTTCCCAGTCTCCTTCCCTGACTTTTCCTATTCAGCTCCACACACATGCAAAGGGCACACACTTGGGACTTCCTTCTCAGACTGTTCATCTATAATCACCCCTCAAACGGTTGCATCTAGTTTTAGAACATTCAGTGTCAATTCTGCCTTGAGAAATATGTGTAGTCATTCACACCTGTATGACCGCAGACTTGCATATCTCACAGCCTATCTATCACCTCTGTTTGAATGTCCAGTGGGCATCTTAACCCGCCCCCATGTTCCATGTTTATCTAGATGGATTTCCCTTTAAAGTGAATTTCTTTCTTTCTTTCTTTCTTAGCTTACAAAAAGCAATTTATTAACAGAAAGTAATCTGAGAAGTCTGTTCACAGATGGTGACCACGACAGCACCCCTTCCTTTGAGTGCTGTCAGATTGAGGGGATGTCTTCGATCCATACAGTTTTCATCCCTGAGTAAACAGGATCTCCGAGGGCTGACTGGGCTCCAGGTCCAGGGCTTTTGATCCTGTTTCCTTCTGTGGGCCAGAGTTGTGGGCCAGAGGCAAGTGATGCCCAGCTCCTTACACCTCTGGACCATATCATGGACAGCCATATGGCTGCATATGGAGAGGACTTGTGTCAGTCAGCTTTTACCTTCATTCTGCTAGTCATAGCAGATGGTTTCCTTGCCAGAAAGATTGGTAACATGGACAAAGATGTCACTGATGGATGAAAAGATGAGGCAGACAGCAAATACCTTCTCTCCTTCAACCATTTGAGGTCCAAAGCTGATGGGGTTTTTCCCTTCTTTTCCTTCTCCTTTTGAGATACCATTTCTGTGCATCATCTCCAGGCTCCTCCACTGGCTCAAACTGAATTTATATATAATATGCAAACTTCAAAAGTATCCTTCTCACACAATAGTTACTTAATACAATGTAATTTAAATAGCTTTTAATACAGAGAACATTTCTGTCTCATCTAGTCCTAAGAAACCGGTTCAATCCTTGCCTACCCTCAAGGCAGCACGCTAACCACCATAGTTTCACAATAGCCTTCAAGCTTTGTATGTGTCTTGCAAGTCTGGTGTTTTCCATAACTGCTCTGCATCTTCCAATTCATTTACATTTCTATATGTATTTGAGAATTCTCTTATCAATTTATACTGAAAAAGTATATTGAGATTGTGACTAGGATTGCATTGAATGTATACATGAAGTTCATTTGGAAAGGGTGGGACCTGATTAATATTGAGTTTTACCCTTAAATTGTCTTTTGCTTCATCAGTGTCATTGAGTTTTCAGGGTGGGGGTCTTCTACGTCTTTCACTAAAATCAATACTAAGAACTCCATTTTCATTCCTGCTACATTAACAAAATACTTTGAAAATGTGCGCTGGTTGGCTTTTGTCAACTCTACCCAGGTTAGAGTCATCTAGGAAAAGAGAACATCAGCTGAGGAGCTGTCTTGGTCTGACCGGCCTGTGATGTGCTGTCCCACCGGCCTGTGATGTGCTGTCCGACCGGCCTGTGATGTGTCTGTTGGACATTTTCACTGGTATCACCTTTGCACTTCAGGAGTTGATATGTGGCCAGCTTCAGCTTCATGAGGAACCACAGCAGGAAATGTGCAGCCCCAAAGGTTAGAGACCATTACAGCATGTCTAGAACAATGTGAGGTGAAATACAAAGATAAAAGAAAAAACAGGAAGACAATGCTAGAGACAAAATGAAATTTTTAAAAATCTATTCAATTAGCTTAAAAGAAACCATGGTAGGAAATGGGAAAAGAAGAACAATAAAAGCATGGAACAGGCATGAAAGAGACCGCAAAATAAATACATTGATTATGGGGGTGATCTAAACACACGATCTGGAAAGCAGTCTTCAGAATGCATAAGAAAGTAAGAAATGGCATTAAGTTATAAGTACAAGATGTCACCTGCTGAATATTATAGAAACTATCAGTGACTAGTCATCTAGATTTGGAGCTCAAGTCCAACTAGAGACTAGCCCCTTTTTAAAAATTTTTCTTTAATTTTTATTTATTCACTTTACATCCCAATTGCTGCTCCCCCTCCTGGTCATCCCTTCCCACAATCCCTCCTCCCATCCCCATCCCCTTCTCCTCTGAGAAAGTAGGTACCTCCCCACCCCCCATGGGTATCCCTCCATCCTGGCACTTCATGTCTCTTCGAAGCTAGGTATATCCTCTCCCACTGAGGCCAGACAAGGCAGCCCAGCTAGAAGAACATATCACATAGACAGGCAACAGCTTTTGGGATAGCCCCTGTTCCAGATGTTCAGGACCTACATGGAGACAGAGCTGCACATCTGCTACATATGTGTGGGAGGCCTAGGTCTAGCCCCTGTATGCTCTTTGATTGGTGGTTCAGTCTCTGAGAGTCCAAAGGATCCAAGTTAGTAGACTCAGTTGGTTTTCTTGTGGAGTTCCTACCTCCTTTGAGGCCTCAATTCTTCCTCCAACTCTTTTGTAAGAGTCCCTAAGCTCTATCCACTGTTTGCTGTATGTGTCTGCATCACTCTGAGTCAGCTGCTAGGTGAAACCTCTCAGAGGACAGCCATGCTAGACTCCTGTCAGGAATTGGTGCTTGCCCATGGAATGGGTCTCTAGTTGGGCCAGTTACTGTTTGGCCATTCCCTCAGTCTTTACTCCATTCCCCTTGCCTGCATTTCTTGTAGACAGGAAAATTTGGGGTTGAAAGTTTAGTGTGTGGATTGGTGTCCCTATCACTCCACTGGGTTTCCTGCCTCACTACAGGAGGTGGCCTCTTCAGATTTTATACCCCCAATTTTGTGAATCACAGCTAAAGTCACAGCCATCAATTCTTGGGTGCCTCCATTCTCCCAGGTCTCTGGCACATCTTTGAGATGCCACCTACCTCCTCACCCCTCCCAGTTGCAGATATCCATTCATTCTCATGGCCATCTGACCATCTTTCCTGTCCCTCCTGACACCTGATCCTGAACCCCCACCCATTCCTCTCCCTATCCTCTCTCCCTCCCAGTTCCCTCCCTCCATCTGCCTCCTATGACTATTTTATTTCCCCTTCTAAGTGAGGTTCAAGTATCTTTGCTTGGGCCTTCCTTCTTGTTTAGCTTTTTTGGATCTTTGGAGTGTACCATGGGTATCCTGTATTTTATGGCTAATATCCACTTATTAGTGAAGACATACCATGCATGCCCTTCTGGGTCTGGGTTACCTCACTCAGGATGATATTCTCAAGTTCCATCCATTTGCCTACAAAATTCATGATGTCTTTGTTTTTAATAGCTGAGTAGCATTCCATTGTGTAGATGTACCACATTTTCTTTATCCATTCTTCAGTTGAGGGACATCTGGGTTGTTTCCAGTTTCTGGCTATTACAAATAAAACTGCTATGAACATAGCAAGTGTCCCTGTGGTATAGTGGGGCATCTTTTGGGTATATTCTCAGGAGTAGTACAGCTGAGTCTTGAGGTAGAACTATTCCCAGTTTTCTGAGAAACCAGTTAAATTGATTTCCAAAATGGTTGTACAAGTTTGCACTCCTACCAGCAATGGAGAAGTGTTCCCCTTGCACCACGCCAGCATGTGCTATCCCTTGAGTTTTTCATCTTAGTCATTCTGACCACTGTAAGAAGCAATCTCAGAGTTGTTTTTTATTTGTATTTCCCTAGTGACTAAGGACTTTGAGCCTTTCTTCAAGGGCTTCTCAGTCATTCAAGAATCCACAGTTGAGAATTCTCTGTTTAGCTCTGTACCCCATTTTTAATTAGGCTATTTGGTTTGCTGGTGTCTAATTCTGAGTTCTTTATACATTTTGGATATTAGCCCTTTGTCAGATGAAGGGTTGGTGAAGATTTTTCCCAATCTGTAGGTTGCCATTTTGTCCTATTGACAGTGTCCTTTCCCTTACAGAAGCTTTTCAGCTTCTGGGGCGCCATTTATCAATTGTTGATCTTAAAGCCTGAGCCATTGGTGTTCTGTTCAGGAAGTTGTCTCCTGTACCAATGAGTTCAAGGCTATTCCTCACTTTCTGTTCTATTACATTTAGTGTATCCAATTTTACATTGAGGTCTTTGATCCACTTGGACTTGAGTTTTGTGCAGGGTGAGAGATATGGATCTATTTGCATTCTTCTACATGCAGACATCCAGTTAGACCAGCACTATTTGTTGAAGATGCTTTCTTTTTTTCCATTGTATGGTTTTGCTTTCTTTGCCAAAAATCAAGTGTCCATAGGTGTGTGGGTTTATTTCTATGGCCCCTTCTTTAAATGAAGTGTGCATACCCACAACCCAGCTCATGGGATGCTGCAATCTCACTGGGGTCTCAATCTGCCCTCCCCGCAGCCCTCCCCAGTCTTTGTGATCCCCATCAAAAGAATTCAGACAGAGCATGGTGTAGTGGACAGAGTTTATTACAAGGTTTTTGGTAGAGGGTGGTACAGATGTACTTCGGATTCTAGTAATAATAGGAGTTGACTGGAAGAAAAAGTCTCTGTTGAATATTTCAACCACATACAGGTGTGGTCTGTGTAGTTGGAGACTTTTCTTCTACTGTGCTCAAATACATGACAAGAAGCCATTCGTGGAAGAAGGTTCTATGGTGTATATATAGCCCATTATAGTGGGGAAGGCTTAGCCACAGAAACCAGAGGCAGCTGCTTACATTGTACCCATAGTCAGAAAGCAGAGGTTTGAATGTATGGGCTCAGCTCACTTTTTCTTTTTCTTTAGTCAGGCACCCCTGTCCATAGAATTGTCCACATTTAGGGCAGGTCTCAGTTGACCTACTCTAGAAGCTCTCTCACAAACATACCCAGATATTTTTCTCTGATTCTAATTCTAATCCATTACCTTAGCAGTCAAGAATTAAGCTTCAAAGACCTTCCTTTCCTGGAGAAACTGGATTCTGGGAAACTCCCTCCTCCAAATGGCTGGAACCATGGTTAAGACGAGAGCCTAAGAAAACCTGTACTGTGTTTTTAGTAACAGACATGTTTAAGAGAAAGGTGGGGGCAGGTTTGGGAAGAAACAAAAGTGGTTTATTACAGTTAAAACACTAAATATACAGAGCAAAGAAAATATGTTGAAATATGCAAGGGAGAAATACTAAGATAGTGACAGGCAGGTCTACACTGAGACAAAACACTAACATTTTGTTTCTTACTGTGTAATTAAAAACATGAAGAACTATTGATAAAGGCTCTGGGTAGCTGTAAAGAGATGACTAAAATTTTCTATAATGATCTCCTTAGTAATGTTCATTTTCTCAAGAATTAGAGAAATTTCTTCAAACTAATAAGACAAAGAAAACTGCTGGCAAGGTAAAATCTTATGTTCAGTGACATATATTCAATAGCGAGGGCAAAGTCAAAACACTTTTACACATAATTGTACAAGTACCGGAGGAACCAGCAAAGAATATATTTAAACTGGAAGGAAAGTGAACCCAAAATATGTGACCTTGGCTCCACAGTGAGTTCAACACCAGGCTATATGACAGACAGACAGACAGACAGACAGACAGACAGACAGAATCAAGCAGGAGAGGGAGAGAGAGGAGAAAAAGAAAGAAAAGAGAGAAAGAAGGAGAAAGACAGAGATAAAAGAAAGATAAAAACTGAACACAGAAGTTCAGGGTGAACTTCTGAAGTGTGAAAACGTTTTAATTAGCTAATAAATTATTTTAAGCCTCATGTGTTAAAAGATAAGGCTCCAATGGCATAAGCAAGATAAGTATACAGTGCACAGACTTAACATTCAAGTTCTGCATCTTCTATGGGAATATGTCAACATGTGACATGTTTACTAACACTAGATTTCACTGGGAAATATATTGAGTACAACTAACAAATCACAAGTCTGTTCAAATTTTTTCTGCCTCTTGTGAAAGGACCTTTGGAATAACTACACTTCTAAGGCATTCCAGTCAGCCGTCATTGCTGTGGCAAAATACCTGATAAAACATTTTAAAGAAGGAATTGTTTATTTTTGCTCAATTTCAGAGGTTCTCCCCATCCCTGTGGTCAGTAGGTTTCCTAGATTCGGCCACTATGGTGAGGAGGGTATGGAGGAGCAAAGCTGCTTACTTCTTGGTGGCCAGGACCATACAGTGAGAGAAGATGGAGTCAGAGTCCCCACAGTAATCCTTTACTTCTACTTGCCCACAGGAAATTCTGGATAAATTTAAAACCAAAATTTAAAAGGTAAAAATGATTTTTAAAAAGTTGTAAAATAGGACCAAATATCCTTATGAGTTCAGCATTAAAACATCTTTTTCTGAAACACCATGTGAGAGAAAAAAATCATAAAGAAAATATTGATTAATTTATATATGCTGCGATTAATATCTTCTGCAAAGCAAAAGAGATCTTCCACAAAATAAAAGGCATACCAAGTCCTTCGTGTAGACACTTGTAAATTATACAATCAGACAAGGCCCCTGACACATATGTAGCAGAGAACTGACAGCAGGAGATGCGCCTAATCCTGTAGAGACCTGATACCCCAGAGGAGGGATGCTGGGGGGGGGGGGGGGGGGGGGGGGGGGAGGGGGGGGGAGAAAAACTCGGGGGGGGGGACTGGGAGGAGGCAACATTTAGG
>JADRCH010000075.1:3077579-3220569 GCA_019843965.1 Rhynchomys soricoides
TGCTGGGGGGGGGGGAGTAGAGGGGAGGGAAGGATGGGGTGAAGAACTCTGGGAGGGGGACTGGGAGGAGGCAACATTTAGGATGCAATAAAATAAATAAAATAATTAATTAATTAAAAATAAAAAATAATCCAGAAAAGAAAAGGTAAAGGTTTGAGCACTGGTCTTCTCTTGGCACATGGGTTTACTTTAGTTTTGTTTTTGCTTTTGTTTTTCCTCTGTCTCCTCAGATTTCTTTTCCTTTAATTGTCCTTTGTTGTTCAGAAAGGCCAATTCATTTTTATTTTTCTGAAAGCAGAACAATTAAGCCTTTTCTTCCTGTGGGGTGTGGTTAGCACACATTCCTTCAGTAATTATAAGGGATGGAAGTCAACAAAATTGAATTTATTTTCTCCATTCGTCAGTTAGATTTAGTGGAAAGTGATTTTGGGGACTATGAAGACAACAGTCTCAGAAAGGTCCTGACATGTGTAGACATGACCTTGCCCGCCCATGGTACTTTCCAGGGTTTAGATGGGAACCAGTTTCTGGCTATGTCACCATCTCTGAAGAAGTGAGAGGTGTTGCTCTGGGCAGCCATCAGCCCAGCATCCAGCTGAGAGTCCCTGCCCAAAGGTGCAATGGTTTCTGAAACTCATGAGATCAGCAGCTTTTCATGATACCATGAGTCATCCCCAGGGCGATGATTTCCAGGAGCTGAGGAGTGCCTTGAAGTGCTGGCTTCACCAGATGTTCTGGCATCACCAACCCGGACCTGGACCAGGGCCAGGGATCACAAGGTCACCAACAGCCAAAATTTCCCTTGGGTTTCAGGTACACGATTAATGTTATCCAATTAAATTTTCAACTGGATATTTTTTTAAGAACCTGATTATTGGAAATTTATATTAACTCACAAATGTCCAAGACATTGACTTTAGGGCATATTAAAAACCAATAATAAAATTTTTGATATTGGATCAGAAACAAAGTAGCCAACAGAACAGAAGTTGACAGGAAGAGATTAGCGGATGACAATAAACTGACCACTGATTCGCTGAGGGCAACATTTGGTCAACAAAGGTCAGTGGGAAATCAGCAAAGCCTAAGATGAAGAAAATTAGCTCTCTATCTAATTATACAAACAAGGATGGACTTTAGACTAAGTTATGTGTGAACCGTAAATGGAGAAAGCAAATAGAAGAAAAATTAAATACCACTGTGACTTCTTAGTTGTACTCTGTGACAGAAAGAAAGAAAGAGAGAGAGAGAGAGAGGAGGGGAGGGGGAAGGTGAGAGGAAAGAAGGGGAAGGAGGGAAGAAGAAGGCAAGCCAAGGCAAGAAAATGAAAGGAGGGAAGACAGACAGATGAAGGGAAGGGACAAAAAGCAAAGGGAAGAGAGGGGAGGGGAAAGGAGGGGAGGAAAAAAGGAAGGGAAGGGAGAGAAGGGTCTAGGTGAGGATGAGGAGTCATGAGACCCCTTTTGCACTCTGAGAAGGAGGCAAAGCCCTTGATCCCATACACCTGACCATATTCCCCAAACAAATTCTTTACAAATCCAAGAAGAGACTGTGCACAAAGTGTTCACTCTTCACACAAAACCTTGACTACTACCAGCATTTCTATTGAAGAGGAGAGAGGCAGCTGATGGGAGCACCAGCCTTGGGGTACTATGTGGCAATGGGCAGCGGTGGACTTGCCGTAAATAGCAGTCTGAGGGGCCTCGCACAGATGTCTCTATGAGAAAAGTAAATAGATTGAGATGCACAGTCAAATACAATTTGCATACAACTGAAATAAAGCACATGGACAGAAGCATAAATTCAAATAACATATTAATGAAAAATCTAGTTCTATGCTGGACATGGTGGTACATGCCTCTAATCTAGCACATGGAAGGCTGATGCAAGAGGACTGCAAATTCCAGGTTGTTTGGGGCTATATAGTAAGACTCCGCATCAAAAATCAGTAAATAAATGGGTACACCATTTAAAAGACTGAAATGTGAGTCACAAGAATAAACTCATATGGTTCATAAGCATGGGTGTGGATATGGGAGTGAGTGTGAAAAAGAAACACAACACTAATCAAAATAGAGAGAAGGAATACTTCAGGAACCAAAGGAAATATTCTCCACAAACTGCAGTGCAGGATTAGCTCACCAGTGAGCAGACGCTTGTCCTTGGTGTGTTCACTGTTTTGTTTGGAAGAAGATGCTGCAAGTGTCAATGAACCATCACCTGTACTAAGTTAGTCACATGATTTGCACATAGATGGATATATAGAAGGAGGACAGAAACAAGAAGATCCCTGGCCAGCTAGTTTAGTCAAATCAGTGAGCTAGATCTAGGTTTAGTGAGATCATGTTTCAAAAACTAAGCAGAGAGAGCTAACATTGACTTCTGACCTGTGCGTAAATACACACACACAC
Source organism: Rhynchomys soricoides (assembly GCA_019843965.1). NCBI lineage: Eukaryota > Metazoa > Chordata > Mammalia > Rodentia > Muridae > Rhynchomys > Rhynchomys soricoides. The sequence continues at coordinate 3,079,991 of JADRCH010000075.1, forward strand.
ACACACACACACACACACACACACACACACGCAAGAATGCATTCTCTAAAACTTCCCTTTTTCCTTCTTGTCGACCAATGTCAGCTGGAGTCAGAGGAAGTAGGTCTGGGGCTGGAAGGGGAGTAAAAGTTCTTCACAACAGAAGAGAAGGAAGCTCACCAGAGAGATATCACAGAGAAGTTCTTAGCTCTGGGTGGATACCATACTCCTCCCAGCCAGAGAAGCTGGTGAAGGCAGCAGGTGGGAGGGTCCTGCCCAGCACCATTGTATGTGGGCAGACAATCAGTCATCTTGTGTGGCTGACCCAACACCATGTCATTGTCACAGCAATAATAATGGCAACTCCCACTTTCTGGCTGCTTGTTTAGTACTCAGTCACCAGTCAAAGCCTCCCTCTTTGTAGGCTTGTTGGACAGACTCACAGAATGATGAATATGGACTGTTATCAGAGCACTTGCCTATATATGGGAAATGCTCAATTCATGCCTGCTGCCAGGGCTGCTGCTGTGTGTTCTCACTTCTCTCTGTAACCACTTTGTGAAATGGTCATTATTATTCTCTCCTATTTACCAATGACATTGACCTGAGGCTTAGGGAAATAAAGAATTTGGCTGCAGTCTAGAAGGATCTTGAAAGCAGTTGAAATTTAGCTATAATCTAGAAATGTTTGAATCCAAAGCTGGTACCCAACTATTAGAATACCTGCTGGGTCGCAGGTCTGCTGTTAAATTGTTAAATGGTGAGTCTCCTCAGCCTAATGTTCCCCAGCTTCTCCTTCTCCATCTCACAGGGACCCAAAGCCTAAAGCTGATCCCAACTGGAATAGCTGCCATCTTGTACCAGCTCTGGCCTTTCCTTGATATGGGCACCGAGATGACTCAGGAAGGAGAGAGTTTGTCTGAGACTTTATGCTGGAACTCTTGGACATTATCAAGACATTGAGGTTAGTATATACTGGTTTTTCCAGCTTGGCTCAGTTTGGCTTTGCTTTGAAATGCTTTGTACAAACGAAATGTTCCAAATAGAAAACCAGTTACAGTGGAGGCACCCTGCAGACAAGGAAAGGGCACCACGGAGTCCTGTCTTTTCAGAGGAATCTTCACATACACGTGATCTCACCACTCACTGAAGGACCATGGTACCTATCACAGTTGAGAGAAATGCATGGTAGAAAGTGCAGGAGCTTTGAAGTCCATTAGATCTCACCTCTGCTTATGAAGTATGACGTCTGAGGAAGAAAGAAAGTGGACTGTGTTAGGAACTTGAGGAGGAAGCAACTGCAGTAGGTTAGGATAGTTTCCAACAGTATATGACTCATAGAAGATTAAAATCACACACACACACACACACACACACACACACACACACACACACCAGAAAAGAAAATGTGAGTTAGTACCTACCGAGTTTAGTGCACATAAGCACATATGCATACACTCAAATACACAGTCCCAAGCTCTTGCCAGCATGAGCAGTCCTGACTTGGTTTTGATCAGATCAAGATGAATCCCAGCAGCCTCACAGAGGGGCCAGCCTTTGTCTAAGACTCGGAATCTCTCCAAGCCTGGGTTTGACCTAGAGATTCATTATCAGGCTCTGCCTTGATATTCTCAGTCTATGCCCTAACAAGACAGGAGGAGCTCACCTGCTGTACCATGAGTGTCCCACACCCTAAGCCTAATCTTCAGAGAGAAATTCAAAGATGACAATGGAATGAATCTGAAGTGACACTTTTCCTCAGGGGCTCAGGTGGAAGCTTTCCTAGCTGATGTGTTGAAAGTTATAGATAAAACAGGCCCAGGAGGGAAACAAATGTTCCCATGACTTCTGGATATGCAATAGGGCCAAAATTATTATCTCTTAAAGAAGAAAGGCTCAATCATGGCTGGTACAGAACAGCCAACCCTAGTCCAAGAACCCAGGCACTAACCTGTGTCGCCTGGCTGGCAGCAGTACATAAGAATGGATCTGGGAGGCATCCTGACCAAGAATACTCACATAATATTCTAAAATACCAAATATGCAAAGAAACAAACATTTAGTTTTCTAACCATCCAGGTGTGTGAAAGCTATTTATCTGAATGGTTCTTTCTAAGGGCCTCCCAAAAAATTGTGGTCACTGTAAGCCAATGATACAACTACTAACAAATTGGTTGAGGCCAGAGTATCCATGTTCACTGAAATAGTCGTTGTTGGAAGGCCTAGTTTCTCCCATTGTGGATATCATCATTAGGTTAATATGGCATGGAAGCAAGCTCTTGCTCAGAGTACCTCATCTGAGGGAGGCAGAGGGGGATACTTAAGGTTGAAGGAAGCCCCACTGTCTTCTAAGCCTAGGGTTAGAATCCACGTCCCATGATTCTGCCTCTTTATGTTGGTCTTGCAAAACCAAGCACATTGCAGATGGAGGCTTTGGGAATGAGACCAAAGGAGGAATCACTGAACTGTCATCTCAGAGGCAGGACTCCAGGGCAACACAATCTTCTGTCCTTCATCCTGAAACAGTGATCCAGACAGAACAGATATTCCAGAACTGGGAGACTTCTATGTTCTACCTTCTGAGGCTTGTGAGACAGCTCAGTCGCTGAAGTCCTTGTCTGTCAATCATGAAGACACGGGTTTAATACCCATGTTTTAAAAGGAAAAACCCACACAGAGAAATCCTGTCCCAGAAAAACAAAAACATATAAAAGAAATAAAAGAGAAGAGACAGGAAAGGAAAAAGGGAAACGGAAAGGGAAAAGGAAAGGAAAAATGAAAAATAAAAGCTGACATAGTACCACATACTCGTGCCCAGTTCCGGGGCTCCCTTGCCAGCCAGCCTAGCATACTTGGAGTAGTGAGAGACCATGTCTAAAACAATACGCATTGCATTCTTGGCCTTTCCTCTGGTCTCCACATGGGTACACACCTTTAAACACTTGAGCACACATATGTACATGTCTACACAAAACACAAAGAAAACATTCTATTTTCTTTACTCTAAGAAAATGAGGGGTAAAAAGTACTTTAGATGAAGTCTAGTGGAAATCTGGCTGTCAATTCCTTGCTGTGTGTTCACCTTGTGTCAAACCATGTTTATGTAGCTTACTCCTCAGGCTCCAGGCATCTTGAGAGGAACAGGTTTTGTTTTCTGCTTCATTCTCACAGTCCCCACATGAAGAACAGTGGGTATAGATACCATGGGAATAGAGGTTTTCTGCAGGCAGTTACTGATGAAACTTTCTAATTACTTCTTTAAATTACTATGCAAAGTTAAGAGTTACCATCACAGATGAGGACCACAAAACCACAGTGACTTGTTCAAATACTTGATGATAGCGGGTGGTCCAGCAGATTTGACATGCAGCTCTCTCTAGTTCCAAAGTCTGTGTTGTTCTTGTCCATTAGCATCCTAGCTATACACAAAAGAAACTCAGGTTTTCTCCAAAATCTAGCATTTCATAAATACTTTAAGCCATAGTCCTGTAACTTGTTCTGGAGTAGGTAAAAATGAGATAATAGAAATAATGATAATAACAATAGAATAGCTAAATAGAAGCAAGGCCATGTAAGCACACATGCCCACACATATTTTCAGAATGCTTACTCTGCATGAAAGATTTATGTGAACAGATAACTTGGTTAATATTCAACAGTTTCAAGTTTTTCCCAGTCCTCTGCCTGCAAATGATTGCTTTGATTTGGGTCACTGAACTGTTTCCCAGGACCGATATTTGGAGAATTCTTCAGTCACCAGAAGAATCAAGCAACAGAGATTAGAATCAAAAGAGATGAGAGTAAAGTGGACAAGCTAGGGCTGGTGGGATCAATTTTAGGAGAGAAAGGAGGGCTGTGCTAGTTCCAAACAGCTGCTACAGTTGTAGCTGAAGAGAAGACCAGAGCATTTTAAAGTTGTTGTGGATGTTGACCCTTTGAGAGTGAGGCATCAGAAACATGACTTGAAAGCGTTTTGTAGAGGTGGGAGTACTGGGTGCTTGCTGTACAAGAGCTGAGCTTGGATCCTGAGCACCAACATAAGAAAACAAGACATGTCTGCAAGCCCCTGTAACCCCAGCACTGGCGTGGGTGGGGATGGTAGAGACAGAAAGATTCTGAGTTCATGGGACAGCCATCCCAGCTGAAATGGCAACTTTTTGTTCAGTGAGAGACCATCTAGAGGTGATAAATAAAACAGAAAGTAGTTGAAGATTCTGCATACACTACTCATACTCCTGTATGCAGACCTACATGTACACACTCATACACACACATATACACACTCATACACACACATACACACACATATATACACTCATACACACACATATGCACACTCATACACACAAATATACACAGTCATATACACACATATATACACTCATACACATATACACACTCATACACATATACACACTCATATACACATTCATACACACATATACACACATATACACACATATACATACACATATACACACACATACACACATATACACACACCTGAATTATTTTCAAGTCACCTCTGGGGTTCTGGATAGTCTTCTTTGATAGTATACTAAACCTGGACCACATAGAATATAGTTTAGAGAATTACACATGAAAACTCCATAGAAAGAATGCTGTAAAGATAATGCAAACACTGTTCTAAGAGGGGATATCGAGGTTCACTTTGTGTGATCTACAAAAGACTTCCTTTCAGTTTCCAATGAGTGCATTTACTAAGCATTTGACAGGCAAAAAGCAAAGAACAAATAACAAGATAGATAACAAAACATCATCAAATCGGGCCATTACTACACTCAGCAGACTGTGGGGTAGTCTGATGGAGAGCAAACAAAAGTAACCCGGTCACATTGGTGCCTACAACATCCAACAGATCAACTGGAGGAACCTTACTGAGTTAGTCGTCTGGAGCTCCAATGGAGATTCCCTCTGCAGGTATTTTTGTACCTTGCTATAAATAGTAGCAATGACTATTGGAAATGATTTGCCTTCTAGATCTTCATGAGAGCACAATGCTTTCACTCTTTACCTATTTTTCTGTTCTCCTTTCTCCTTGCCACAGGGCCAGGAGATTAGCCAGACACAGAACAGACAGTGTTGGAGGACTTGAGTCTGACACAGGGAGACTCATAAAACATGGCAATTTATCAACATAATGTTCATTATACAGGTAAGAAGAAACAGAACATGATTAAGGTTAACATATTCCGCAAACAGGTAATGTTTAATAATCTCTGTCCCAGAATATTTTTGTAGTTCCCAATTATTATCACAGTCTTAGGGTACTTGTTGGGGGCGGGGGTAAGTTTTGGCTTATGTAGCAATCTGAATATCCCAGTCCTTAGATCAGTCACCTCTCTAATGTAAAAGACTGGGACAAGATGCAGATTATAGGAAGGAACCTGGTGGTTATGAGCTTGAGCACTAATATTGTAAACTATTCATACTATCCAAGGCTCACTGAAATCCCTGTGAAATGTTCAACAACACTTTATAGAAACAACAGGAGCAAGGTAACACAGTCCCAAAAGAACACACATGGTACACACTCACTGATAAGTGGATATTAGCCCAAAAGCTCAGAATACACAAGACAAAATTCACAGACCACATGAAGCTCAAGAAGAAGGAAGAAGGAAGACCAAAGTGTAGATGCTTCAGTGCTTCTTAGAAGGGGGAACAAAATACTCACAGGAGGAAATGTGGAGACAAAGTGTGGAGCAGAGACTGAAGGAAAGGCCATCCAGAGACTGCCCCACTTGGGGATCTGTCCCACATACAGACACCAAACCCAGACACTATTGTGGATGCCATGAAGTACTTGCTGACAGGAGCCTGATATGGCTGTCTCCTGAAAGGCTCTGTCAGAGCATGACAAATACAGTGGCAGATGCTTGCAGCCAACCATTGGACTGAGCGTGGGTCCCCAATGGAGGAGTTGGAGAAGGGACTGAAGGAGCTGAGGGGGTTCGCAGCCTTGTGGGGGGAGCAACAGTGTCACCCAGCCAGATCCCCCAGAGTTCCCAGGTACTGGACCACCAACCAAAGCATATACAAGGAAGGACCCATGGCTCCGGCCAGGTATGTGGCAGAGGATGGCCTTGTTGGACATCAGTGGGAGAAGCAGCCCTTGGTCCTGTGGAGGTTCGATGCCCCGGTGTAGGGGAATGCCAGGGAGGGAAGGCAAGAATGGGTGGGTGGGTGAGGGAGCACCCTCATAGAGGCAGGGAGAGGAAGGATGGGATAAGGGGTTTCCGAAGGGGAGACCTGGAAAGGGGATAACATTTGAAATGTAAATAAAGAAAATATCCAATAAAAGAAAAAAATTAAAAAATAATAAAAATAGAAACAACAGTAAAATTCATGTGGTATCATAAACAAAATGAACAAATCTAGGGACATCAAACTACAGAACTTCAAAATACTCTGTGAAATGAATTAATCAAAACATCATTGCAGTGACATTAAAAATAGATGCACAGGAAGAGGAACATAAAGATAGCAGAGACAGTATTAACTGGAGTTCAACAAAGACACCAAGAACACATGAGAGTCTGTTCAATAAATGGTACTGGGGAAAATGGGAAATCCACACACAGAAGGGTCTGGTTGGGCTCCCACTATGGCGCACCATCTGCAAAATCAGCTCAAGATAGATCAGAGATGGAAACATAAAGCCTGAACTATGAAACTACTCAGAAGAAAGGGAGATTCTCTGTAACACTGATTTGAGAAATGATTTTTTAAAGGTCCTCAAAGCACAGGTAGCAAAAGCAAAAAAAAGAAAACAAAAAATGCAAATAGAATTATTTCACACTGAAAAGCTCGACACAGCAAAAGAAACAGTCACCAGAATAAAAAGAACATATGAATCGAGGCTGTTTGAAGATGATGTTCCTGATAAAGGCTTACTATCCAGCATATGTAAGGAACCCAAACAGCTCAACTGAAAAACAAGATTTTTAAAGTGAGCAAAGGAACTGGATACTTTGTTCTTGTTTTGTTTTGTTTTTTTTCAAGAGAAAACATACAAAGACATTCACATATATGGATGAATGCTCAAGCCCAGTGATAATCAGGGAAATACAGATTAAAACAGAGACTTCACCTCACCCCTGCCGGAATGACTATTATCAAAAGGATGGGTGGTAACAAGTATTGACAAGGTCATAAAGAATAAGGAGCCCTTGTAGGTAGGAATATAAATTAGTAACGCTGCCATTGAAGGCAGTATAGAGGTTGCCCCAAACACCTAAACATAGAACTTGATATGATCCAGCAATTCAGCCACAGGACATACATTCGAAGGACGTGAAATCAGAGCATCAAAAAAACTATTCCTACCTCCGTATGCACTGCAGCATTATTAACAAGAATCAAGATTTAGTGTTCATGTATGAGTAATATTTTACATGTGACATATATATGTGTATGTATGTATGTATATATATATATGTACACACTCACATATAATAGTATTTTGCCCCTTTATAAATGTCAGTGGCATTAAAATTGAGACCGAAAGGCTTTATGGTAAGTTAAATGAGTCAGACACAGAAAGGCAAGTCCACATTATCACATTCAACTGTGAAATCTAAAGAATCGAACTCTTGCCGGGCAGTGGTGGCACACGCCTTTAATCCCAGCACTCAGGAGGCAGAGGCAGGTGGATTTCTGAGTTCGAGGCCAGCCTGGTCTACAGTGTGAGTTCCAGGACAGCCAGGGCTATACAGAGAAACCCTGTCTCAAAAAAACAAAAAAAAAAAAAAACAAGAAAAAAGAGAAAGAATCAAACTCAGAGAGGTTATCAGAGGCTGGGGAGGGGGTGGAGTTCAACTTCCATAGTATATTGTAAAAAAAAGAAAAGAAAAGAAATATGGAGGAAATATGGTAGCATTTTTAAAATAATAATAGTTCATAACTTTGGTCTCTGATTTCTTTCAGAGACATTGATTTAAAAAAATAATCCGGGGAATAAGAGACTATGGAGTTCTCAGCCTTAAATGGGCTCTCTAGTTCACCCTCTCATCCCAAGACTCAGGGATCACTGTAGAAGAGGAAGCAGAAATCTTGTGAGAGTCAGAGGTAGTGGATGACTGAAGTGACATGACAGAGTGATCCAGACACAACAGGCCAGTTGCATACATAAATTCATGCCTACTGAGACGGTGTGCATGCACAAGACCTGAGCAAGATAAGCCTGACAAAACCCCAGCAAGGAGGTGAGACACAATCAGAAAGCTACTGACAATGGCGGCTGCTGGGAAAGGGAGAGTCCACTTTTTCAGGAATGTGGCCCCTGGGAGGCTGCCCACATTGTGCACACTTAGACAGCACTCTGTAGAGTCAGTAGGTTTAGAAAAAGACTACATAAAGCTAAGAGAGAAGAGTGATTAGGGAATAGAGGAGGAACTGGAGGGAGGAAATTGAGGGTGGATTTGGTCAAAATGCATTAGATGCATACATGAAATTATTAGATAATAAAAGGAAATTGGTTTAAACAATCTGAGAGGGTGCTTGGGAGATAGCTCAGTCAGCAAAGTACTCACTGTGTATTATCGTGAGAATTTGGATTTGTTCCTCTCCCAAACACAATGCAAAACAATGAACACAGTAGCTACTGCAGCACAGAAGAAACAGATACCGGAGGATCCCTGGGACTCACTGGTCAGCCACTCTAGTGGGCTCAGCAAGCTCTTGGTCAGTTAGAGATCCTGTTTCAAAAAATATGAAGATAGCCAACATTAATCTCTGGCTTTCACATGCACATGCATGTGTACCTGAACACACCTGCACACACACACACACAAGGCACACACAGAGAGACATACAGACACACAGACACAATTATCTTCTTCTCCTCCTCCTTCTCCTTCTCCTCCTCCTCCTCCATCATCATCATCATCATCATCACCGAAGGAGGATCCAGGAAGGCTGGATAGTGGTGCTCAGTGGTCATCTCTGCCACAAAGAGGGAATAGAGACTACACAGGAACAATTGTATTTAAAGGAGAGCTCTAAGTGTCAGCCAAGAGGTGGCAGGTATTCCAGATGGCCTGAGAAGTCTAGCTTGCATTCTAGAGAGAGAAATAAAATTCACACATCAGGAGAAATTGAGAAGAAAATCCCCGTCAGCTCCCACCATCACCTGGTACCAGCTGTCTTAACTGCAGACACACCCCACAGCCTTCACAAACTATGAGCTTACGGAAGTGCGAAAGGCTATCCGAAGCCCATGCAACTGCTCTACTCCAGAGAAGTAATTCAAGGACCTGCAGACAAGGTTCCCAGCCTTTACAGGCTTTGTCCCCTGTGGAAGTTTGAGAATCTGGAGTCCGTGCGACTGCTCTACTCCAGAGAATTCAAGTTGAGAATCTCTCAACCCTCAGAGCCCAGCTGTTACAGTGGGGAGCCATTAAAAGAATATAGATACTGATGGAGGGTATCTGCCCTAGGGGCCAGTAGCTGCTGTACCTGTGATCCATAGAGCCCCATAAATATTCCAACACATGCACACAGAGAGAGAGCTGCAACCCCTAAAGCAACTATACACGGTGAACCATCTGTGACCCTGACACACAACCCCACGAAGTTCCCTATACTCTAAGAAACAGGTGACTTTCACCAAACCAAGAGAATTGGCATACTCACCCCTGAAACCTGAGGACTCAAAATCTCTACTTTCTTCTCTCATTCCTGGTGCATAACTACCACCATAATTCATTCTCCTCTGCAAGCCTAACATGACTTCTCAATGACCTGAACCCCTAAGCATCATAGCTGTTATCACCAAAGGCCCTGACACCCTTAGCATTAGTTTTTTAATATGCAGGGCCATGCTATTCTCTGGCCCACACATCAAGCATCATAACTGTCATTACTATTACACATACTTCTAGAAAGTCTGTGGTCATGCACGTGGAAGCTTACACCCATCTAGTACCACATCTATAGATACTTACAATCTATATACTGTTGAGCACTTGCAGATACCACTGACATTTATTACAGCTGAAGAAATCAAAAAGAGGACAGGGTTCTATGCCCACTTGCCATCTAGGCAAAGCCCAAGGAGAGCTCGCAAACTGTTGAAAGTAAGAGACATGTTCTCCATATAAAACCTACTCAATAGCAGCAGAAGACACTGCCTTTATACTCAAAGTCCGGAACTCGATGTACAGACAGAAGAAGTTGAGGTGGTGAGACGTAATCCAAGCCCTTGGGAGGCCAAAAGAGAAAGTTTTCAAGTCTAAGTTTAGCTTAGAGCATAGAGCAAGTTCAAGACCACACAGGCATATGCAGTGAGATTCCTCAGGAAGAAGATGAAGGTAAACACAGCAGAGGAGTGGGAGGTAAGGGAAGAGGCGGCAGAGGAAGAGGATGGGAGGACAAAGAAGAGAAGGGAGGGCATCCCCAAAGAACAGCCAACCAACCCCAATGAAAAGGAAAACTAGAATGCCTGGAAAAGAATTCAAAAGAATGATCCTAAAGAAACTCGATGATGTACAAAAGAATTCAGACATAAAATTCAATGAAATGCATAGGGTGGGGGAGACCTAAATGAGAAATTTTAAAGAATACTCAGAAATCATTTAAAAAATACAGACACTGGGGCTAAATACCTCAAAACCTAAATAAATAGTGTAATTGAGAGCTTCAGTAAGCTAGATCTGACAAGAAAAAGCATTTTAGAAATTGAAAAAAGAGCTTTTGAAATAATCCAGTCAGAGAAGAAAAGTAAAAGAATAAAAAGGAAAGAAAAACACAGTCGTCAAGCCTCCTGGAACACCATTAAATAAACAACTATTTGCATGCTAGGAATTTGAGAAGAGAGGGGGAAAGTCATCGAAAAGCTATACAACAAAATAATAGCTGAATTCCAATTATTAAAAGAGATATGGGTTTATATATTCATAAAATCCAAAGGACCCACAGACTCAACCACATTTTCAAATGCCAGACTTTTAAAAAGAATTATTAAAACAGCAAGATGAAAGCATCAGATCCCATGAAAGGAAATCTCCACTAGACAGCAGAAGATGCATTTGCAGACATTACACAGCAAGAAGAGGCAAAAGTTATCTATCTAAAATCTTGAAAGGAAAATAGCTGTCAACTAAGACTTAAGCAAAGGAGAAATCAAATCTCTCCCAAACGAGCAAGAACTGAAGAAACATATCACCTGCAGAGAGGTCTTACTATAAATATTTAAAGAGGTTCGTATTCAATCAAAAGGATGACATCTACCCTCATGAAAGCACACAAAAGAATAAAACACACTGGCAAAACAGACCTATAAGTGGAAAAAAATGAAAGCCTATCACTCCTGAACACTACCAAATGAGGAAGACAAAGACACAAAGGAAAGAAGAATACATTTTAAAACACACTTTTGTTAACAGAATGGCAGTAGTAAGGTTCTTATGTACCAATAATAACATTGGGTGTAAATGGATTAAATTCTTCAGGCAAATGTACAGATGTTCTAATGATTTGTTTGAGAACACCATTGAGAGCCTTGGCACATTTACACACAGTGCCATCAGAAGTTACTAGAGTCAAGAGACCAAAACAAGGAGAAAACCCTGAAATACAGAAACATCTGTAAAAGATTCTGACAAGGACGTTAAAACAGTTTCCAAAAGGCATAGAAAACATGAAGAAAATAGATGAAAAGATAATGTTGTCACAAAGATAGATTCTAAAGGCAACACTGACAATATTTTTACATTTTTTGGTTATTTGTATCTTTCAAGAGATATATGTTCAGATTATGTTTAGTTTTTTTGTTGTTTGTCTTTTGTTTTTTATTAGACTGACATTTTTTGTTGTTAAGTTTTTGGTGTTCCTAATGTATCCTGCATATCATTACTTCCTTATCAGATGAATAATTCCCCCTGTCACCCATTGTCTCCTTCATGGTGAGGCACAAGCATTTGAATTCAAAACAACCCTATATGTCTGGTTTTTTTGCACTTACTGCCATTGCTTTTGGGGTTTCACCCAGTTCTTTCTTCGCTTATGGCAATCCCTTGACCCGTTTCCCCTGTGCTTCATTGCAGTGACTTTATTGTTTCAGATTTTACATCTAGGATTTGGATACATTTTGAGTTCTTTTCTGTACCTGGTGATAACTAGGGTCAAGTTTCAGTTGCCTGCAGACATAGACCCCAGTTCACAAACAGCACTTTCTAAAAAGGCTTCCCTTCTGTCATGCATGCTCTTTGTAGCTTTCTCAAAACTCCACTGGCTAACATGTGGGATGCCTCACTGTCAGTTACTACTCAGTGAAGCCCAGAAGCACCACACAACACAAGCTGTTGCTATTGGTCTTGGCTGCCAACCATATCTAGATGGCAAAACCCTATTGCTGAAGACACTTTGGTGACAGGACATTGAGAAATCAAGCTAGACTTAACTGGCTTAAGACTTTTTTCTCTGCTACATAGACTTCATAGTAGCAGAAAGAGCTTTGAGGAACTTTAGAAGAAAAGACATCGATGACCTTACTCAGTGGAGCCCCCCGAATTTGAGTTGCCAAACTCAACTACAGGCAAGATATGCAATAATGGCATGACGTCTATGAGGCAACTAACCATTTCCTTTGTATTTGAGGCTTGTTCCACCGTAGACCACTCATAGCTGGTGCTATAAACCTGATCAGAAGCCCATGGCAGGTGGAGTGTGTGGGGGTTGGGTGGGTGGTCATGGGTCCTAGACTCTGAGATCTAGAGGGAACTTACTACTGGTGTTCTGCTAAAGTGACAGGTTGTCAGCATCCTTTCTAAGTAAGTATAGCTATACTCACAGGTTAGTGCTGCTCTCAGCCTTGTCCAGAGAAGCTTTGTATACATGGGACAGCAGTTAACTAGGTAATTCACAACTATCCAAGTGCTGAGAATAAGTGACCATTGAGTGCTCAGCACTAAATGGGACAGTTGTATCAACACCACCTACCAGGGTTCAGGGACATTCAAAGACTAGGGGATGAAAACAATGTAAGAGCTGGAAGATGGCAAAGAATGTTACTGAAATACTGTCCCCTAGATGTGGCTTGGCCATTGCACTCAGGAGCTCACTTCAGGTCTGCTGACCCGCACAATATCAAACCAAAATCAGTCAGCATTCCAGCAGGCAGCACTAACTGGACCCAGTGGTTTACCAAAAACAAAAACAAAAAAAAAACAGAAAAGAAGGTGGCACGAAGACGGGAAAGGGATGTGTGGGGGAGGTGGAATACCCAAAAGGAATAGGAGGGAAGAGAGGAGTGGATCCAGACACACGGTGCACGTGTATGAAAGTACCAAAGCGTAAGCAAGACAGTTTTAAGTTACTGCAAATAAATGTCTCTGGGTTCTGGTCCATCAGTGAGCATTGATGCTCATGGCTGTACCATGTTACTGTTGTTCCTGTAGGCTCAAAGATGCTGTTGAAATCTCAGTAATGGGATGCTTCCTGCTCTGCTTTTCATGCACAGTGTCAGTTTGGTTGCATGGCCCCCTTTGCGGTTCCATATGAATTTTTAGAATTCTTTTTCTTTGTAAGCTATTAAAAAAAAAAAAAGGAAAGAAATCTATCAAACTAATTCTACTACTGAAACAGAAGTCATAACAACAACAGAAAAAGAAAAGTGAAAATCAGTTTCCTTCACAAACATAGTTGGGAAACTTCACAATATACAATCAGCTGATCATGATGGTTCATAACTTTAATTTTGGGAGGCAGAAGTAGGTGGATCTCAGTGAGGTCAAGGCCAAGCTGGTCTACATAGCAAGTTTCAGGACAGCAGGGCTGTGTAGAGATGCTCTGTCTCATAAAACCTGAATAAATAAATAAATACTACAAAGCAATCATAATCCAACAGCACATCAAAAACTTTACACAGCAATATCAAGTGAGATTTATTTTAAGTATTCAAGAATGGCTCGACATCTCTGTTACACAGGTCAAAAGAGATATTAATGTCATAGCTGAGCCAAATTTCAAATACAGGCAGCCTAGTGTTTAAATATTGCAATATGCTTTGTTTGGCACTGAGAATTAAGAGTTGATGAAACTCCCCAAATGAAACATATCCCAAGAGATAGCTAGAAAGAATTCCCACTGAGCAGCCTGTGATCCAGGTGTGACCTGACCCTGCTCCTGTATGTCCAGTGTCACCTGGCCCACGGGTCCTATCTCATCAGCATTTGTGCCATCTGAAAGCTGGACTCCCAGAAAGTTGCAGGAGAATTGGATTTGTCTCATAGACAGATACCTGCAGTCAAAATTCTGGCAAAATCTGTCAGGCTTCTTTATCAATAGGAGTTCAGGTTTCTCTTACTCAGAATTCTTTCTCCATTTGTCCTGGGATTTCACAGTACCCAGTGCCTTAAACCATCCTACATTGCCACTTTGGGGACCCAAGAGTCTCAGAAAAAGGCAATGTCTTTCATGAGCTTTGAATTTCAGATTATTATGTGTGCTTATTTTTTAAAAAATTCTTTATTGTATGTATTTGAGTGTTTTGCATTTACAGCACATGTGCCCAGTGCACATGGAGGTCAGAAGAGGATGCCAGGTCCCTGGAACTGGAGTCGTAGATGAACTGCCATGTGGGTGCTGAGAACTGAACCCAAGTCCTCTGCATAAACAAGTGCTCTAACCACTGGGCAATCTCTCCATCCCCTATTTGTGTTTTTAACAAAACTCTACATTCAACTCTCAGATATGAAAGGGCAGCCTCCCCTGAAAATGTTATGCATGTCCAGGGATCTGGTATTGGCTGCATTTGCCTACACTCTCTTCCTGCCTCTCCAATACTACACCGCCACCAGAGGTGACTCAGTGGTCATTTAAACTCCACAATGCATTCCAGGACAAGGAAAAAAGCCATCTCTAAGCTGTTTGGCTGAATCATACACATGTAGATTGATATTGAACTGAATTCAACCGTATCATCACAAGTTCAGCACTGTTTTACTTCAAGCCACTTCAGAGATGCTCTGGTCCAACCCATCAACTTGTAGATTGGTAAACTAACATAAGAGAATTTCACAAACATCCTAATGTCAGTAGTGGAGCAAGGACTAGAACCCAGGACCACTGTCCCATCTCTCCACAGTTACCTACCACTGATCAGTTTTGCTGGTTCCCCCAACACGATGCTCACTCCAGTTTAGCACTCCCTGCCTATACATGAGAACCCAAAGCTGGGATGATTACAACTCAGAGGCCTGTGTGGGCTGTGCTAGGAACCTGTTTTCTCAGCCTGGCCACTGGGGAGTAGTCTCCTTTGTAAAGGCAGACCGGCCATCAATAGAGGCAGGGTGGTAGAGTAGCAGTGGATGTCATATATAGTTCAGTTCTTCCTGGTTTCCCTGCAGGAGAAAGCTTGGTAGAGAGAGTCCAGAGTCCTGTAAATATCGACTCAGGTGAGACGTGTCCTCAGACCCAACTTGAGAGATCATGTCTGTTTTCACAGCTCCGGCAGGGATCACTGCCTCTATCTAGTGTGAACGCACTGTTTGTTTTCCTTCTTCTCTCTGTTTGCTGTTGGAAAAGTCCATAAGTGTTGAATGACATGGCTAAACCATAAAGGGGAGAACAGCTGATGTGCTAATAATTCTTAGGTAAACACCATTTGTTATTGTCACCTCTAAGCTTTCCAGAGAGGTGGCACCATTCCTGGTCCTGGCCTGACTCCTCTTTGGTTCTTTTACCAATCTGGAAAGGCAGGTTTGGAGAGAGAATCTTGAAACGATTGGTGAGCAAGTGAAGGAA
Organism: Rhynchomys soricoides; assembly: GCA_019843965.1. Taxonomy (NCBI): domain Eukaryota; kingdom Metazoa; phylum Chordata; class Mammalia; order Rodentia; family Muridae; genus Rhynchomys; species Rhynchomys soricoides. The sequence goes on from JADRCH010000075.1 coordinate 3,095,738, forward strand.
GAGTATGATAAAGAAACAGGGTCACTTAAAGGGGTGCAGAGAGCAAGCGAGAGAAGGGCAGGACTCGTGTGCCTGCTCACTTACATGCCTGCTCACAGGTAAACACAGCAAAGCAGAGAAGAGACAAGAGCTGATGGAGCCTTTCCTAGGCTGCATCTCTGAGGCCTCTCTCAGAGACACTGGAACTCTGCAGTTGTCATGACCTGGTGGTGCTAATTCATAACCTCTAGCTCAATATCAGCTCTTTTAGATCGTTAGCATGGGTGACCTTTCTGACTTGCTGTGTGGCAGAGGAGAGAAGTTGGCTATGACACAGAGAGGGTTGATGAAGTCAGTGCTGAAGTGGAGCATCCTTATGATGCTCTGTGTTGGGGATGGAAGGAATGTGACATGACCAAGAAGATTTACATTTGCCTAGGATTTATGATTGGCAAAGAGAAGGGAATGTGGACTCCCCTCCTAGCCAACAGCTAAGACCAGAAAGTCCTATCAGAATAAGGCCCTTCACTTACATGTTCAACAGACTCTGATGGTGTTTGCTGCTTAGCTTAGGGATACCCTTGTTCTGGGAAGGTGTTGGTGCAGGGTCTCTTCTCTCTAATGACGTATGGCCTAACACTTAAAGTAAACATTATAAATATAAAATAATGAACTGAAAGTGGACTGAACAGGTTGTACTGTATTTAGGAACACACACACACATTCTCTGGTCCTGTTTCTCTTACAGATTCACAATGTACATCAACACATTAAGGAATCTGAGGAACTAGAGAAACAGGATGAGGGATTGCACTTCAGTAGCAAACAATGTCAGACTCACTACTAGCTTGTGACTTTAAGAAAGTAGGTGACACGGTCTCCAGACACAGGGACTGAGGAACAGCAAGGAGGAAAGAGCCTTTGGTTTCCATCTGTGGCAGGATACCTTTGCCTGGGCCACCTGGGCTCCATAACCAAACAGCACTGGGAGAAAGTTAACCACCTAGAAGTGTGAAAAAACCAGTGAGAGGAGGTAAGAGAAGTAATACTGCTCACCGGGACTCACCCTGAATCCTTGGGACACAGGGTCTGAGAAACAGCCAGAAACAGGAGCCTTCTGGTTTCCATCTGTGGCAGGAGACCTCTGCCTGGGCCACCAGGGCTCCATAGCCAAATAGTGCTGGGAGAAAACTAGCCTCCCAGGAGTGTGGGCAAGCCTGTCTGCTCAGAGGGACCCACTTGGAATCCCCAGGACAAGGGGACTGAGGAACGAGGTTCTGGTTTCTTTCCATGGCTGGAGAGCAGATCCTGTGACACAGGGCTCCAGACACAGGGACTGAGGAACAGCCAGGAGGAAAGAGCCTTTCGGTTTCTATCTGAGTTGGGAGACCTCTGCCTGGACCACCAGGACTCCATAGCCAAATAGCGCTGAGAGAAAGTTAGTCTCCCAGGAATGGGGGTAAGCCTGTCTGCCAAGAGGGACCCAGCTGGAGTCCCCATGACACAGGGACTGAGGAACAGGATTCTGGTTTCTTTCGGTGGCTAGAGAGCAGATCCTGTGACACAGGGCTCCATACTCAAATAGTGCAAGGAGAGACCTGGAATACCAGAAGTGCCAACACACCTTTAAGCACGGGGAAGACCACCACTTCTTTTCAAATTTACTGGACCAAGAGGGACCCTTGCAGAGCCATCAGGACACAGGAAACAAGGGTCAGCTGGGGATTAGATCCTTCGTATTTCTGTCTACACCCCAGAGCTGACCCTGCACCACAACTCTCCAAACCCAAATTCCTCTCAGAGAGAACTGGTCTTCAAGGAGTATTGACACCGAGGCTTGCAGGAAAGACAAGCCACAGTCAGAGAGAGAAAGACCAGCTAACACCAGAAATAACCAGATGGCGAAAGGCAACGGAAAGAACACAAGGAATAGAAACCAAGGCTATTGGCATCATCAGAACCCAGCTCTCCCACCACAGCAAGCCCTGGATAGCCCCAACACACCAGAAAAGGAAAACTCAGACTTAAAATCACATCTCAAGAGGATGATAAAAGATTTTAAGATGGAAATAAATAACTCCCTTAAAGAAATACAAGAGAACACAGGTAAACAACTGGAAGCCCTTAAAGAGGACACACAAAAACCCCTTAAAGAATTATAGGAAAACACAATCAAACAAATGAACAACACCATTCAGGAATTAAAAACAGAAATAGAAACAATAAAGAAATCACAAAGGGAGACAACCCTGGAGTTAGAAAACCTAGGAAATAAATCAGAAGTCATAGATGCAAGCATCACCAACAGAATACAAGAGATGGAAGAGAGAATCTCAGGTGCAGAAGATACCATAGAAAACATGGACACAACAAAACACAAAATGCAAAAAGCTCCTAACTCAAAACATCCAGGATATCCAGGATACAATGAGAAGACAGAACCTGAGGATAATAGGTATAGAAGAGAGTGAAGATTACCAACTTAAAGGACCAGTAAATATCTTCAACAAAATTCTAGAAGAAAACTTCTAGAGAAAGAGATGAACATAAATATACAAGAAGCCTACAGAACGCCAAATCAGAAAAGAAAAGATCAGAAAAGAAATTCCTCCTGTCACATTATAGTCAAAACACCAAATACACTAAATAAGGAAAGAATATTAAAAGCAGTAAGGAGAAAAGGGCAAGTAACATACAAAGGCAGACCTATCAGAATTACACCAGACTTCTCAACAGAGACTATGAAAGCTATAAGATCCTGGGCAGATCTCAGACAGACTCGAAGAGAACACAAATGCCAGCCCAGGCTGCTATACCCAGCAAAACTCTCATTAATCATAGATGGTGAAACCAAAATATTCTATGACAAATCCAAATTTGCAGAGGATGTTTCCACAAACCCAGTCCTACAAAGAATAATAGATGGAAAACGCCAACTCAAGGAGAGAAACTACACCCAAGAAAAAGTAAGAAAGTAATCTTTCAACAAACTCAAAAGAAGATAGCCACACAAACATATAAACAACATCGAAAATAACAGGAAGCAACAATCACTATTCTTTAATATCTCTTAACATCAATGGTCTCAATTCCCCAATAAAAAGACATAGACTGACAGATTGGATCCATAAACAGGACCCAGCATTTTGCTGCATCGAGGAAATGCACCACCTTGTTAAAGACAAACACTACCTTAGAGTAAAGGGCTGGAAAAAATTTTCCAGGCAAATGGCCCCAAGAAACAGGCTGGAGTAGCCATTCTAATATTGGATAAAATCGACTTTAAACCAAAAGTCATCAAAAAAGATAAGGAAGGGCACTTCATACTCATCAAAGGAAAAATCTACCAAGAAGAACTCTCAATTCTGAACATCTATGCCCCGAATGCAAGGGCTCCCACATTCATAAAAGAAACTTTACTAAAGCTCAAAGCACACATTGCACCTCACACAATAATAGTGGGAGACTTCAACTCCCCACTATCATCAATGGACAGATCTTGGAAACATAAACTAAACAGAGACACAGTGAAACTAACAGATGTTATGAACCAAATGGATTTAACAGATATTTATAGAACATTTCATCCTAAATCAAAAGAATATACCTTCTTCTCAGCACCTCATGGTACCTTCTCCAAAACTGATCATCTAATTGGTCACAAAACAAACCTCAACAGATATAAGAAGATTGAAATAATCCCATGCCTCCTACCAGATCACTACGGAATATGGCTGGTCTTCGATGGCAACAACAACAGCAGAAAGCCCACATACACATGGAAGCTGAACAACGCTCTACTCAATGATAACGTGGTCAAGGAAGAAATAAAGAAAGAAATTAAAGACTTCCTAGAACTTAATGAAAATGAAAGTACAACATACCCAAACCTATGGGACACAATGAAAGCAGTGTTAAGAGGAAAACTCATAGCTCTGAATGCCTCCAAAAAGAAACTGGAGAGAGCATATACTAGCAGCTTAACAGCACACCTGAAAAGTTCTAGAACAAAAAGAAGCTAATACACCCAAGAGGAGTAGAAGACAGGAAATAATCAAATTAAGGGCTAAAATCAACCAAGTAGAAACAAAAAGAACTATACAAAGAATCAACAAAACCAGGAGGTGGTTCTTTGAGAAAATCAACAAGATAGATAAACCCTTAGCCACACTAACCAGAGGGCACAGAAACAGTATGCAAATTAACAAAATTAGAAATGAAAAGGGAGATATATAACAACAGATTCTGAGGAAATCAAAAAAATCATCAGGTCCTACTACAAAAGCCTATATGCAACAAAATTGGAAAATCTGGAGGAAATAGACAAGTTTCTAGACAGATACCAAATACCAAAGTTAAATCAGGATCAGATAAACCATCTAAATAGTCCTATAATCCCTAAAGAAATAGACACAGTCATTAAAAATCTCTCAACCAAAAAAAGCCCAGGACCAGATGGGTTGAGTACAGAATTCTATCATACCATAAAAGAAGACCTAATACCAATACTCTTCAATCTATTCCACAAAATAGAAACAGAAGGAACACTACCGAATTCATTCTATGAGGCCACAGTTACACTGATACCAAAACCCCACAAAGACACAACAATAAAAGAAAACTTCAGACCAATTTCTCTTATGAATATTGATGCAAAAATACTCAATAAAATTCTTGCAAACTGAATCCAAGAACACATGAAAAAGATCATTCACCATGATCAAGTAGGCTTCATCTCATGGATGCAGGGATGGTTCAATACCCGGAAATCCATCAATGTAATCCACTACATAAACAAACTCAAAGAAAAAAAACACATGGTCATCACGTTAGATGCTGAAAATGCATTTGACAAAGTTCAACATCACTTCATGATAAAAGTCTTGGAAAGATCAGGAATTCAAGGAGCATACCTAAACATAGTAAAAGCAATATACAGTAAACCAGTTGCCAACATCAAACTAAATGGAGAGAAACTCGAAGCAATCCCACTAAAATCAGGGAGGAGGCAAGGCTGCCCTCTCTCTCCCTATCTATTCAATATAGTACTTGAAGTAGCTAAAGCAATCAGACAACAAAAGGAGGTCAAAAGAATAAACAGGCTGAGAAAGAAGTTAGGGAAATGACACCCTTCACAATTTTCACAAACAATATAAAATATCTTGGTGTGACTCTAACCAAACAAGTGAAAGATCTGGATGACAAGAACTTCAAGTCTCTGAAGAAAGAAATCGAAGAAGATTTCAGAAGATGGAAAGATCTCCCATGCTCATAGATCAGCAGGATTAATATAGTTAAAATGGCCATTCTGCCGAAAGCAATCTACAGATTCAATGCAATCCCCATCAAAATCCCAACTCAATTCTTCATAGACTTAGAAAGAGCAATTCTCAAATTCATATTGGATAACAAAAAACCCAGGATAGCAAAAACTATTCTCAACAATAAAAGGACTTCTGGGGAAATCAGCATCCCTGACCTCAAGCTGTACTACAGAGCAGTAGTGATAAGAACAGCATGGTGTTAGTACAGTGACAGACACGTAGATCAGTGGAATAGAATTGAAGACTCAGAAATGAACCCACACACTTATGGTTACTTGATCTTTGACAAAGGAGCTAAAACCATCCAGAGGAAAAAAGACAGCATCTTCAACAAATGGTGCTGGTTCAACTGGCAGTCTACATGTAGAAGATTGAGAATTGATCCATTCCTATCTCCCTGTACAAAGCTCAAGTTCAAGTGGATCAAGGACTTCCATATAAAACCAGATACACTGAATCTAATAGAAGAGAAAGTGGGCAAATGTCTTGAACACATGGGCACAGGGGGAAAGTTCCTGAACAGAACACCAATGGCTTGTGCTCTAAGATCAAGAATCGACAAATGGGACCTCATAAAATTACAAAGCTTCTGTAAGGCAAAGGACACTGTAAATAGGACAAAACAGCAACCTACAGATTTGGAAAAGATCTTTATAAACCCTATGTTCAATAGAGGGCTAACATCCAAGGTATACAAAGAACTCAAGAAGCTAGACTCCAGAGATCCAAATAGCCCTATCAAAAAATGGGAACAGAGCTAAACAGAGAATTCTCAACTGAGGAAACTCAAATGGCTGAGAAGCACCTAAAGTAATGTTCAATGTTCATCCTTAGTCATCAGAGAAATGCAAATCAAAACAACCCTGAGATTCTACCTCACACCAGTCAGAATGGATAAGATCAAAAACTCAGGTGACAACAGAGGTTGTCGAGGATGTGGAGAAAGAGGAACACTCCTCCATTGCTGGTGGGAATGCAAGCTGATACAACCTCTCTGTAAATCAGTTTGGCAGGCCCTCAGAAAAATGAACATAATACTACCTGAGGACCCAGATATACCACTCCTGGGCATATACCCAGAAGAAGCTCCAACATGTAATAAAGACACATGTTCCACTATGTTCATAGCAGCCATATTTATAATAGTCAGAAACTGGAAACAACCCAGATGTCCCTCAAGAGAGGAATGGATACAGAAAATGTGGTACATTTACACAATGGAATACTACTCAGCTATTAAAAACAATGACTTCATGAAATTTGCAGGCAAATGGATGGAATTTGAAAATATCATCCTGAGCAAGGTAACATAGTCACAAAAGAACGAGCATAGTATGTACTCACTGATAAGTGGTTATTAGCCCAAAAGTTCAAAATACCCAAGAATCACTTCACAGCAACCATAGGACTGAGTGTGAGGTCCCAGATGGAGGAGTTGGAGGAGGGACTGAAGGAGCTGAGGGAGTTTGCAGCCCCAGGGAGGGAGCAACAGTGGCAACTGGTCTGACCCCTAGATGCTCCCAGAGATGGGATCATCAACCAAAGAATACACATGGAGGGACCCATGGTGCTGGCCACATATGTGGCAGAGGAGGGTCTTGTTAGCCATCAGGGGAAGCAGAGGCCCTTGGGCCCGAGGGTGTTAGATCCCCCAGTATAGAAGAATGCCAAGGAGGGAGAGTGGGTGGGTGGGTGGGGGAATACCCCCGTAGTGGCAGGGGGAGGGGTAGGGAATGGGGAGGTTCCAAAGGGGAGATCTGGAAAGGCGGAAACATTTGAAATGTAAATAAAGTATCAAAAATAAGTAAATAAATAAATAATACCCTTCTACCTCTGGACATTAAAAAAAGAAAGAAAGTAGGTGAACCATTCTTGCCATTTAATTAAATCAAAACTAATTAATATATCACCAGCTTGCCTGTGTGTATGTATATGTATTACATATGTATAGATGCTACAATTAATAAAAAGGAGGCTGTAAATTTGAGAGAGAGCCAGGTAAATGCATGGGAGAGGTTGGAGGGAGGAAAGGGATGGGAGGAAACGTTAAAATTATAATTTCAAAAAGATAAAAATTAAGAAAAGAAAATGGAATGACAGATATTATATCTTCTGGCAACATGAAACATGGAAAACCTACTAGAAAGTGATCTTGGGTAGGCAGGCAGCTGCAGCAAATGTATCTGAAAAGGTGACTGTGAAGGGAGACCTCGAAGGAGCCAGTTACATCAAGACTGACAGGAAAGGCATTGCTGATGGAGGGATTGGCAGACAGTGAGCCCTGGCAACAATGGGTGGACTGTGACCTTCAGCAGAGCATTGTCAATGCCTTAATGTGCACAGAGAGAACAGACTGGGTGTGCACCACCAATGAGCGTTAGCTACTGAGGAGGGACAGAGCTAGACTAGGCTACGAGAGGGTGGTCCTGAAATGAAGAAAGACGATAGTTTTGCTGCCATTTTTTAGAGCATGGTGTGCATGGCAGCCATTCTCACTCGGGGACCTTTTATTTCTGTTGCCCTAACAACCATCCCCTGTCAATGTCAATATTTAGAGCCAGAAAGCCGCGACTCAAGCTATTCATATTAATAACTTTAGGGTACTTGCGGGGTTGGAAATAATCAAATCCTTCCGCTCTTTGCCTTCATTGGCAACATCGAACTTGTTTATTCTTGAAGACACTGTCATCATTCCAGCAAATGCAAGGACATTTAATTCTCTCTCTCTCTCTCTCTCTCTCTCTCTCTCTCTCTCTCTCTCTCTCCATTTCAAAATCACCTCTGGTTCTTAAGGTTACAAGTTAATGTTCTTGTTTCCTGGCAGTTATCTTGGCTCACTTTCCATCTTAGATCCTAGTGTGATCAAAAGACTCTTCCCCAGTGATGGCTGTGTGTACATCCTGTCTGTCCAGTGCAGGAGTCACCAGCCACCTGTGATCATCCAGCACAGAAAAGGTAAACAATATAAGAAACTAGATGCTCACTGTATTGAGTAGTTTTAGCTGGGTAGTTCCAGAGAGTTAAATCTTCGTTTTGATTTACTAAAAACATATGGAAATGCATTTACACAAATAAGCAGTACAGTTAGTGAGAAATTTCTTTTGAAAGAGAGGAGAAGAAGAAGAAGAAAAAGAAGAAGAAGAGGAAGGAGGCGAAGGAAAGGGAAAAGAGAAAGAAATAAAAAACAAGAAACATACTTCAAAGTTGGCTGAATTGGCATACAGAAATATGTCAGCATAGTTATTTGGCCAGATCATGGAAAGGTCACCTCATCCATATTTCAGAAGGATATTCTAAAATTTATTATTTCATTAAGTGTTCAAAAGTGAATCATGATGTCTTCTTTGATGGAAATAGTCCATCACAAAAGGGCCTGGGAAATGGCTGTGCTTTCTGTTTCTCTTATAGATCCACAGTGCATATCAACGTAATAAAGACTCCCAAGAAGTCCTATAGTATTCAGCTCTGGAAAACACAATTTAACTTAGAAATTCCAACATGCTTAAAGGAAGGTTCTCTCTCTCTCTCTCTCTCTCTCTCTCTCTCTCTCTCTCTCTCTGTGTGTGTGTGTGTGTGTGTGTGTGTGTGTGTGTGTGTGTGTGTTAACCTTAGCATCTGAAGAAAAAAAAACTAGAAAAACAGGGCAAGGGCCTGGACTTCAATAGCAAACGATGCCAGACTCATCTAGCTTGTGACTTTGAGAAAGTCAGTTAACCTTTTCACTATTTTGTTCAATCAAATGAATCTTGCATCACCAGCTTGCGTTGTATATATATAACCCAAGCAATTAGCTAGTATTTCCACTACACCTGTGGGGTTAGGTGACTGAGTGTCCAGGGAGACAGGTGCCATCATGGAGCAGAGCTCAAGTATTGAAAACATTTATGTGCATTATATTAGAAGGCAGAACGAGAGATGAAGCTATGCTGCATCCCCCAACTAAGAATGTGCACCCAGCACCAAATGCTTTCCTACAGTTCATGCTTGACACAACCACCATCTGAGCTATGAGTTGAAGCATGCTATTCTTTGACCCCCCAACCTTAGGCAAAGCAGAGACTGGACCCCTCGTGTGTGCCTTCTGGAGCCTCATGCTCTGGTCTGCCCTGCTAGGCTTAACTTTCATTGTGTCCAACCACTGTGAGTCTATTTCTGCAAAGTCTATTTGCTGTTCATTAGATATGACAGTAACGTGCCCGCCTCTGAGCCTTTGCATTTGCTGGCTCTTTGGTATACCACACTCTTCCAGTTGTCTAAGGCTCCTCTGATAACTCTTAGTCCTTTACCAAAATGTCTTCTCAGCCTTCCCTAAACTAGCCACACAACCCAGCCTCCCCATCTTTCATTTCTCATCCTCTCCAGTCTTTCTCCTTGCCCTACATATCTGATGTGCTAGGTTTGATTTTCCGTATCTGTTTCCACCTAAAAGAACATGTTACATTAGAGCTGAGTATCTTCGTCTGTTTCATGCACTATGTCTGGTACAGAGGACATAAATGCCAGCCAGTGGGGACTGGAAAGGTAGCAGGAAGGAGTGTTTGCTTGCCTTTGTAGAGGACCTGGGTTTGGTTCCCAGCACCTATGTTGGTACTCACAACCACCTGTAATTACAGTTCCATGGAACTTGACACCTCTTCTAGTTTCCAAGGACACCTGCACACTCATAGTCTACATACAGAAAAACAGGCACACACACATACACACAAAATAAATCTTTAAAAAGAAAAGAAAACCCCTGAGTGGTAACCAGATGCCAAAGTTGTCCATGTTCTGTTGCTACATTTAGTTTGTAGGATGGATTATCCCAAAGAAGGAAGCACATCTCCAGCATGGCCTCTGTGGTTTTTATTCATATTTTCTGGGACCCATCAAACAAACAAAATAAAATTCTTTCATTAAACAGAAATTGTTTGAATTTAACAGCTTAAGGGGAAGGGCTATGATTTTTTTTTTAAAACAGTGGCAGTAGGGTTGTTGCCCACCATTATCAACCCAGAAGCCAGATGAATGAGATTTGTACAGATAGCTACAGAATAATTAATCCCAATTCAGCTAAACTCTGAAGTCTACATGTTTCAAAAGTTTGTGAGATACAGTTCCAAGACGTTTGGTTTTCTTAATGGTCTCCTCCTCATTCCAGAAACTGAATCTTGAGTCCCCAGCTGAGGATAACTCACCTGTGACACTAAGTTTGCCATGCTGGTGTCTCCTCTTAGTCAGTGTTCCTCTGCAGGTCCAGATCACGTGACTTTTACAGTCTATATTCTCACATATACTTCTCACATATATGGTGTTCCTCTATGCACAAGGTACCCAGTAGGTCCCTTAATAAACTACCAAAAAATAATGTAATTGCTTCCCCTTCTTACTGTTTTCCCTTTTCTTATATTTTATACATTTAAAAAGACATACTTGCAAAATGAAAACCTAACATGCATGACTAACCTTATCAAAATATTCCTCAGCATTTTTCAAAAAGGAAAAAAATAACCAAAAATAAAAACCAACCCCTAAATACTAAAACTGAAAATGGGTTTCTGCTTAAATAGTAATTGACATCATATAAACTCATTTATAATCTCTATTGATTAAATAGGTCAAAGGTTCATTACTGGCGTCTTGTAACCAGGTTAAGTCTCACAGTTCTAGAAAGCAACAGAATTCTCATCCAGAAGACACTGACATGTGGAACCACGCAGGCTGTTTGAATTTCTTTTCACCACAGGCAGGAGGCAACGGAGAGCATCACAGTAAAATGTTCACCTGAGAGGATATGTCCTGGAAGGTTTGGTTATTTTCCTCTGTTCTGGAGAAGTGATTCACAGCCCAGTTATGAATATGACTGATGGCTTCACAATCAGAGGAGTCTCCCAGAAGAGAGTCATCATCCATTCAATGAATAGTTATCCTGTTGCATCCCAGGTATGAGGTTAACAAAGGTGATCAGACATGGTCCCTGCCCTTGGAGCGCTTACAGTCTAATCAGTTGGAAACTTGAAGGAAGGCTCAGTGGATGAAACTCATGGGCAGGGCCTGCCCTGCTCAGCATACAGATAGGAACCTGTGGACCTATTCCTGGGATCCAGGGCCTTGCTTAATTTCATCAAATCATATAGGAGTCTCAGACAATCTGAGTCTTGTGAAGTCTTAATGGCCCATTACTTGACTTCAGTTCCCATGGAAACCACTAATACAACACTTAGGGATATTCAAGGAGAGTATATTTAGTGATCCTGTGGCTGATTAATTACAGATGAATTTATTAACTAAGTAATTATCCCCTAAAGAAAGAGGGGATTTTCTGTAGGACTTTCATGGTTTGTTTGTTTGGTTTTTTTTTTTAAAAGCTGTGGTAGGAAGCACACTGCTATACCCCAAATTGGCATAGCTTGATTACCTGGAGTTCTCAAAGTCATGGAGAGCACACAGAAAACACAGCAAATTCAAGCCAAGACAATAGATATTCAGAGAACTTAATACTCCAGCCTATTTACATGGGAACTGGGTGCCAAGAAACTGCCACTCTCAGCAAACAGCATAATCTACTTATCTGTAGAACTGTTCCCACTGGTCCTCTCCAGATTCATCTACTCTCTGACAAGAATAGCTCTATGATGAAGTAGCTGTAGGAAAAGTCAAATCCAGTTACAGGAATAAGAGAAACTGAACCCAGAAAAGGGTCTGGCTATCCTAGACAAAAACCAGGGAAGAAAAAGCAGAGAGAAAACTAACGGAGGCCTCTAGCAACTTCACACATGCGCACACACACATGCATGCGCAGACACAAGGCACATCCTTAGTTTCTTCCCTCAGCATTTCTTTCTGCAATGTCTGCATTCTCCGTGCAAATATCTTCCTTTGCACTTCTCATACATCGCTGCATTTATTTCACTTTGGCTCTCATGTGAAGCTCTGAAAAGAATCTCCTCCATCTATCTCATCCTGCTGTCCCTACTATTTTAAAAAGTAAAAATATATTGACTTCCAGGTCTTGCTTTTGCTTTACTCTAGGGACTAGAAGTGTCTACAGATCTCTCTGTTCTGAGACTGAATGACTGACTGCCTTTATACCGACCGGCTCAATTGGTGGCTCTCACTCAAGGGTACTACTGTCCTCCTAGAGATATTTGACAATATCTAGAAACACTTCGGATTGTCAAAGATACAAAATGCTGATGGAGGTCATGGATAGATATCACTACACATTTTACAATGCCCAGTACAACCCTCACCACAAAGAATGACCCAGCCCCAAATGTCATGGAGAAACCCTGAACTACAGAGATACAAAAGCATGTTCATCGGTCATTTCCAGGCCACCATTTTCCTGTCCCACTTATTTTTCAATATTTGGGCTGAACTCTAAATAGCTAGAAGTGACTGTATGTGGTAACTGGCTTTTTTAACCAGCCATTCAAGGTCAAGAGGTTACATGGAAATCATCCATGAATGAGGGTAGCCTCTTCTCCTGCCGACATTCTTGGGTATTTAGACATTCCCAGTCCTGTGATCATGCCGTGACTATAGGCCACTCCGGATTGTCAAAGTTCCCCCTCTCTGCTCACTATCTCCCAATTCGAGTCAAACATCCCAGCATCTTTTGGGTTGACCCCACCATTCTGAGACCCTGGCCTTTGTCTTACCTACCCAATCCCATCTCTCTTGAGGAGGTCACACGGATGCTTCTATGCAGAGAACACATGTTGCCTTTTTTCTAAATCACGTTATATTTGAAAACATTTAATGCCCTCATTTCTTATCCCTTCCTCTTAGCAAGAAGCACAAGGGTCCAGGCCCTGTTGTTCTCGGGGTAGAAAAGAACACCACAAAGAGGCAACAGCAAATCACAAGCACATTCAGCTTCATAGTTCACAGAAAACTGTGTACATTTGTTCCCCACACAGGACATACTTCAAAGTAGCAAAATATTTTTTTTTTATCAACTGTAGTGTTCCTTCTTCCCGTCAGAAGCAGATTTTCTTTGTCCCTTCATGGTACATAAATATCACAGAAAAGTAGTCTTTGAAATATTTACGTCCAGTTCTTCATTGATCATAATCCATTTGCTGTGTGTTTTGGCTTGTGTCCCAAGGATTGGCAGCCTCAGTTCTCATTTTCTCTCCATCCACGAGCATTCTTCCCAAACTTATAAACCAGCCGTCGTCCATCCACACGTTCCAGGATCTCTCGTTTGTAGTAATATCTGTAAAAGGGAAATGGGTAAGGTGTCCATTCAGCTTGAGCGGGGCAGGGAGCACCAGCCCGTGGCCTTGCCATTGGAAAAGCATGAAGCTGCTCACCTCATGGCCCGGCTAAGCTTCTCGTAGGTCATACTACTATTGTTTTTCTTTTTCCCCCACAGCTGAGCCACGGCTTCTGACTTCAGGAACCTGAAGATGCCTTCTGAACGGTCTTCCCATTTGATCAGCCCTGGGTTCTTGTCTGGGCTCAGGAGAATATCTCGGATGAACTCCCATAAGTGAGTGCCTCTTGGATCTGATGGAAAGCAAGACACAATGGCTTAGCAATGGTGCAAATCAAAGAACAGGAGGGAAAGAGAGTGTGGAGTGACAGCCTCCACCTTGGGATACAGAACCACCAAATGGTCCTTTTAGAAGGAACAGCTAATACAGTCAGGGAGTGGGGAATCTCAGTGGTTTAACCAATGGCACACAAATGACTACTAGAAAAGCCAGGACTAAAGAATCTCTGTTAACTATGTAATTCAGGCCTAATTGCCTCATTACTGTTCACAAATGGCCTGGGCTTCATTTCAGACAGCAACCTTCAGTCATTTACCTAGCACCTCATTTGGTTAAGTTACTCCAGCCCCACAGCTGTGCTTCAGCCAAATGACATCCCTAGAGTACTTAGAGTCTTAACTCCAAAAACACTGTGTAGAGAAGGTTATCACACAGGGGTGAGGGGAACCAACTTGAAGGCTAGGCAGCTCCTGGAATTTGATGTTACTTTCAGGAGGTACTGGCCATCGCCCTTCCCCCATGCCGCTCAAGAGACTAGATCTAAGGGTTCACTTTTATGGCATAAGCTGGAGAGCAGAGAGTAAACATGTCCCAGGTCTCTGTCCTTTCTAGAGTTTGCAATCCTTAGTGTCTCTGTGCCCCTCTATCCTATGTCTCTGATAGTCCAGATATGTTCATAAGGTTTTATCCTGGGGTAAAATCCAACTCCCAGAGAGCAGAGTTGAGTATACAAACAGCCATAGCTTGGGAAAGAAAGAATGCTGTACCTCAGCCACCCCTTTCCATCTTGTTCCTTGTACAATCCTGTTGTAGTATCCTAATTTTAGAGAAAGCAAGATGAGGAAGAAATTCACCCGAAGTCATACAGAGAGTCACCTTGATAGAAAACAAGTCCCATTCAGAGCTAAAGGGATGGAGACAGAAAGCAACATGACCAGGGGACTTACTGTGCTTTTTGGTGTGGGACTTTACAGGGTGGTCTTGCTCCTTCTTCATATCAGGTGACTCTGCTAAGGAGAGAAATAAGAACACCTCAGTTTACATATCTCCTACGACTATCTTTCTCATCCACACACTTAGCCAATATTCACTGAATACCTGCTGTGTGCCAGCACTGTTGGTCTGTGTGGCAGTGCCTAATAAATGCTATGGAGAAAATAATGCAAGTAAAAGATGAGGATTGATATTATCATTATTATTATTAGATAGATAGATAGATAGATAGATAGATAGATAGATAGAATGAATTCTGTGATAATGGGACTTGTGGAATGTGAAGGAATTGGCCATGCAGAGAACCCAGGACAAGCTTTGCAAATGAGGACAGTAGGTGCAAAGTGTCTGAGGTCACTGTGTACTAAGTCTTTACACATGACAGAAAGAAGCCAGTGTGGATGTGAACAAGGGGCAGAGAGATGGGAGCTGAAGTCTGACCACTAATGCCTTACAGGAATTTTTGAAAAGACTCTCTTCTGCTTCACACTGAGAGAAACAGCAAGCCATGGAAAGATTTAGGTCATCTAAAGGATGCTTTTATAACATAATACAAAAATGTAAACACTTACAACAAAGAAGGATAGCTTTTAAGCCAGAGGAGTGCCATTTTTTGGCATGCAAAGATCCATTTTAATCACCTTGACAAAGGGGCCATTGAGTGGCTGAGATCAGCACAGAAGGCCACAGTGGACTGTGGAAACACAGATTAGCTTAACAAATGATTCTTTATGGTAATTCTTTCACTGCCTCCATAGAGGAAGAGACATAGACAGCTCTCTGATACAAAAATTTGTCTTAAAAAAATCCAAAAAAACACTTCATGTTCTCAGATGCATATGAAAGGTTGAAAAGATGAATCCCAGTGAAACAAAAGTTGAACAATGAAGGCTAGAGATCAAGAGGGGACAAAAAGGGACAACAGGAGACTAATGACACGCCACAAATGTAGTTACTCTGGAAGAACAAGGTCTATTTTTCTACCAGCCAGTAGGATGTAAATATAACCCATGGTGATTTATTACATAGCTTACAAAGAACCAGAACCAAGAAGTCCCAAGGTTCCCAGCACTCAGATGATGAACATTGAAGAGGTAGAGAAGCTAGTGAGCTAATATGTCTGACTTAGTTATCACTTATTATACACAAATACCAAGCTGTCACAACACAGCTCATAATACATTGTTATTATAGATCAATTAAAGGAAGCAGAGCTGGAGAAATGACAGCAGTTAAAAGCCCTTGTTACTCTTTCAGAGGTCTTGAATTTGGTTCCCAGCACCCACATGATGGTTCATAACTATCTGTAACTCTAGTTCTAGGAGACCTGATACTCTCTTCTGACTGCCATGAGCACCAGGAACACACATGATACGTGTGTGTGTGTGTGTGTGTGTGTGTGTGTGTGTGTGTGTATCTGTGTGTATTTCTCTATATCTGTGTGTCTGTGTTTGTATGTGTCCAAGGGCACCTCAGGTGTTGTGAAGACCATTGTTGATCTCACTCGAAGCCCCATAATCAACAGCTAGCCAATTTTAATGTAAAATAGTCCCTAAACACAAGTCAATCCTCTATAGAAATTAAGCAAAACATGTCTCTTCTTATGATATTATAGCAGAGCTTCCTTGCCCAGGGTTCTCTGGTGAGATCTTCAACAGCATTCTAGATGCATTAACAATGTGCACACAGGAAGGGGGCCCAAGCTTACATCTGATAGAGGACGTTACTATTCAAAGGAGTTTATGAACGATGAACCATCTATTTCCAGTTAAATCGATTAAGAGGACTGGAGATATGGCTCAGCATTAGAGCACTTGTCCAAGGCTTGATCCTTGTGGACCCCAGCACCACAAAAGCTAAAAGGATACAGTAAGATAAAATAAAATAGTTAAGAAAACCACTCCTAATTATTGAGTTCTTGTCATGTGCCAGGCACCATACTGAACATTTTCCATAGTTTATCTTATGTCATTTATACAATAATGATATGATAGGCAGTATTATATAATTCATACAAAAACACTATGAGGTTAGTACTATTTTAATTCACAGTTTGCACATACAGAGGATTCAAGAAATGGCCTAGAAGTAGAGCCAGGCTGAAAATACCGATGGTCAGATCCCAGAAGTTTTGCTCATAATTCTTTCCTAAAGGAAGGTAATTTGGTCACACAACACACGTCTCGAATGCCTTCTGAAGAGTCCATCCACTTCCACAGTGTCTTCATCAACAGAAAACAAAACAATCATTCCCATGTCTTGGCACCGCACTTCCTGCTGTGTGGTGTTGATGGGGGCCTCTCCACTCATCACATCCCTGAGTGCTTCATACCTTCCACATTCCCAAAGCTATGAGGGGAAGAGGGATGAAACAAAAGAGAAACTCCCCATTCTGCATATGAATTTCTCCCCTGGCATGAATGCCAGCCCAGCCTGGCCCTACGTGGCTTTCTCTGAAATTCAGAAGGACCGATACACGGAACTGGAAAGGACACCTCTTGGCCCCTTGCAGTTCACAGGGCAAGGTTGCAACACCCCACCAGGACATGATGACATTAAAACAGGTCTGGCACCCACCCCGGTTTCCCAGTGATACATCACCCTGACAGGGCCACGTTGTTCTGGAGACAAAGAATGGCATTTACCCAGCAGGCCACAAGCAAAGCTTCCAATGAAATTCAGGAGGGAACAGGGCTATGATTTCTGAGCCAGGGATGGCTTCAGAAAAAAACACACATTTCCTGGCACACCGGCCTCAGTCAGTGCATGGGGGCTCCAACCTGACAGAGAATCCATCACTTTGGGGTTACAGTATCTTTAAGAACTGGATGAAATTCTAAATGTTCTCCCCCCAGAAAATGCAAATGTATTATCCTAATGGAATTTGGTCAGTTATTTCAGGGATCCCTGGCTCATTCAGGGGTTCACAGACTCTAGATTAAAGGAGTAGGGAAATTCTACAAACACACACACACACACACACACACACACACACATTCCTGTCATCACATAGGAAAATAATAATCCTGAGCAAAAAGATGAATGTTTCTTTCAGATCCTCTTCTTTGCCAATAGGCAGAGGAAGCCACACAACCCTACCAGCCTTAGCTCTAAAGCCTTTTGATCTATGAGCTCATTTAATACAACTGCCTCTCTCCCACCCCCTTGTCCTCCCAACTGCCACAGAATAAAAGCTACCTTTGAAGTAGCCATGTGGTCAAGTGATTCATTTTTATAAAATAATGGTTAGCTCTACAGAGGTTGTCCAGCCTGACTTTCTCTTGTTTTCCTCCCAGACAATTGGGATCAAGGTGTCTTTGGGTCTAGGTGGAAGCTGTAACATGGCCCCAGTTTGCAGTGTAAGTGGGAGCCTAGGCCTTCAGCCTAGCTACTTCTCAAGAGAGCAGAGATTAGATGGATTTGCATATGAGTCAGCTGTGAGCCATTTCTTTACGGGATATACAAATTTCGGTGTTCTAATAGACTGTGCCACCCTAGCTGGAGGCTCAACAAGTCAGTAGATAAACACATCAAGCCTGAGTTGACATGACTGGCTTCGGGATTATTGAGCAGATCCGAATACTGGTGGCAGCCATTTTATGGAATGGGCAGATGGAAAAAAAAAAAAAAAATCAAAACAGAGCTAGCTTCCCTGCCGGCACTATCAAGGAGACCATCAGTTGACATGGGGCATCGCCTTAGCTCAGCTTCAACTTGCATGAAAACATAGAAAGATGTTTAACTGCGCCCTATTTCACAGGAACTTGAAATGGCAAAGCTAGGACAATTGGTAAAGGTGTTTGGGGGCATGCTGGCCCCATCCAGTAGAGATTAAATTATTCTGGAAGGAACTGACTCAGTGTGATTGCAATTAATATCCTACCAGACCTAAAACGCCAAAGAATTTACCAACTACAGAGTTGATTTTTTTCATTTATTTTATTTTATTTTCTTTTATTTTATTTTATTTTTTTAGGAAACTAACTCTAATAGAGAGAGGTCTTGGATTATCTGTCTCATTTTCTAGCCTGTTACCAAGGTGGGGTGAAAATGAGGAGCAAGAGACTGGAAGCAGGGGTGGGCAGGAAGCGGAGAAGCAGATGATAAAGTTCATTTTAAGGACCATCTAAAACCATAATAGATGGATCCAGAAGACAGCAGCTCCCTGCTGTTACAGCATGCAGACATTAGCCACTACTTTGAGCCCCTGCTGTTCTGAGATTCTAGAAGATGTCAGGCACAGAAAGGGGAAGTAGATCTGGATGTGAGGTGACAAGGCTGTGACTTCCTAGGAGTCTGGGGAACTTAAAACCCTGGAGGCTCTCAGAGCAGCTGGCTCAACTTTATCATTAGTTGACATCTTTTGCCACATGTTAAAGACCCAACAGGAAAGACAGGGAAGGTGACAACTACCGGAAGTTGGAGTGGAAACTAGAAGGTGACTTGGGTGCTTCCTCAGCCCTGAAGCTGCTAGTCTTCTCTAGGTAGGTGGCAACCGTTGTCACAGAAAATTATCCAGATGGACAGCTCTGCCATAGTGGCAGATATGGCCTTCCTTCCTGATTTACACAAAACACTGCAAGGGATACACACTAAGGGTTATTTGTGGGCTGGGGGGAGTCTGTTTCAAGCCTCAACCACAATTCCAGACATGTGTAAACTAGCTCCCAGTTCACACATTCAAGGAGCCTGACCTGCATAAAACTTCAAACTAAAAGCTCTGGTTAGTTCAGTTCAGACAACTACACATTCAGTTAAAGCAAAAGAAGATGTAGAGTTATTAAGCCCATGCTTTCACACAGACACTACTAATTTCCAGTTCTGTCACCACCCTCAAGGACCATTCCTGCAGAACACTTCTGTTACAGATGACAGCTCAGCTTAACAGACCCAGAAAGGTCTAGAAATAGCCAGGACAAGAAGCAATACAAAATCTTTTGTTCAGCTAACTCTTTTAGCATACATATAAATTGTCTGAAAGCCCTCTCCCAGACCCAACTCCAATGTGCCAACCTTGCTGGAACCTTAGACAAAGCATCACAGATAACTCCTAGTCGTATCCAGTCATGA
Organism: Rhynchomys soricoides; assembly: GCA_019843965.1. Classification (NCBI taxonomy): domain Eukaryota; kingdom Metazoa; phylum Chordata; class Mammalia; order Rodentia; family Muridae; genus Rhynchomys; species Rhynchomys soricoides. The sequence continues at coordinate 3,115,587 of JADRCH010000075.1, forward strand.
CCCATATGCCCAATGAAAATATAGTTGACACAGGACAAATTCCCTGATTACAGAGTACTAATGAGCCATCAAGATTAGACTTCAAGTAGGGGGAGGCTGTGAGTGCAGACCTACAGTCCAAACTTCCAAATCACTATAGCTGTAGACCATGCCCATAGGTCCACAGGGGCTTTGAGTTCTAAAGCCAAAAGTAGTTCAAAATGTATGTTTGGGATGCCAGTGAAAATTAAATCTAGCCTTCTCCAGAATTTAAATACAAATAAATTTACCAGGTTTATCTCCAAAGCAAATTTTTGTTCAAAATAGAAGAAACCACAAGGAGCTTTTATTATCTCAAGAGACTAGAGTCGCAGAGTGATACAGGAGAACACTTTGAGCTGATAATCATTGGTGTATGACTGGCTAGGAAGAATGGCTGCTCATGTAAATGACAACTCAGTTCATTCCCTGGCTTTTTAATGAGAAAGGTTCCAGTGAGGTAGAAATGTGGGGTGGTGGTAAGTTTTTGTTTGTTTGTTTGTTTGTTTGTTGATAATTAGTAAGCACTGACAGAAGGCAAGCCCAGCCGGTGTCTGGACAACTTACCAACTGGAAGATGACTGGAGGTTGTCATGGAGATCTGAGCCCTGCAGAAAGTTTTACTGTCCAACAGATCTGCAGGAAACAGAAAGGGAGAGGGCATTGAGAGACCCTCCTGATGACACAGCACCGAGGCAGAGTATAAAAGGCCCTTCAGAGTCAGGGAGGTAGTTACCTACTGTGCTACCATAGCTGGGATCATAGAGATAGTTTTCTTCTTTCCATGTGTTCATGATGGAAGGATCTACGAGGGATAGAGAATAGGGAACATTAACAGTTGTTATACCTGGGTGGGAGAATCCTCATCTAGGTGGCTGCTCATCTAAAAGGTATGGGGAAAGGAAGGGCAGGCAAGAGGAGGAGTAAGAAAGACTGGGCTTCGATTATCTGCTTTGTTACAATGTCAGCCCTTTCTTTTTTTCTCCCAGCACCTTGAGACTAGCTTTGATATGGTCCTAACCATGTGATCGATACTCATTACATTTCGGGCTGTAGAAACCTATCCTAGACAAATTCTCTTTTTTTCTAGAAATTGCTCCGGTCTGGCTGTCCTCACTTGACATTCTACCACATAATCACCAGGATAATTTTAGTCTGGAGTGGAAGGAAAGATTTGATGGAGAGAGTAAGTGTATAATAATGAGTTAATGAGCATTCTTCTTTCTTGGAGAACTGATGGGTTTCTTTCAGAAAAGAAAAAAAAATGGCCAGTTTTCTCACAATTCCTTCACTGCTGAAATTCAGAAGAGTCGTTCCCTTAAGTTGAGTGACAGACACTGCCATCTAGGCTTTCTCTGAGCAGCTTAAGGGGTGATAATAGAATTCTCAAAATTTGGGAGAAGGGGGAAATGTTACCAAATCACACAAATAACTTTTATGGGTGGGGTGAACCTTTGCTTCATCTCTGGGAGAAGCTGAAATCACCCCTCATTCCCTGCTCCTTCTCCCATACGCCGAGTCTCAAGAGTTAGTCCAAGTGACACACACACTCAGCTTTTGGATCAGAAGGAAACTCCCTTCCACCCACCCCAAGTAAGCCCAACTCCCACAGATCATTCGTCAGATCCAGGCTAGCTTCCAACATAAGCACTCTCCTTTCAGGATGGCCAAGAGCTTGATGCTCCCACCTTCTTCCTGGCACCAAGTTCTTAGACCCCACTCTGGGTTGCTTTGGTTTTCCTGATACCCAGATTCCACACATGAGGACCAGGATAGCAAGCTACTGGCTGAGCTCTGCCTTGTTTTTAACAGGATAAGTAGTATAAAACCTGACTCACTGGCTAAGTCCTTCTGTTTATGACATGGGGATTTAGCTGATATTTGAACTCACGGATATGTATTTGGACACTCCAAGCCCAATGTTTTGGAGTTACACCCTCTGTCCTTGTATCTGTTGTTGTCTCTAAAAACAACCTCCAAAGAGGTTTGGGGGTGGTGGCCCCTCTGAGTCTATTCTCCCCATTTCCCAGGGTGGACCTTCTCCACCCTGGAGCTCAACTTTTCCAAACCAGCAACACAAGAATGTCTGGACGCTCAAGGAGGATTATCAGCTTCTTGGGGGCCTCTCCAATATCACCCCGGCCCTTGCAGTGGGGCTATTTGTGAGGCCAGGGCCATTCTCTAAGCCAAATTGTAATCTGTCTCCAGAACTTGGGCAGGCCTACAAAACACAGAGCACCCAAGTTGAAGGACAGGCCTAGGAAGACCTAATTAACATGTTTAGCAGCTATTTTTTTCTTTAATTATGGTAGACCAAGGCCCTTATAAAAGATTAAATAACTGCATGGGCTAATTTTGGTGTCAAGTGACTCAAAATTCACTCCTAGGTCAAATTCTGTCCTTGGCAACTGGCATACAACCCTCAGGGAGACCTGAGGCAAAGTTTGTCAGCCCACATGATGTATAATCTATCTGGTCGTAGGGAGTGGCCCAGGAGCAGTGCTTCCTACATGTTTTGTTTTGTTTGTTCTTTGCTTTGTTTTATTTTCTTCTGGGTTTTTTTTTGTTTTGTTTGTGCTTTGTTTTGTTCTATTTTCTTGTGGTTTTGTTTTGTTTTGTTTTTGTGCCTTCGAAGTTTGGGACACAGAAGAAAGGAACCAAAAATGAATGTAGACATTATGAAACTATAGACTTTGCTCAGAGCCCAGGACAGGATCTTTTGAGTAGAAATAGCCTCAAGATTGGGATTGGCCTCTATAGTTACCTGTGGAAGCTCACTAAGGCCCAGGCACTGTGCTGCCTACAACATCAAGACTGCAACTACCTCCTTGTGAAGCTCACTCCCATGCTTTTATGAACCCAGCCTCACTTTTTTTCTGGAAAAGAAGCCCACCTTAGCGTCTGTGTTTACCTGGCTACTGGCCTTGGATCTAGATGGTGCTATCACTGGCAGATGGACACAAGGTGCTACTAGCAGCAAGACAGGTCACCACACACACTAGATGTAGCTGGTGGCCACTGTTCCCAAGGGCAAGGAAGAGCTTACAGCAGAGTGGCCCATTGGAGGCAGGGAAGTGACCTCCATGGATTCATGGATTCTTCTTCTGCCACAGTCTCCTGTTCTCCCTCCCCCTGACTCTCCCCAGGGCTCTGCCTGGATGAGCTGGCTCCCTCAGCCTCTCTGCACTCACCAGTTTGTTCAGTCTTGACAATGACATTGTGTGCAGACTGGAAAAGGTCACTGCTGCATTGGCCTGTGAAGGACAGATGGGAAAGTCAGACAAAGTTAAAACCTGACACTTGAGTAAGGACAGAGCTGGCTCCTTTGAAGAGCTCCTGCCTTGCTGCCTTCCTTATTTGCCTGTGGGCGTCTCCCTGGTGAGCCTTGGCACACCAATGTCTGGGACCATCTCTGACTCCAGAAAACCTGCACAAGTGGGAACTTTTGGTGGTAGAAGTAAAGAATGCTATAAACCAGAAAGCCATCTTCTCCAATACTCGGAGTTGTAAGGCATCTGCTAGTCTAGTCTCAGGCTCCCCTGGAATCCAGGGGATTGGAGCAGGTAGAGTTCCTTACATGAGCTCTGGGTACTTTCCCACACTGAGACATCATATGAAATGGAAGTGAGGGTACACAGAAAGGCCTTTCAACTTCTCTAGCACTGAAGTCTTTGATCTTAAACTCAGTCAACCCTACCTTTATTAGATTCATCTATGAGATGCATCTGGGTAAAATACCATGGGTGTTCCTTTACCTGTGCCTTCAGCACTCACACATGTGGTTCCTGCCACAAAACCTCATCTTTGCAACTCCTCTTGACTATGATGTATAAAGGCACATATGTAAATGAGTCTGTAGTGATTTTCTTCCCCACAGGGATTACCAATCGTTCATATTTCTGACCTTCGGTTCTCCCATATTTAAAATGGGTACAGCATTTCTCCATAAGAATCAATTCACATTGTAAATATATTCATAACAAATGTAAACTAATAGAATATGTATTCAAACAAGAAGCCCAGACTGGAAACTCGTACCATTTTTCACTCACAGGCAAGACCAAACAAGTAATAGAAGGTCAAAGATGACCACCACACCTCCCAGGCCTCCCTGCCTCAGGTTTCAGGTAGAACAAAGCTTTCCAGGACTGGACATAATTAGAGGTGGCAGTTCTAATTCTTCAAGTGCATGTCTGCTCGTTGCAAAGATCCCTGAGGGTTGTTTAAATAATAGAGCCTCATTTTGTCTGATTCTAGAAAAAACAAAAATGGGTAACCACCACCATGAGGTGAGTGAAAAGAAGAGGATGCCAGGGTGCCAGATGACGTCATCCAAAATGGCATGATGGCCGCCAGCATCACTAACACACTCCCTGCTGATGGCAGGCTGTCCACACAGGCGAGAACTCCTCACATTTACTGAGCCCTAGTTACTCGTCAAACATAAGCTTTGCTGAGATATAAACACACTTTCTAATGGGTCCTCTCTCTCTCTTTCTCTCTCTCTCTCTTTCTCTCTCTCTTTTTCTCTCTCTCTCTCTCTGTGTGTGTGTGTGTGTGTGTGTGTGTGTGTGTGTGTGTGTACACTGTCACCATGAACAATTTGCCAGGTGATCTCCAAGTGAGGATGAGACCTGAGGAGAGAACCTTGAGACTTTAGGAACTATTCCAGACATCACTGCAGAAACCTGTGTATCCATGCCCATTCATTCTGTTTTCAGAAATCTTTTTATTATGGTATGGATCTATTTTTAAATATCTATTTTTTAATATTATTTTGCATTGTGTATGTCCTCATGTGTGTGCCTCTGTGTGTAGGTATGTGCACATGAGCACAGATGCAGTATGGCTCGTCATACATGTTGGATCCCCTGAAAATGAAGTTACAGAAACTTGTAAGACCCTTAATATGGGTGTGGGGAACCAACTCTGCAAGAGCAATGCATGTTCTTACTGCTGAGCCACCTTTCCACTCCCTTTATATGCCTTTAAAGAAAAGGGGGAGAGGTGGGGCTAGCCTTCTCCCCTCCAGAGACACAGATCTAGTTTCACTTGCTTTCTTAAATACACTGGACTCCCACTTTATGAACTGGGGTCTGGGTTGGGTGTGCTAGTTCATTCCTGTAATCCCAGAACTTGGAAAGCTAACTAAAGAGGGTTTGAGTTCAGGGGCAGTCTGAGTGACAAAGAGAATTCAAGGCCAGCTATGTAATGCAAAGTCCAACCCAATCTCAAGATAACAGGACAGAAAATTTTCTAATTAAAATTTTAAAATTTAAGTCAATGTTTTTTTCTTTTTAAAATGTTTTTCTTTTTAAAAGAAAAAAATTTAAAAATTTAAATTTAAAATTTAAAAGAAATTAGCCCAAAAGTTCGAAATACCCAAGAGTCACTTTGCAGCAACAGTAGGGCTGAGTGTGAGGTCCCAGATGGAGGACTTGGAGAAGAGACTGAAGGAGCTGAGGGAGTTTGCATCCCCAGGGAGGGAGCAACAGTGTTAACTGGCCCGACACCTCCATATTCCTGGAGACTGGACCACCAACCAAAGAATACACATGGAGGGACCCATGGTGCTGGCCACATATGCAGCAGAGGAGGGTCTTGTTAGCCATCAGGGGGAGGAGAGGCCCTTGGGCCTGAGGGTGTTAGATCCCCCAGTATAGAATGACAAGGAGGAAAGACGAGAGTGAGTGGGTACGTGGGTGGGAGAATACCCCCATAGTGGCAGGGGGAGGGGGAAGGAAATGGGGAGGTTCCAAAGGGGAGATCTGGAAAGGGGGAAACATTTGAAATGTAAATAAAGTATGAAAAATTTTTTAAAAAATTTAAAAAATTAAAAAATGATAAAAAAATTATTTTGTTTTTATAATTGATGATCTTAAGCAAATGAATGGCTGAAAATGTAGTTATTAGACTCTGTCAGAAAATGTAAAGGAGGACTGGAGAGGTGGTTCAGACGCTAAAGACCCTTGATGCTCTTGTAGAGGATCTAGATTCAGAACCCAGTATCCACATGGTGGCTCACAATCATCCATAACTCCAGTTCTAAGGGATCCAACACCCTCTTCTGATCTCATGAACACCAGGGACATACATGGAGCAGACACAAACACACAGGTGAAACACTCGAATGCCTTAAATAAAAGAAAATTTATATACATATATATTAGAGGAAAATCCTGTCTTACTGTGACAAGTATCCTATGGATAACTCAGGCAGTTCTGACTCTCTGGAAATGAAGGCAGTCACAAGAAGAGTTTCATAAATGTTTCTAAGGGATTAGACACCCTAGGCTTTGTACCTCTCCTCTCCTCTCTTTGCTACTTCCCTGTCCTGGGAAACAGTAATTTGGAAATGTAACTCCTGAGAAGGAGCCTAGACATCTATGGAGGTCCTGCACTTGCCAGGCACTACTTACCGTTCCACTTAAGATGCTGTAGGTTGCTGTAGAGCAGCTGCCCAGCTGAGCCTGCTGCCCTCGTGAACTCCTGCAGACTCATGCTGCACAGGTGTTCTCCGCTGATGTCGAACTCCTGGAAAGGAATGCAGCTAGCATCCAGCTGGTTGGTGTCCAGGAGGTGCTGCAGCCATTCCCACACCTGGTATTTGGTCCAGTATTGAGGGTGGATTTCATGCCACTGGCCTCCAAAAAAACCGTTGGAAACTGCAAAATAGGGCATGACCCTGTGAGTGGTCCCTGCTTGTTCCTGAGTGGTCTCAGATACAAGAGGCATGGCTGTGGGTAATGCAATGGGGACCATAACCATAGCCCTTGCCCTGTGAGCATCACCACAGGAAGGGAGCAGAATACAGAATGTGCTCTGGATAGTAGGTTGCTGGGGGGGGGGGGGGAAGCTACCCAGTTGTGGCAGGGCATTTTCATATTCTTCCTAGTGTGACATCCATCTCTGAATACTAGATAATACAGGATACCTAAAGTACTCTGAGCTCACTCTCTACCCTACCCTCAAAGAAGTGCCAAGGTGAAAGAGTTGATGATAGTTTCATTGCTGGTTTTGGTGGTGCACGCCGCCAGTAGGATTTGCTGAAGGAGGCAGAGGCAGGAGGATCATGAGTTCGAGGCCAGCCTGGGCTACACATTTTGCTGGGCAGTGGTGGTGCATGCCTTTAATCCCAGCACTCGGGAGGCAGAGGCAAAGGCAGGCAGATTTCTGAGTTCGAGGCCAGCCTGGTCTACAGAGTGAGTTCCAGGACAGCCAGGGCTACACAGAGAAACTCTGTCTCCAAAAACCAAAAAAAAAAAAAAAAAAAAAAGAGATAGTTTAATCTACTTTCTAGTGACTGTACTCATGCAAGTCCATTAACTTTGCCAGAACACCTCATGAATACCAAAACCCACCCCTTATATAATGCTACATTTGCATAGAACCTACACATTTCACACTGTATTTTAAAATCTCTCCAGTAACTACAATCCCCACAACAACATAAATGCTCTGTGAATAGTTAATGCTGGATTGTTAGGGAAATGATGACGAGAAAAGATTTTGTATTTGTGCAGTTCAGATGCTCTGTGTGTGTGTGTGCGCGCGCACGCATGTGTTTGTGCAAGTGCATACACATGTGTATTAAGTGGGTGTATGGAAACCAGAAGTCATTATCTGGTGTTTAGTATAGCACTCATCTCTTTTTTGAGACGTTTCCTCACTGAACCAGGCGCTCATTGATTTGGTTAGACTGGCCGGCCAGAGAGATACAGTGATCCATCTGTCTACCTTCCGGGGCTGGAACTACAGATGTGATCTACCACATCTGCCTGGGGACTCTGAACTCAGATTCTTATACTTGCCCAGAGAGCACTTTAGCCGTGGGCGATCTCTCCAGCTCCCAGATGCATTTAAAAAAAAATAAAATTAGGATTTAGTTGAATCTGTAGGTGTGGAAACCTGGGAAGCAGAGGGTTGAGGATAGTTCTCTCTCCCATTCTTTTTTTCCCTCTTACACACACACACACACACACACACACACACACACACAGATAGAAAGAGAGAGAGAGAGAGAGAGAGAGAGGCTGAGATCTCAAAAACAGATCATTTTCAACCAAAAATGGGGCCTTGAATTAAGCTTCCTTTTCTCTGATGGCTTTGCTCTTCCCTGAAGTGACACAGTCCATTTACTGACCATGTGATGTCTCCTCAGCCTGGCTGATGACTGTAGCTGCCCCAACACCCGGCCACCACTCAATTTCCTTCAGTAGCGTCCCACTAGTCCCTGAAATAATATATATAGGACTGCCACGATAGGTGCTGGAGCATGTTGCTAACTGCTTTTGAGGTGACCTGTGTCCTCTGTGGTTTTTTCCCTGTGCTATCTGTCCCCAATCCCTTGTTACCATTCCCTTTACTGCTGCTGAGCTCCTGGCTCTCTCTTTTGAACTCAGAGCCACCACCTTTCCCTAACTTACTTTGAGAACTGAACCTCCAAGAATCAAGCTTGTAATTTCTCTCAACGGTACCTGTCATGTCTTGCTTATCTTTCTAGATCTCTGAATCCTGGCTTGTTCTCCTTTGCAACCTGTATGTTCAAGGTCATGGACTCCAATCTTACTCATCCTCATATGGCCATAAAAACTCCACTGGAGCTATAATGGAAGCTCACTACATAATCAATATGATTCTGTTTCAGCTGAAGACCAGGGACTCTGCTGAAATGCAAATCCCAATTTAGTAGGTATGGGTTAGGGCCTGAATTTCTGCATTCTTGGCAAGCTTTGCCATGCTGCTGCTGCTGCTGCTGCTGCTGCTGCTGGACTGTAAAGTGACAAAAAGATTCAGGACTCCATTCCCATAATGCCTGGGGGCTAACCCTTTATCCTACCCAGAGGAAGTATGGGAAGCGGGGAAAGTCTTAGGCAATCTCACTTTCTCCCCCTTCAGAATCCAGCCTTTGCTTCCAGACCTGAGAGGCAACAAGAGCAAGGAGTCAAGATCAGTCGGGATATCAAAGTGGTGTGCCATTGATGCCTGTTGCTCACAGGATGAGCCTCATGGCTTCCATCTTACAGCCAAGTAAATGTATCCCCACAGCCTCTCCTACAGGGGACAGCAACAGGGCCAGGGGAGTAGGGACTGAGAAAATGTAGTCTAAACTTGAGGTATATAAAAATTATCCTGTAAAATACAAAGTTTATAGTGGATGTTTCCAAGTCCTTATTAATATTATTTTGTTTATTATTGTATCTCACATGTGACACTGTTTAAAGATGAGAACTGGTGGTGGTGGTGTTGGCTGATGGCCTCTGTTGCTAAAATAATTCCACTGCTATATGTGGCAGGCCTGGGATCCTCTCTCCTGTGCACTCAATGTGAACCTAATTACATGCAGTTTCTGATATTCTGTACAAACCTGAGAGAGGAGAGACAGAAACTTGCGTGAAGTTGGCTAGGAGAAGAAGCCTCCCTCCTCAGGCAGAGAATCATCAGAGTCCCTCATATCAAGGTAACTGAAAACCCAGTGGGTTCTGTTCTCTACCATTCAGTTGTCTTCTCCCTCCCCTTCAGTCTTGATAAAGACCAGGGTCTTCTTTGGGACCTTCAGAGTTAAAGAAATAACAGTGACATCTGAATTGTACTCCCTACTGAATCGACTGCTTCAGTTTTCTCCAAAGCAAACAGCAAGACAACGCCTGGGGCATGCCAAGACTTCTGCTCTCTTTAGATTTCTTTCTTAATTCCCCACAGCAAGTTCAAGGTCTGCCACAGAATTTGTAGCTGTCCAGAAAGGACAGAAGTTTGAGAAGACAAGTAATCTAAACAGGAAGGCCACCTGTTCATGCTTCCTGCCATGCTTGGCTAGGATTCCAAGTTAAAAGAGGAGAGCCACATGAACCGGCCATTCAGCAGAGAATGTCACCCTGCCATTACCGTCGCTCTTGCTTCTCAAACTCTTCCCTCTGACAAGACACATCTGTGTGTCAAGGTATATGTGAGCAGCAGCAGCGTCTCCAGAAGGGAAATTAGCAACAGGTGAGAGGCTCACTGAGTCCAAGCAGCCTGGCTGTGCCGAATGCCTTCACGATGAAGCACAGGGACTTCGATTCAGCTTTCACTGAGAGGCTGGATCACCAAACATTACCTACAAGTCTTGTCACCAAGTCCTCCTACTTTGAGTCTGTATGTTCCAGAGTAAATCACTAGAAGACAACAACTGGTTTCCTGACTAATCCCTTCCTTGAACTGGGAAGTGATGGTAAACAAGCTCTCTCTCTCTGTGTGTGTGTGTGTTAAATACACATGTATGTACTTGTATACACACTCACCTCTCTAATCCTATCTTGATATTCCAATGATACAAACTTCAACAGTCTCCCATCCCTTGGGATACCTCATCTAGCACCCTTATTGCCAACCCAGATCTTTATACTTTGGGAAAAGATCATGGTCTATCTCAAATGGGCTTTGGCATAGAGCTGTGGAGGCCCAAGGAGCCCTCCAGCATTAAAAGTTGCCTCTTATGAGAAGTATAGATAAGTGGTAGGGTCTATGATTAGGCAAGGCACTGAGTTCAATCATCAGGAGAGAGAGAGAGAGAGAGAGAGAGAGAGAGAGAGAGAGAGAGTTGTCCCTAGCCTCCATGTCACCCATGAATAAAGCCTCTATTTTCCAAGCATCAAGTTGGAAACAAAGGAAGACCAGGAGAGGCTAGGCCTTACCATTGCATGTGGGGTAGCTGTCCGTCCAGGCTGGCTGCTGGTGAAGGAGGTTGTTGGCTGGGTTGAGATTCATTACACCACTTCCTTCCAGAATCATGATCTGCAAGGATCAAACAGTCATTTAATCTGTGCCTCTTAGACAAATGTCACTGGAGAATGCAGAACATGGAGTTCATTTGGGAAAGAAAAAAAGACAAAAAGAAAGAAAGGAAAAAAGAGACGTGTTCTTCCACCCATTGCCACAGCCCTTTCAGCAAAAGCAAAACTCGTGGCAATTAAAATTTTCCAGGTTCAATTTTCATATGCATGAGGCAAGTTTTTACAGCCACCCATTCATAAATGAATAATCTCTGATCAGAAACGAAGCCGGGAGGAAAACACAATGCCTGCTCGCAGGGCAAGCCTGGCCGGCATCCAGGTGCTTCACAAAAGTGAAAATACCAGAGAGGTTTTATTTGAAGTGGAATTTTGATCAGTGAAATCTCAGACCTAGCCCCTATGTGAGACAACATTGTGAGTCCCCACATGAGTGGCCACCATACTTAGGGAGGAGGAACGAGGAACATTTCCCTAGTGAGGCGTTCTCCTTGGGGTTAACTGATCATCTGAGAGCCTCCGTCCTATCTAAGCAGAGCTCCTTACGCTTTTTGGCTCTGGGCTAAGAATAGTAATCCTTTGATTTCTGTGACAGACACTTTGTCTTTCTGGTACGGAAAACTAAGATTTTTGTGCTCTGCTAAAATGTTATAGCTAGCATCCCTTCTGATAGAGACCTGGAAGATCCAACAGGCTTTGAAATCATCCTCAAGACAAGTTCCTTGGGACTCAGGAGAACAGTTTTCATCAAGAGCCTATCTGGAACATTAGAATGATGTAGAAATTTTACATCTCAGAAAAAATTCCATAACGTTTATGATATGCCTAGCCCCAAACTGGACCCTCCACACTGCAGGTTGGAATCCAGGAGTGTGTGCAATGGTGGGGATGGGGAAAGGTTTTTTTCTGAAGCCTAGTGAGTCTATTCACAGTCTTTTCGTCCTCACACTTTATCTTAGCCAAAGGCCAAGAAGCATTGTCCCTCATTGTTTATAAAATGATGCAACATGGATAGCCACAGATCATGGATGGGCTTTTTATTTTTGTCCTATTTGGAGGAAATTGTACATCCTCAGGTGATACCCATGTCAACAGAATGGCCCATCCCCTCAAAATATCACACACACACACACACACACACACACACACGCCTAAGCTTCAGCTCCTCTAGTAGGTTCTGTGTAGAAACTTATCGAGAAAAGCTATATAATCTTGAGAAAGCATATAATACACCCATACATTCATTTATTCAGCACAGGATTATCAGTCTGATGAGGAGCTGAGCACTACCTATAAGCCCTGAGGACAGAGCAGCACTTAGGGGTTGATCTGGGCCAGACACCACTGGTAATTGCTGACCTCGAGGTCACTGATGCTTGGTGAACGCATTAGCTTGCACCGGGCATGAGTGGAAAGTGAAGAAAGCAAGCCAGAGTAGAAACAACAAACACAATTCAGTTAGAGGAGCTTGGGAGGGAGCAGGGAGAGCTGAAGTCTCCTCCTGCACCTACAGGAGAGCTGAGATCCCTCCTGGCTCTCCCACTTGCTAGCCTGAGTGAGTGTTAACTCACATGGTTTACTCAACATCTCTCAGCCTTCCTAGGTTCCGAATGTAAAAATGCAGATGATCACATGTAGCCCGGACACTGGTTAGAGATCAAACACCGTTCTATACTTAATGGCACAAGGTCAGATACAGTTAAGAAAAACCACTATGAGGAAAATGGCTACCTCTGTGAATAATCTAGATTCAAACCAACCCTGAGCCTACATTTCTCAATCTAAAAAGGTAAAACTGATTGATTCTCAAGCCCCCTTCCAGAAGCCTTTTTCCTTCTCACCTTGAGAGAAGAAAAAACCAATCAGATTAAACCTTCCTTTCACACAGTAAAGGAGGAATTTCCTCTGCTGGCTTTTTAGAACAATCCCCCAATGCTAATTCATCCTTCAAGGGCTTTAAGGCAGAAGAAAGTCTGTGAGACTCAGAAGGCAGCTGGGGAGGGACAGAGCCCAGCCCTGGCTTTTGTTTGCTCAAGGCTGGGTTTCTTCCTTGGCAGCGGTTGCTCACCCACAAGCAGTGGAAAGGTTACTTTTTAACCCCGAAAGGGTTGCAGCTCAGAGCCCAGCCCTACTGGAGAGAGCAGCCCTGCAGCCTCAGAGGATAGGCAAAGATAGTCCTCCTAGGGTCCCAAGACTTCCCTGCAGGGCTGATTCAAAGTGGCTGGTGGGGGCAAGACCTGCTGGATCCAGTACACGCCTCCCTCATTCCCAATTCAGGGATTTGTCCTCTACTTCCTAAGAGAAGGCAGGTGGTACAGGGGCTGGACCACTCTTCTGAGTTGAGGAGGGAAAAGAAACTCTAGTTCCTCTGCTCACTGTACTTGATGCTGAGCTCTGTATCCATCTGGCTCAAAACTTCCTGAGCCTCATTTGCCCCAGCCATATAATGGGCATATCACCAAACTCAAAGCCTGAGAAGAATCATCTGACAGTGTTTACGTCAAGATCTTAGAGGGTCTCAACAAGAACTGGGGCTGAAGAGGTGGCTCAGCAGGTGGAACCTGTTGCTCTTGTAGAAGACCCTGATTTAGTTACCAGTACCCACATGGTGGATCACAATACCCTAACTCCAGTTCCAGGAGATCTGATGACCTTTTCTCTTCTCAGGCACCAGGCACACACAAGGTACATACACATACATGTAGGCAGAACACTCTCACACATAAACACATAAAAAACAAATCTAAGAAAAGTTTAATAAGAAGCAGCATAAAAAACATTTTTAAAGAAGGATTTGGTGTCTCAGGCCACTTCTCAGCTTCTAAGCAGGTTCCTTTCCATGGGGCACATGTCATTTCTCAGCACACTTGTCTGGAAACTTCCATAACTATTCCCAACTCACAGAGAAGCCTCTGGGACTAAGGGGTCTCAGTTGTTCACCTCCCCCTCTGCACCTCATCCCAAACCCTCCTCCCTTCCAGCACCCCCCTTTCCAAGGAAAAGCAGGCAACATAGTGAGGGGCCCTTTTTACAGGGCCCCTTAAGTAGTTACAACTCATAAAAACATTTATGTGGCTTAACTCTTAGTGAGTCAGAGTTCATCGGAGCTCCCCCAGGCTTGTGAGTAGAGACAGTCCTAGACCCTAACAACAGCCACAGGGAACCACAGGGAGCCACAGGGAGCCACAGGGAGCCATGGGAGCCACAGGAAGCACTTTGGGTGGACAAGACTAACCAAGTGCCTTTGGCCAAGTCACTTCCAGGCCCAGCTTTTCAAGTATAACTGTAGACATTTGTCCTCCAACAGCCTCTCAGGACGGTTGAGGAGATCAAATGAGATAATGGATAATAAATGTGCCTTGAGAACTATAAAAAAGGCCGATTATAACCAACGCACCCACACCCCCGTGTACTAATAGAGATGGTCCATGCTGTACACGGATTGGTTTTCGGAATATAAAAAGCTACCCTTTTAATTAAAAGGAGAGAGGATTATTTAGGGCTTGTTTTTAGCCCCCTATTTTCCCATCAGCACAGCTTTCTTAAAAAAAAAAAAAAAAGTAATATAAAATGTGTGAAATCGAGTCTAGGATCTACAGGACCCCGGTTAGGTTCCAGACTCCCTCTGGCTCTGTGACTTTGAATCTATCCTTCATTCTGAACCCAGGCAATGCTGAGGGTGAGAGGTAAGGTGCCCTGTGAAGCATAAAAAAGAACTGTTCTGAAAAATAAATAATACAATCATTTTAGAAGTGTCCGAATCCAGTGCACGGTGTGCACACAACCCAATTTTAAAGTAGCCTATCTTTCTTTTGTGTTACCATAACATGTTTCACCTGTGCTGGGACTCGATCTGTACATCAGAGGCTGAGAGAGGCTTCCTGTGCCACTCGTACAAGGTGGCCTGGAAACAGGACTCACTTCCCTCTATCCTCAGCTGGAGGGATGGATACTGGTGGTCCTGTCAGCAGGCAGGGCAGGGACACAAAGGCCAGATCCTCCTCATGCCAGAAAGGGGCCAATAGCAGTTTCTCTGCATTCCCACAACCAAAATATGGAGCTGAATGGCTCTTTCTTGAAATTTCTCATTAAGGCCTAGTATATGTGCATATTTTGGAGGGTGCAGTCTGGCAATTCGTACATGTATAAAATATATAATTAGTATTTCCCTCTTTCCAACATTAGTCATTTGCTTGCGTTTGGAATGTTTCTGCCCCAGTTGCTTTGAAATATATAATGGATGATTATAGACTGTGGTTACACTATTGTTCTGAAAAACACTGGAGCTAATTCTTCCTCTAATTGCATTTTGCGACCTGCTAACCTTTTCTTCTCTACCCCTCCCTGCTACCTTTCTAGCTTCTAACTTCGCCATTCTCTCTTCTTCTATGAGCTCATTATTTAACCTGCCACCAAGGAGTGAAAGCAAACATGCAGTGTTTGTCTTTCTATGTCCGGTTTATCCCTCACCATGGTGCCCTCCAGTTCCATCCTCATTGCCACAAATAACAAGATTCCATTCATTTCATGGCTGAACACTAGCCTATTGCATATATGGACCATATTTTCTTTACCCAGTCATCTGTCAAGGAGCCATTTCTTGGCCCACTGTGAATCTTCTTGTAAGAAACAGGAATGCAGGTAGAGCTGGGACATTCTTTGATGTGGAAGTTGTCACACACACAGTTAGGGTGTGCGGCAGCACCCATGGTTTCTACCCACTATATTCCACATGCTGGCAGCTCTCTCTTTCTTTTATGTGTCCCCTGGAGCAAAGTCACTCCTGGTTGAAAACTATGGCTCAAACTAAAGCCTGTGGAGGCAACCGCAGGGGCAAACAACATAAGACTCTAAGATGCTAACCACAGGGGCTTCTGGGCTTACATGATGCCCTGGGACCATGCTTCCTCTAGGCCTCCACCAACGGCTCCCTTCTCTTCCAGAAGATGTACATTCCCAGCCACCACGCACAGACTGGACCACTTGGGAAATACACATACAGCAGGAATGGAACACTTGACCTGACTAAAATTTGAGTCTTAGATTTTTGCTGCAGATAATGGGGGATTTTCACATGGAAGAAAGCAAGGTCTAACCACAGAGACAGACTCTTTCTGGCTCTGAGCTTGAACGACATGTTCAAGAGTATCAGAACATTCCTACTCAGTTCAAGTTACTGTATCTCCAAGACAGTCCTTAAATGCCAAGGATCATGACATATGCCGTGAAGGTTGAGATTTTGGTGGCCATGTTCATTATGGGGAAGTAGTATCTTCTTTACAGCTGACAAAAGGTAGAGGTTACAAAAGTAAGCAAGAATGTTTGGAAAGGACTCAAGCATCATACATGTGGCCACTAAAATTAATTAGCTCTTAGGAGGAATCTCTTTTTAAACTGGAAATTGGCTGGCTTGAGTGACATTCTTGGGGTAGAGCCAAACTCCTCAGAAACAAGAGGGTACAAGAGTTTGGGAGCCACTGACTATAGAGTCAGGTGGCCATACTTTAAGTCCTGGCTTTGCCAGACTATTAACAGGGAAAATTCATACAAGTTCTTTGACTTCTCCAGGCTCTAATTTCCTCGTTTATGATATGAGGATATTCTGTTAGGATTTTTGTGTAAAAAATGAGAGGAGAGGAGGACAGCTAATACACGCTTAGAAAAGTTTTAGATACATAATAAATACTTTGTATGCATTAGGTGGCTTTCATAATTATGATATTAGTAATATTCATGATTCGCGTCATTTCTGAACCTCCAAGGAGAAAACTGAGCACCAAATTCATTTCAAACAAAGCCTCAGACCTCTGTCATCTGCACAATTCTCTAGGCCCAGCTGCTAGAGCAGCCAAGCCTTGTGTTTGTTCTCCGGGTTTCTGTTCTATCCCATCTGGTACTGCTGAGTGTATACAGTATATTGGTACCGCAGTTGAGCAGTCAACAGCTGGACTATTCACAGAAGTCATGTTATTTGCCTATGGGCACAGTTCTTGCCTGAGGGACTGAAAAGCATCACCCCATCCCACAAGTTCCCTCACCTCTCACCAACCACATAGAGCCTGAGGCTGCCAAGCCCAGTGCAAGGGCACACATTCCCAAGCTCTATGTGACCATGGGTTTTGCATGCCCACAACCTTTGGCTGTTCTGCTGGAACAAGTATAGATGGTGAGAGCAGCTTGGCTCTAACAAAAGATGGCCACGAGCTTCTCTGTCCTGTGTGATCCCTTAATACAGAATACTCAATGGCTGCAGAGATCAGGCTCTGAAATCTGAAGTATAGACACAGAAAAACAAACGAAGGAGACACCTTTGGGATTCTGACAGGATAATGAAGCCCTGTATCTCACAGGAAGTTCTGCTCAGCTTCAGAACTCTTATCAAGGCCAAAGACCATTCCACTGGCTTCTTTTCTAGGACATGTAGAGAATCTTCCAGAAATGACAAACAAGGCCAACATGGGCTTGCTCAGCTAGAAGCAAATCTTTCTTTTGCTCAGTGGTAGGGTTCCCAGTAAAGACCAAATGCTGTTTTTAAAAAAATCATTCTTGTTATATTATAGTAACTAAAACTTTGGGAATATTTTAAATGTGCCAATTATGTGCCAAAGTCTTGAGCCATTATCTGAGTGGATGCTGATGGTTACCACAACTCCAGGAGGCATCTAACAGGAGGCTAGGAGGAGTTAGGCAACTTGTTCAAGGTCATGGGGCTCAGCAAGATTGGAACTAGATGAAAATTCAAACTCAGTCTAACAACAATGCTCAGGAGAGTCTAGAGCCTCCCTCAAGTCATTTGCATCCACAGTCTCATTTCAAATGTGGCCACAGCATTTCTTGTACCACTGAACTGCCTCATACCTTTATTAAACTTATATACAAGCACATATATGTACATAATAACTAATGCATGCATATATACATACGTACATACATGCACACATGCATACATACTTATATGACATAATTGCCCCCCCATAACTCTACAGAGTTATTTTCAACTTAGTATTTGAGAAGTAAGTTGGCCCAAACTTATGGATGCTTTACCAACATTAGATCCCAGGTGAAAGGGTATATTGTTAACTCCTATCACAAGATGGAAAGCATATTGAAAAGACTCTGCACCATGGAGCAGATTTATTATCAAGGTTAGTGGTTTGTATTCCCTGTCATCGGTCCGAGGGAAGTGAGAGTGAAAGCCAAGTGAGAGTGCTGTACCTCACTCACAGCTCCCTTCTTCTGAACTCAGCCACACTCCTCACACTGCCTCAGAACTGGCTGCCATGGGACACATTTACTTCTCCAGTCAAGAGAGCAATTAAGCCTTTTAAATAATTACTTGCTCTGTGACAGCAGCAGCCACCAGATAATTCTCCATCCTTAATCAAAGCTGCCAGCAAGTGAATACACAGCATTTGTCCTAAAGATGCTGCAAGAGCTTCCTACGGACTTCCTGTTTCAATTTGACTGTTCTTTTCAAAGGACTACTCCCAAGCAGGAGAAAAAAATTCATGCTCATGTGAAATGTAGCTAAATAGAACACAGGCCATAATTTACGTTTTTACAAATTAATCAAAATGGGAATCAAGCTTGGAGAACACATCTGATTCTTTTGGAGTTACATTCTAGCTAACCTCTTATCTTTCTTGTTTCCAGGAGCAGCATACAAAGTGTTATTCCTGGGAAATTGAACATTTTCTTGACCAACAATACAATATGAGGAGAGAGGGGATGTCTTTATGGCAGATACACCTTATTGACAGTAAGCCTTTGGGAAATAGTCACATCATGCTGACCTCTATCAGCCTTGGTGCCAGACCCAGACAAGATGGTACATACTGACAGTGGCAGGCACCAAAACTGATCAACACGCAAGATTGTCTGAAACAACCCACAGAGTCTCTGTCAATTTCATTCAGATATGACAAGCCAGGACAAGATTGAATCTCCAAAGGTCACAGAGCCCTTTCAGGCCTCAATAGAAGTAATTGTTCTCTCCTTCCACCAAAAATATGTATAGCTTCTGCTTCAACACTTCTGTTCTATAGACCTCAGTTCCTCTAAGGATCAGCTGTTAATACCTAAAGATCCGTAAACGTCATGATAGTTACCATGGATACCAATATAGTTAGTATAAAACATAAAATAAGGCTCTGTGCTCGTGTGAGATTAGAATTTTAAGGAAACTCCGTGGTAGACACAGGTTGACAAACCCAAGTGTCATCTCTGAGAAATGTTTGCAAGTTTTCAACTCTATTCTCTTACCTGGCTTGGGTGCTGCCTTGATGCCTCCCACCAGAACCAAGAAAGGCTCTACTGTCTCTCTCTAGGGTCACCTGAACCAAGACACATCTTAGGTGGGTCATTTCTAAGAATTGGCATTTTCCTTAGTACCTCTGAACCTCAAAAATCTGTCTCGTGGCTATGGCCCCCTTTGGATTTTAAAAGCCCAATAACTATAAGGTAAAGAAAGTATAGTAAAGACACAGGCCTTGTTCTTCCTGTAGCATAGGATGGGCTGTAAGAGATGTGGAGGCTGTAACATCCGATGGCTCCTACAACTACCACCTTCCAAACTAGCCTGAGAAACTGGAGCTGACTGACTCTCATGTGGAGCATGCTCACCACCCAAGGAAGAACTGAGCTGCAAACTGCATGGGATTCTATCCAGACCTCTGAACCAGCATCTGCGTGCTGAGTCCCTCTGTTAGAGTCCTTGATCACTCTCCTAGCTGAAAATGTCTGCTCTGTAGACTTACTCACCTGCTCTCACTTCAACCACTCACCACTAGGTGACTTACTCCTTGAGACATCAGTTTTGAAGGAAATGACTATAAACATGAAAACAGCCCATGTACAGTCAGAGACAAAAGATTCCATCCGGGGGATTCAAGGTTCAAACTGTCTGTAGAGGGCCCATTGCTATACTGCTTGCCAGCATGACACAGGACAACCTCTGATGCTCAGGACCCCCAAAGTGCCACATTCATAGGTGTATATTTACTTATAAGTGTCAATCTCTGAAGACGAAGCAGATACTCTGATCTCAGATCCCAGCATTTCTAGATGGCCCTTATGAGGTTTGTTTTGTTGTTGTTTGACTCCAAAAGGCTCTTATAACTAGCTGCTGTGATCCCTGACTTGACCTAGCCCCACCTCCACTTTTAAAAGATTATTTAACCACCTAGGTGTTAAGCCTTACACCCTTCAAAATTGATGAATCAGCTGTCAGGGGAAGGAAACTTATCTCTGAGAAATGCTTGTTCAACTATTACAAATATTTACTGGTCTCTTCCAATGAACATATATACTAGATATACTGCATCCTGCTTGATGCTGGGGAAAAAAAAAAAAACAGTGAACAAAACGCAGGTGTCACCCTGCACTAATAGATTATCAGGCAAGACACACTTTCAAAACATAACAGATCTTTCCAAAGGCTCCTGAGCTCATTCATCCCCTTGGTAATGGAATGGGAGCAAGAGCAGAGACAGCCAGGCAACTAACTCTCTCTGGTATTTGGGGAGCAGTAACCATGGAAAGAATTTCAACAAATTTAAAAAGCAAGTCAGGTCCTCACCTCTCCAGCAACCCCATACCCTTACCCTCTGAGAAAACCCTCACTTAGACATGGAGTTGGCAGACAGAATAACACCTCTGAGTTTCACAAAGAAGCCTCAGCCAAAATCAATCTCCACTTGGGGCAGAATAAAGCAGCTGGTTGTCAGCATGGCTGAAAGTCTCTTCCCCCAGACAATGGCGTGCTTATGTGTCAGAGGGTTAGGATCGGGTTGTTAACATAAAACCCACCGTACACAGAGCTGTTAATTCAGTTGCTGGCAGGGGCTTCTGTTATCTTCTGAATACCTCCCAGAGGGGATAAGCCCTACCTCTTCATTTGAGTTGGCAGCGGGGTTATTTTTTTGCACCTGTTGCTCTACTCCGATAACAATGCAGTTAAGCATTGATTTGTTGGAAAATAAACAGAAAAAAAAGCAAAGAAAGGCATCTGCCCAGACAGCCTGAGCTGGTTTAACTCAGCCTTCATGCCAATTTGTTTTTCCTATAAAACCAGAGAAACTCCTGTCCTTTTGGTTATGATGCTCTCCTCCCACTGCCCCGAAGAAAAGGCGTTATCAAATAGGCCAGTGGGAGCTGGCAAAGCCCAGGAGCCAGAAGACTTTGTACTTTTCCATTGGCTGGTTTGCAAGGGCACTGAGGGGTGTCCAAGGTCTGGAGAGTGATATGGCCAGCCTCCAGCTAGCCAGGTTCAGATCAGGAATAAGATGAATAAGGGTGAAGAAGGGAATCCTGGGAGGTGATTCAAACCCAAACCACACTCTTCAAATGATTGACTTCTGAAATGCAGGGTGTTCAGGAAGGATATATTGGTCTATGGGTTACCAGCTAGAATGGAGACTTGGCACACACATCTCCAGTCTCAGTTCAGCCTCTCCCACAGATGCCCAACATCTAGCCTAGACAAAAAGCCCTAGTCCCCAGACCATGGCATTCCCATCTCAGAAATAAGGCTGGCCTACTTACACCAAAACCAGGCTAGAAAAAACCCCTTATGTTCTGCATCAGGCTCTGAGGTCCCAAATCTCAGGTGGAAAAGGACCTGAGAAGTTCAAGGTGTGGTTTCTCCTGTAATCCAAAGGACATGATATTCTCATTTCTCATTAGTTTGTCAAAAACCCATGATGAGTTAAGCCTTAAAAGGCCACAAAGTACTAAACATATCATTCAACAGAGATGATGATGGACATCAATTAGCCAGTGGCATCATCACTGACCAGCCTTCAACACACAGTCAAAGGAAGTGTCTTCGTATTTCATTTCATGCATAGTCATAGGCAATACACATCACTCCCCACAAAAACTCCTTCACCCCAGTCTTCTCTGGACCACAGGCCCATTACCACCAGAGGTTTAAAGGGTCAGAGAGCAGTGGGGAGGGGTTGTGGAACAGGCAGGGTTTGTGCCTTCTCTTCTAAATGTTAAGGACAGGGTGATCCAGCACGGGTGGGACATGGCTGGCTGAGCACTCCCAAGCATTCTTGTCATGAGCAGGGCAGGGAGTGGAGTTCCTCGCATCAAATCAGGCAGCAGAAAAAGAAAAGGTTGAACAGCACCCTTAGTTGACTGAAAAGTAAATAGGACCAACTGCCCAGGAATGCGGGAAGGGTGGAGGGAGGTTAGGGGTGGGGACAGGAGGCAGGGAGGGGTTGGGATGGACTAGGACAATGGATTTGACCAATTCAAGAGTCAAGTTTCCTCCCAGGAAAAAATCCAAAATGTCAAGCTAATAGCCACCAATCTGAAGTCTCAAAAACTGTATAATTACAAAACAACAACAAAAACTAAGATAGAGAAGGCAGTTCATATGTACCAAGTATTTGTGTAATCTGAATGGAGCCAAACCATACATTAATTATCTCTTGGGATCCTCATGAGAACTTCAAACATAACATTCTACAATTTCCATTTTATAAATGAAAAGGCACAGTGAAATTCAAAATCTTACCTGCCGATTTAGTAAATAGACAGGGTGTCCTGTAAGTATATTAGGAAAGGGGTGGAGAAGCAGCATAGATCTTTACAGCTCTGGAAATGGATCATTCTGTCCCTAAAAAGGAGACATCTGTCCCTAGAACCTCATACTTTTCATTTAAAAGCACATCAAGTGGCTCATTGTCTTTTCCCTCTAAATGTGATGAGACAGCTGGTCATCTGTGCTCAAGAAGGCAAGGTGTCCTTGAGCAAGCAGGAGTCTAGATCCTACTTATCCGCTGACTGGAGGTCCCCCTAACACATTCATGAAAACTTAAGCTTGAGTAAAGGAGATGCTAAAGACATCCCCCAGTGAGATGTGTATGTTGAGCTTGTAAGAGCCCCTTGATTCCATCCCCAACACCAAACCGAACAAAACCCTTCAGTCCTGCTTCCTGTTGAAAGCCAGGT
Source organism: Rhynchomys soricoides (assembly GCA_019843965.1). Classification (NCBI taxonomy): domain Eukaryota; kingdom Metazoa; phylum Chordata; class Mammalia; order Rodentia; family Muridae; genus Rhynchomys; species Rhynchomys soricoides. Next base: position 3,138,335 of record JADRCH010000075.1, read on the forward strand.
TGACTCAGGGACTAAAGTGGCTGCTGGAAGCCACCCCAGACTTATTGGCCTTAACAAAGGAGCCCTAACAATATCAGGAAACACTGAAGAAAATTAAGGAGAATTTATAGGTCCTTTGGAGGGTACCAGAAGTCTGAGGGGAAACCTGCCAGTGCTAGGAATACCTCAGAACTGAAAGAAACTGGGTGTGTCATTTGAGAGCCTAATTTCCATCTAGAGAGATCCATCCAGCAAAGCTTTCCATGACTCTGCTTCACTTAACTCAGTGGTCTATGTGTGGAAGAAGCACTCTGGAAATTCAGGAATGAAAACCCACCATGAAGGCAAGCACCTCAATCCCACAAAGGCTTTCCCGGGAATTAAATTTCACAACACTAAGAATGACTTGGCCTATCCCCTGGTTGTTTCAGAGGAAACTTTCAGTGTAAACTCAAAATAAGAATTCACCAACTCTGCAACTCCATCTTCCCCTCTTCTGACCCAAGCCTCAGGCTTACACTGGGGTTACTTTGATGAGGAAGATGAGCATGTATCGAGGTCCTCCAAAGCAGCTTCCCAGACTATCAGGCCCCAGGAATTGTCACGTATTTCAAAAACCTCACCATGATGAAAGGCACCATAAGCTACAGAATGAAGGTCTCAGTGCAAATGGAAACACAGAGCTCCTTGTTGAAGCATTAAGTATGTTAAGCTAGGTATGATAGCACATGCTCATAATGCTGGCACTTGAGACACAGACATAAGGTAAGGAGTTTAAGGCAGCCTGGTCTACATAGTGAGTTCTGGGGCCTAGCTACATAGTAGGGAGAGGGAGTGGGAGAGAGAAGAGAGGAGAGAGAGGAGAGAGAGAGAGAGAGAGAGAGAGAGAGAGAGAGAGAGAGAGAGAATTATAAATATATGAATATGCAGGTCAAAAGCATAGCAACAGGGCTTTAAACCAAATAGTCTTCCTAAGCACAGACTGTATGTTAACACAGGCCATACCTACATAATGATACAAGTCACCTCTGATGCTGGCTGCCTCCAAGACAACAGCCCTAACATTTGCCTTTACCCCATCAAGACTATCACCACTGAGGGTGGGATGCTCTTTTCTGCCTCTAGATGCCCCATGATCCTGCCTTCTCAGATCATTTAGAGGATAAAATGAATGTAACATTGAACCTACTTGAAACCCTATCCTACAGTAGGCACTCAGCAACAGCATTTATTAATATTAGTGTTATCATTACTCTCCTCTCTATGCCCTACACCCAAATATATCCACAACACCAGGGCCATCTACAAGCAGAAAGAACACATTTCCCTGTTGTGGTGAAGAACATGGACAGTTGACCTACTCAGTGGTCATGAGAATTCTGTACCCTAGGTCCTCACCCCCATTCGTTCTCCATGGATCCTTGTGCATTCTGTCAAAGCTTGTGAGCCTCACTCTCAACTCTGCTACATGCGTGATATTATAATGTGTGCTTCATTGATATCATAACATCTTCATTAACACATAACATCTGTCCCACATCTAATTACCTCTGTGAAAGAAGATGTTGATACTTTGATACTTCTGTAACAAGTACAATGTGATATAAAAATATTAATGATTTTTCTTGGAAATAATCACTGTTCCAGCTAATACTAATGGGGAGCTTTGCCTATATTCATATTAAGAGGATATGTTAAATTATAGTTTAAAGTTATTGAAAATAATGCCATTTTCCCCTAGGTCTCCTGAATTCTTTCCTTTGGACACAAGGTTAGAACTCTAGATGTTTTACTAACTGCAAGGATTATTTGTTCAAATTGGTCTTTAGAAAGGATTTGCACCTGTCTACAACATCTCAACAATTCACTGAGAGTCCCACAAGATCTCAGCAAAATAAGTAGCTGCACGCGCCCACACACACACACACACACACACACACGCCAAAGCCTCTAGATGCCCAGCGTTAATGTTTTCTACAGCAGTGCTCAGTAGATATCTAGGGAAACTCTCAAGAACTATAGGTGTGAGGACCATTTCACACAGCTGAATTATCTGGTGAATAACCAGAAGAAAGACACTTCTTCCAGGGCCTTATACATGTGAGCTATCCAGGCATAGGATAGAAATGCCAAAGCCCATCCCATGTGTGTTATGGCATGAAGTCTGCTCAACATAAGGCTCAATTTGGAGGTCTCCTGTTAATGTGGACCATCCCATTTCCCGATACCCACCATCTCCAGTAAAAATTAAACATCCAATTTTTCTTTTCCAAGGTCAAAGTTAGAATCATTACAGGAAAAGAAAAAGCAAAAACAAAACCAGAATTTAACTCTCCTTCTGCTCCAAGCACCCAGATTGAATACTTTTATGTAGACCCCAACCTACAAATTATTCATGACTGTTGTCTGGGTGCTTTCACATTCTTTGCTTAATTTAATCCTTGCTGGCCCTACACAGTAGATGCTATTACCCCATTTTCCAGACGAAGAGGCTTGGATGCTAACATTTACAGAATTCTTCCAAAAGCACTCAACCATCCAGTGGTAGTATCCAATTTAAAGCCAGGTATTCTGACTCTAAACCCAGAGTTCATCTTATCTACCACATCCCAGCAAACCCCTGGCCTCAGCTATGAGAACTCAATGCTGCCCACCTCTTCAGATACAAGCAGTCTTTTTTCACAAAGTTCTGCAAGCCTCTGGCCAGTAGAGAGAAGATAGCAGAATTGCAACTAGCTGCTCTTTAATTTCTTTAAAAAAAAAAAAAAAAAAAAACCAAGTTAGAGCTGGAGAGATGGCTCAGTAGTTAAGAACACTGACTGCTCTTCCAAAAGTCCTGAGTTCAATTCCCAGCAACAATATGGTGGCTCACAACCATCTGTAATGGGATTTGATGCCCTCTTCTGGTGTGTCTGAAGGCACCACAGTGTACTTATATATATAAAATAAACAAATCTTTTTTTAAAAAAAGCTAGGTATAGGCTGAAATTCAGGCTAAATCTACAGCCCACGAAAAGCCAAAACAAGTCTGGTCAGCAGTCACCTGGAAGACAGAAGTAATGTTAGCTCTCCCCCTTCAAAATCCACTCATCTCTTCCTCCAGACTGTAACACCAGCCCTACTGAGGGGAAGCTTGCTGAAGGCTCCTAAGAGAGATTCTGGGACAAACTCTGCACAATGGCCATGTTCAGCACTCTGTTGTCAGACACAAGAAAAGCCCTGTCTTATTCTGAGAGGCTCATCAGGATTAAGCTGGTATCAGGTGGGGTAAGGGTTAACAGTAACTAAACTTCCTCAGATCCATATCTGGCTTAAGGTCCTAGCCCCAATCTGTTTATCATGAGTCTTCGATACAAGGAGAGCAAGAAGCAGCAGATAAGCTGCCTCAACATCACCACAGTTACATCAAAGAAAGTGTGCATCTAGACAAGGTTATCTGAGATAAGTTTTCATAGTAAAAATGTGGGGTTAATGGGATGTTCGGTCCCTTTTTACAAGAACACAATTATCTGTTTGGCTCTTTCCCCCTTTTTATTTTAGGCTTGTTTCATTAGAAATCATATTTTGGGTACACCTATACACATCATAATTTAAACAAATAGTCAAAACCCCTCACCAGTGACTATAATGCTAAGAAGTAAACGAGAGAAGCTCAGGAGAGAGAATACAAGTGAGCCCAGTTACCAGGTGATAAGGAGCCTAGCCCCAGAAGGCAAGCCAAAAACAGACTGTGGTTAGGTGCTAGTGAAATCATTTTCAAAGGAGCATTTAACAGGATGTCTCTTTTAAAACTAAGTCAATTAATACCCTAGGAGCCTCTTTAAGTGGGACACTATGCTTGACCTGGTTATAAGCTCTGTCTGCTGCAGATATAGAGCTGAGCCATCTGGGAACATCACGGGCTTCAGGTTGTCCCAACCAGCCCTGGTGACCACATGATTACCATCGAGTCTTCCTCTAGGACAGGGTCCATATCTTCCTCATCTGCTCAGTCACCCATGGACAAACCAATGTAGCTCATGCTGAGTGGATGCCAGTGTGTGGAAGGCTCACCTTGGGCTGATCCAGTGGTAGCCGTGGTGCCTCTTCAAATGCTAGTCACGGATCACCTGCTCCCTATTGATCACAAGCCGCCCAATTCTGCTATCCCACCAGCTCTGGGCCCATGGGTGAGGATGCCATAGCCTGTGCTATTAGCTGCTGAGACCTCCTTTGAAGGTGCCAGGTGCCAGTTTCATACCTTGCCAGTCTCCGTCAAAGTTCTGAAGACCCTAAAGGAGACCTTTAGGAGCCCCCAGCAATCATCCCATCTTGGGGCATCTGCCACCTCCCTCTCTGTTCTCATAGGCTCTCATCCTCCCAACACTCCATATAGTTGGTGCCCCCATCCTTGGCCACAATAACTGGCAGAATCTGTAAGTTCAAACATATCTTTAAAATAATCAGGATATACAAAAGAGGAAACTAAAACCCAGAGAGGTGCAGTTTATTAGTCTGGGCCACACAGCCTTACCAGGTCTCCTCACTGCCATGGTAAGCATTGTCCCACCAACCATCTTCCCTGTACTGTATACTCTGATCACTCCAAAGATGGAGCCAGCCTCAGGGAAGGTCCCTAAGAAATAATCTTTGTTCTTATCTGAAAGGTAATGAAGTTTTCATCAACTGACTTTAAAGAACTGATAAAATTGTCTAGTACAAACCATCTTGGCTTCTTCACCATGATGCCATTTGGCTAGAAAATATGCCCCATCCTAAGATAAGCTATCATGAACAGCCATTCTCACCATGAAGTTGCTGATTTCCTGCATATCTTAATACCTAGCCCTTTAAAATTCTGTCCAGCATTTAAAAAAAAATCACAAATTTTAATAAGAGCAAAACCCCTGCTCCTTAGAACAAATCTATCACTTAAAATCATTTTATAAACAGTTAAGTATGAAAATGTCAAATAAAATGAATTATCCACCCTCTCCCATCTAGGGAACCAATTTAAGGAAAGTTGAGCAGTGTGGCAGCCTCCTGTCTCACTGCTCCGAGGGACACCCCACTACATATTTGTCTTACCCAAGCTGAAAGCCACTGCTCTGTACTTAGTTAAATAGTAACAGAAGCGGGGTAAGAGTGTATGGTCTGGAAACACCAAGCCAATGCTTCCCAACCAGGGCCCCACCCACAACAGAAAAGTCTGTTGCTTCAGTTTCATGAAGAAGGGAGCCAGCTGAACTGGAGAAATGGCTCAAAACACCAGCAAAATGGTGGCATTGAAATCCAGGTTCCTTCACACGGGAGGCCTGTGTGTTGTCGGGCTCTGTTTTGGTGTTACAGTACCTACCCCACCTCAGCTCCCAGAAGTCTTCAAAGGCCATATCTGTTTGTAAAGGCCTAGGGATGCCTCCGTCCAAAGGGAGAGGAGACTGAGTGAGCTCTCCTGTAAGCCCCCACAACCGTGTATGACAACACGATACAAAACAACATTCCCACATGTTAAATGAGGCCCAATGAATACATCCTAGTTCTCCAATCTCCAGAGGGCAGAGGATATCAGAAGGAAATAAAACCTAGTAAGATTCAGAAAGCAAAATCCCACTTCCTTAGAGCAGAATGCGGCCCCAAAGCACTCACTTTCTGACCTGCTAATAATACCAACTAGCTAACAGAATACCAGTGAGAACATAGCTGAAGTCTCAGTTCTGTTTTTGTCTCAGGTCTTTCAAAGTATTGGAAGAGGATTGAGGTAACACCAGCCAACGAATGGGAGACCCTTAGGATACCCACAAACATGGAGTCATGTGTGAGTGGAGCTTGTCAGAGGTCTAGAAAGGCCCAAGGCACTTGCTTAAGAAATCGCAGTATAATACTATAGTAAGGAAAACATCAGAAAGCTTGTGTGGATATAGGAAATATAATTTTTAGCACACACAACAACAAAAAATGTTATTGACTCTGGGACCTTTTGCATAAATGAAGCCTGGGTCAAACACACTTGCGTACCCACTACTATGGGAAGATCTTGAATAAGGGTATCATGAGCGGTCACAGAACTTCCAACACAACAGCCTCAAGATTGCTCTCTTAACATCTCTGCCGAATGATATAGAAACATGGGAGGTGGTACTCATATTTGGCAGTGTTTAAATGTGGTTACAAAGTTCCTAATAACTCTGGTCTCTCCCATCACAGTTTCTAAATGCCACTGGCCAGTGATGCAGCAGAAACTAGTCCCACATGGCTTTATATTCTAATAGCCTTCTTAACTGTGAAACTCTCTTTATCTCTTCTGTAAAAATTGACTCTTCCCTGGACCACAGGGAAAGTAGCACCTAGCCATTCATGATCCCTAACTTCTCCTTATTCATTGAAAGATACTGTCTTGATACATCCTCACAACAGTGCCCACAGAATCAATTGGTGTTTCCATCAGAAATCTCAGACATCAGACTCCCCATTCTTCCTGAGATCAATGTGGACAAACAATGGAGACACCTGAGGACTCAGATTCAAAGAATCTTACACTTCATCGAAAACATGTATCACCGCACAGCAGATTTCAGAGAGTCCCAAGGAAGACAAAAAAAAAAAAAAAATAAACTAAACATGACATTGCCACTTTGTCGCCCTCATGAACCAACAAGATTCATTCCCCCACTGTTCTCGGCTCAATCCACACTGGGACCAACACTTGTTCATAGTGTACAAACAAAATCAAAAGAGTCCCTACATCGAAAGCATTTGTTGTTGGTGAGTCATGTCTGCCTGTCTGGTCATAGTATTCCATTGTGGAAAAACAAAGGGTTGGTCTGTCCTCTTGTGATATGGTAAAATCATCTACCTAAGTTGAGTTTTCTTTCTGCATCGGATCATTTTTAAGGGTACCGTCTGCCTAGCCTTGGCTACCTGACCGCTCCCGCCTTTGTGAATATAGGTTCTTTTACCTACCTACACCTATTTCCCAAACTGGAACACACTAAAGGTGAATTGATTTTCTCTATAGCTCATGAGTCAGAAGTAATATCAGCAAAGACACCTCTAGACTGTGAGACCATACGCTCTGAGCCCTACCAGCCCTGAGCCAGCCAGCTCTTCACTGAGCGACATCAGAGTCACCTGTCTCCGGTTGCTTTTTGTTCCAGAGAAATCTAGCTTTGTCATACCACATGGGCAGAGAGAAACAGGGGACTTTTAGACTCTTCCTGATTGGAAGTCCAGGCATTGTAGGGAATTCACAGATAACACACGGAGTAGCCCAGCTGCTCTCACCAAATAAACTCTAATAAGACTCAGTGGGTGAGCCCAGGTAACACAAGCTTTACTTCCTGCCAGCTGCCTCCGGGAGGCTCTGGTTTATTTTCACCTGTCTGCTTCAAGACAAGCTTGTCTTTCCACGCAGTTGTTTGAATTCCAGGTTCAAAAGAAGTTTAAAAGCGAGGACTTACCTCATTTACCTAAAGATTCTGGGTGGGAAGTCCTATGGCTCTGGCGATGAAGAAGAAGGTAGGAAGCTATCACACTAGTTCCTACCCAGATGGGGAGCCACGGCCTTATCACGTCTGAGCTCTCATCAGAGTGAAGATAAACGCATATGACAATAATTTAAAATCATTTTGTAGGATGTTAAGCAATAAGCCACCAACCGGGAATTCCCTAAGTCACTTCCCCCTCCTCTGATTGGCTGCCCGGCCCTTTAAAAAAATAAAATAAAGGATTACAAACATTGGCTCATTTGCATTTGGCCAACTCACACGTTAGTGTTCAAACAAAACAGGTCTAACCAGGTTATGCCTGTGTCTCAAGAACAGAGACAACCTGTTAATGGATGAGAAATTGATTTGGTGGTGACTGTACTTTTCAGCTTAGAGGCAGTTTCAGGTGAAAAGTATCTCACTTCCCAAAGATGCTGTGAAGAAGGGGGATATAAAAGCCAAGTCCCTGTCAAGCAAATGAAGGAAGAGGACAGGAGGTACTCTTAAACATCCACCTCATTTTCTAACCTGTATTTAATCCTCTGCTATGTCTTCAAGATCTTTGCCCTGGCTGTGCAGGTACCTGGCATGGAAGGAGCTTCTAGCCCATTCTGTCTCTGGGCATCATGACTGACTCTTTGTAGTGACTCTTGACTATTTCAGAGGCTTTCTCCCAGCCCAGGTAAGCACCTTGGAGGAGGGGATAGTCCTGGAAGGGAGGGGCCACTATGAAATGTCTTTGGGCAACAATCCTCCTCAGCAAGACAAGGGCTGGTTAACTAGCCCATCTTTACTTCCCCTTGACACTTACACGATGTGTCTTACTGTTTATCAACCCTCCCTGTAGAATCCAGAAAAGAAAAAACCAAAATGCCAACAGTCTGAACAAGATGTGAACTGCTGAGGGGATCTACAGATTTCGAAGATTCCCCACCCCCTGAGCTAAGGGTGAGCAAGGAGTTTCCTATTCTTGCTTCACTGGGTCCCACATGTTTCTCCACCTGCACAGGTGAGCTACTACCTTGGCCAGGAAAAATACAGTCCCTAACCAGTAACTTTCCCTGTTGGGTCTTCCTGGACACCTTCTATGAGTAAAGCATCCAGGCAGGTTTGTTGAACTCGGCGAGCCTCCTCTCCCTTCGTTGGAAGACAGGAAGGAGTCAAAGATTTTGTAATCACAACTCAGAAATTCCTTCTGTGAAAAAAAAAATTATTATATATGTGTGTGTGTGTGTGCATATATATATATGCACACACACACACACACACACATACACACACACACACACACACACAAAAGTTCATGAAAGACACAGAACCCAAATGGTTGTTGTGCTGCTAACTGGGACAGGAGCCAGCAAGCTGCAATATTCTCTTGAACTTGTTGCTTGGTTTAAGCACCATGAATTCAGAGAAGTTTCAGGTGCAAAAGATAGCATTGAGGCAGGGGTAGGTTTGGAGGGGTCTTGGAAGAAAGTCGGTCTTTAAAGGAGGTATTTGCACCCTTAATGTGTAGAATTTAGGGTGGCTCTGTAAAGCTGCTCTACTTCTCTAACCTCCAGCAAATGAACCCACCTCCCCTCAGTTCAACGTTATCTAGCTGCCAAAGACTCTGTTAACATGCAAATGTATGCCCTGGGCCTTATGAAAACAGTAAATGTCATCACTGCCCATTATCATATTAGCCCCAATTAGTTTATCAGCTCCTGATCTGAGAGAGAGGCCCCAGGGAACAGCCAGCTGGAGTTTTGCTGGAGAGATGAATCAAGCTGCTCTAATTCCACCCACCATAGGGTGTTCACAGGGGGAGAAGGGGGGGGGGATGGCTCTAGGGAAGCAGCCTTAGCCTTCACCACACTTTTGCCTGACCTTCACCTAAAACAGCAGGGACTGCTAAAGGGTACAGGGTGTATAGTCCTGAAGTACAAAGATCAAGTACAAATACCTAAAATTTGTGGCTCCCTAGCCCAGGCCCAGCCATTCTTAGTTGTAGGCCTTTTAATGTCAGGACGAGGCAGTCTATGTCTGCTTCCATTCCTTTTACCCTCATCTTCTAGTAAGCTAGAGGGACACGCCTGAGCAGGGACAATCTGGGGCACTGGTGGAGGTGGGATGTCACCTTATAGCCACAGCCACTGTAGACATATATGTATATATACTTCCACAGGTGTATACATTAATACACATATTAATATATATGTATACATATGTATATACATATATGAATATATATTACCTAACATAATGTCTGATAATTAGTGGGTCCATATTAAGTATTGATTGTTTTCTTTACCTTGGACTAAACTTACCCTCTTAGAAGAAAAATAAGAGGCAAAACAGTTCCTCCCTTTCAGGAGAGAGAGACACAGAGATAGAGACAGAGACAGACAGAGACAGACAGAGAGAGAGAGAATACTGATTCTTGGGCATTCATTCATGGAGAAACTCCTTCAGATGAAGTCATTTAGCTAATAGTAAACTTCAACAAGACAGTGCTGGTAGAAAGATAGATAGATAGATAGATAGATAGATAGATAGATAGATAGATAGAGTAAACCTACATAGTAACTATGGAAACATCAAACAGAGCAGATACTAAACACAGATACAGGGTAGGTTCCTGAAGAAGAATCAGGCAGAGTGTCATCATCATCACATATCTCCATCATTCATTCTATGTTTCTAAGATTCTCTGGGAGACAGATAAGAGGGAAGTAGAACCAAGAACTATACTAAAGTCTCTAGAAACTCTGAATAGAAACCTGCCTCATCTTCCCTGTAGGTCAAGACTCTGCCCAGCATCAGACCTGTACAAAGACATGGAGCCTCTGAGTCAAGCCTGAGGGAAGATGTCTCAGTAAATTGCCTACTGTACAAACATGAGAACTTTAGTTTGGACCTGCTGCACCCAGGTAAAATGCCAGGCATGGCAGCGTGCACCTGCAATCCTCACACTAGGGATGACAAGAGGTTCCCTGAAGCTTGCTGGTCAGCTAGTCCTGCTGAATTAGTGAGAATTCCTGTCTCAAAATCTAAGAGAGTGATTGAATAAAATGTCAACCTCTGATCTCTATGTGCACATGTACTCAAGTGTATATATACAAGCATCACACACACACACACACACACACACACACACACACACGGCAGATAGAGCAGACAGGACTGTCTGCAGTGCCCTGGAGTTCCTGAGTTAGTTGGTTTGTATAGTAAAAGATCATGAAAGTAAAGAAGCAAAAGGGGGCTGGAGAGATGGCTCAGTGGTCAAGAGTACTGACTGTTCTTCCAAAGGTCCTGAGTTAAATTCTCAGCAATCACATGGTGGCTCACAGCCATCTGTAATGGGATCCAATGCCCTATTCTGGTGTGTCTGAAGACAGTGACAGTGTACTCGTCATATATATTTATATATTTATATATATAAATCTTTTTAGAAGAAGAAGAAGAAGAAGAAGAAGAAGAAGAAGAAGAAGAAGAAGAAGAAGAAGAAGAAGAAACAACAAAGGGACCTAACTGCTAAACCAAGGCCAAAACAGAGTTTCTCTGAGATCAGCAAGCCTTAAGGGGTCCAAGACTCAGACAAAGCCCTGATGTCATTACAAAACCAATGGCAGTGATGTCCTTGTTTTTCACAAAGGCAGATGCTCATTTCAGTCCCTGCCTAGAAGCCTATATTCATCTTTAAAAGCAAATGTGTGCTTGTGTATATTGCTGTCTCTCGTTACCTTCTGATGATATGGATCTACCTGAGTGCAGAATGGGACAAGTATGTAATAAGAGACAAGCAAAAGTTTAACATGAGCTGAACAGGAACAAGAAATTCTCAATTCTCTCTCTCTCTCTCTCTCTCTCTCTCTCTCTCTCTCTCTCATCCTGTAAAACTTATGAAACAGAAAGTCAGTCATTTATTAGCCTGGTTATAGCCAAATAAGGAACTAGGCTTCATACATATGATGTATGTAAAATCTCTAGAAACACAAATACTCTGAATAGAAACCTGCTTCATCTTCCCTGCAGACTTCTTATCTCTTACCATCCTCCTTAAATTCTGAACGTTAATGATCAGATTCCAGGTATCTTCCTGGACTCTATGACGATCACACAGGCCTTGAAAGTGGCATTCTGTTTCTTGGGGAGGCCACAGGTTAACTGTTGTCCTCACGTTCGCACGGAGCACTCTGTGGTATTGGCATCACATCTGTGCACCCACGGGCTGCTGAGCAAACCCTCCACACTGCTGAGATGAGAGACAGCCTCACTGTGAAGTGGGGAGGAACCCAGTGATACTGAAAAGAGCTCAGTGTGGCAAAAGACAGATGGAGGGACAGACAGAGAGACAAGCTTTCTCCATCATTTGAACATGTCTCCAGCCCTACTGAAGCACCAAAGAAAAGACAGAATTACCATAGTTCCTACTCAGAAGCCATCTATTCCTGCCCAGCACAGTTTGCCCCTGCCTCACTTCTTCTACAGCATATTACCTTGCTATTATTCCCTCTCTGGTTTCATCTCCCCTGGTGACCAGCTTCACACACTGTCCCAAGTCCACTTTGGGGACAGGCACTCTGGTTCTTGCATCAAATTACTCCCAGCCTCTCGGGTCTAATTCTCAATCTCAGAAAAGGCCAGAAGACCAAGCAAAAGTTGGCCTCTGCCAGACAAAGTTTCTGTAACCAGAATTTTCTTTTCTGTATAAGGAAAAAGCTTTTCATAATTAAAGCAGGCTTTCCCACCTTTTGTGCTACTCTTTATAACAGACAAATTAAAAGGTATTAAAGGTATACATACATGATGCTTTGATATATGTATGCCTTGTGGGGTGGACAAATCAAACTAACATATGTAATACCACACCCACTTAGCATTTTTGGACAGTGAGAACAGTTGAAATCTGTTCTCAGCAGTCTTCAAACACACCATATCTTGTTTTAAACTACCATTACCACGTTGTACAATTGTCCGTTGCTTTCATAGGTTATGTTTTGCATAAGATTGCCCTTCCCGCTATCACCAAACCCTAAATACAAAGTTAATGAAAGGACGGGTACAGGACAGCTACAGAATATGGCTGAACTCCAGACCAGCCAGGGCTTCAGAGTGAGACCTTGTCTCAAACAAGTAAAAGCAGAGAGAGACTAGAAAAGCAAGCTAAAACTAGAAGCCAACATGAAAGACTCTAGCCTGCGGTGACAGACCTGGATCTTAGGGGCCATTCTTCAGCCCCTGTGGTTCAGTATCTAACACCAGAAAAGCTGAATGTTCAGAATAAAAATTGAGGGGAAACCCCACTGCAAAAGTAGGGATTCTGTGTTGCCCGGGGAGTCATGGGGGTCTTTAGCACAAAGGTCACCATGCAGCTCATCAGGCTTGGTGGCACTGGACAGGCTAAATGCCATGTGAGAAGACTCTGACATCTGGAAACAAAATTGAGGAACAGAGCAGAGGGGGCTGTGAGAGTGATAACAGCAAGGACTGCGAACAGCAAGGAAACCAAGCTGGGAGAGAAGGTCACCATCCAGTGGCCATCACTCCTCACAAGCAGCTTAGTGTATCTCTGAGTGACCACCCAGACAGCCATTCCTAAAAACATCTTCCACATAAAACTAGGACTGTCCATACCCTTGGACCAAATGCATCTCGAAACTCCTAAAAGTGATATCAGAAAGTAGGCAGGCACATCTACAGAGACTATGCAAAATACTCATTTGTATAAATAAGTTATCCATTCAGGCTATTCAAAACATTTGCACCTGCATGCTGGTAGGAGGCAGGAAAGAAGCCTCTGGAATTATTTCTGAATAATTTCGTATTTGGGGGAAATCCAGATGAAATCTCCCTGCTGATGTTGGGACATATGTCCGATTTTTTTTCTCTCTTCTTTCCTCCCCACCCCAACTCTTAGTAATCAAATGTTAGTTCAGGGTTTGAAATTAGTCAGTCTCCTGCTCTGCACAGACTATATGCCAAACAGTCCTATTTTGACACCTAACTTCTTTCATGACATTGACCCAGGGAGGTTTGATACAAGTCATTATTTGGAGGCTAATAGCTCTGAAATTCTGAAAACCATATATATATGGCAATATATGAGTACACATACACACACACACACACACACACACACACACACACACACACATATATATATATATATATATATATATATATATATGGTAGATGTACAGTAAAACCGAAATAAGGAACTTGGCTCCAAACAGAACCAAATATGCATAGTCAGTGCATGTGAAAATTTCTGTTGGGAGCCCATCTCCAACAAGAGGGACCAGCCACAGTCTGCACAAAATCCTTTACAGTAGAAATCACGAAGGCCCTGAGCTCTGGTGTTCTGAAAAGAAAGGCCTAAGATAGGCAGGGGAGATGACTCACTCAGTAATGTGTCTGCCCACAGCATGAGTACCTTGGTTCAGAGCCCCACTTAAGAATCAGGCTTGGTGCTACGTGCCTATAACACTATCCCTGGGGCCCAGGAGACAGGAAGTTCCATGACACTCACTGCCCAGCCAGGTTAGCTAATTGTTGATGTGCAGGTTCAGTGAAAGATCCTGTCAGAATAGTAAGACATAGAACCATAGAAGATGACACTGGAAATTGGCCTCTAACCCCCACATGGACATTTACATGGATGTGTATGGTTTAAAATCAACAAGAAGGAAAAGAATGCTATAGGAAGAGGCAGGAGCCAACAAGAAGAGGACCACACAGGTAAGTTCCACTCACTATAGATTCCTTTCCATCAACACTGAATGCCAATGTTGATGGACTGGTCCTATCAACACCAAAAAGCTTCAAAGCTTTCTTTATGGACCTCAGGCTCATTGGCCTATACAGAAGTTTCTAGAACCACCAGGGAAGAAAACCTCAGGGAATCCAATCTTAGATCTCAAGGTTGTGTGGTCATGGTAAGAGAGAGGTGCCCCTGGCAAATACCTCACTTTTGCTAATCCACTTTTTTCTCCCAGCTTAGCAGGTCAAGTTAACTGAAGGCCAAGCAGGGAGACATATACTGCTTGCTAGGAGGAGGGACAAAGCTCCCTGAACTTGAGCCTTGGCCGGGAGTAGCATTCTTCCTAGAATCAAGTAAGATAAACCTAGAAAGCCACAAAAATCATACCAGTGAAGGTGTAACTGCCAGACATCCAGAGTTCTGCAGGCCACTATGGAGTCCACAGCCTCTCTCAGAGGAGAGCCATGTCTTCCATTCACTATACCCCCTTCTTCCTTAGCCCTTCCACCATGCCCAGGGCACAGGGCAGAACTGATGGAAAAGATGGTGACCCAGAGATTAGGGGCTTATGATGAACCCCAATGACTGCAAAGTCAACTTGATAAAATGTCTTACCATTTTAGTCACAGTTGTACCTGAGTATCTCTCTCTCTCTCTCTCTCTCTCTCTCTCTCTCTCTCTCTCTCTCCCTCCCTCCCCCCCTCTCTCTTTCCCTCCCTCATTCTCTCCCTTCCCCCTTCCCTGGCACACGCAAACACATGCACACACAGCACATATGCTCTATTCTGGGCTTCCTTGCATCTGGGACCTTCTCAGAAGAGCATCCAGTTTGTTCTCTTTGTCAAAATCATTGCCTGGTCTCTATCCCAGACTCATATCCCTCAGAGGGGAAGCACACCCATCTCAGGTGACATGCAGGATGACTTCAAGTGCAGATCATCATTTTTAAGCTATGTGATTTCAATGTAAAAAAAAAAAATGTGTAAGTAAAAGTGAGTCAACTGAAAGTAAACTCTTAAGTTCTGTAACCCCAGGAAGGATGGAAACAGCAAAAACAGTAGCAAAGAAACAGAAGAGGTTGAAATGTTAGAGGAACTGGCTTAAAGACGGGCACTCCACACTGCTAGCACCACGGCAGATAGCAAATTCTCGGTACTTTGTCCTCCCAAGGGAGAGACTTACTCCTTCACAGCATAGTCTCCACTTAAATTCCTAGTTTGAAGTCTCTAAGCCTCCAACCTCACAGGATAGATCCCAACACCAGGTATGTGTCTTCTGTATAAGCACCCTGTACCTCCCTGTTCCCTTTTGTCCTACTGTGACCCAGACAGGGTGAAGATGAGCCACACAGTCACTCTCCAACTTCCCATTCAGCCCTCCCAAACAACTGCCTTCATTCAGAATTTGAATTTCCTGGGATCTTTTGTCTTTGGAAACATAATATTCAACATTTAACAAAAGCTCCTGAGTCTTCTGCCTCATGCGTAGGGTGTACTAGGCAATGGTGCCTCAGTCACAAGTTGGCAGGAAAACAGGACTACTGTAGCAGATACAGACTGTAATGAAGTAAACTGTTTCTGATTCTGCCCCAAGGGGCTGCTTGGGATTACTGCTTTTCTCTGCCAGCTTGGCAAATCCAGGCCGAGTCTTCTTTGTGGTCCTATCTCAGAAAGGCCTAACATTACTCCACTCAAGTAGCAGGATATCCAAACATACTTGTTGAATCAAATCCGATGACACCAGCTCCAGGGTTGAGATTTATCATTAATGTTAGGTATAGATCCTACCCTCTGCCCTTCTTTCTTTCTTCCTTCCTTTCTTCTTTCCTTCCTTCCTTCCTTTCTCTCTTTCTCGGTTTGTTTCCTTCTACCCCACCACCCCATCCCACCCCCCTAGACAAGGTTTCTCTGTGTAGCTCTGGCTGTTCCAGTACTCACTTTATAGACCAAGCTGGTATGGAACTCACAGAGTTCTGCCTCTGCCTCTGCCTCCTGCGTTGCTCATCTTTTAGAATCTGTTTCCCCTTTACCACAGTGTCCCTTTGGTATATAATATAGACTCTGTTGGGTTTGGTGACTTTCTGGGTTTCATATAGTTTTTAAACAGCAGGCAAAACTTGAGATCAAGTTCAGGGTCCCCCTTATGGCTGCTTTTAGCACATCAGAGAGCTCTCTTCAAGCTGCAGACTTAGGCTCCTCCAGGAGATAGCTCCAATCCCTATGGGGATCCAAGCCCATAGAAGGACCACGTGATGACTACAGGAAAGAGGGAGTCACTGAGAACCTCAGGACAAGGGGAGGCCAGAATCATGGAAAAAACAAAAACAAACAAACAAACAAACAAAACAATGGAAGGCTGAACTTCGGCTTTCACTCCACACCCCTCTTTTCTTGCTCACCCCTACCCTCCTCCAGAACCCCTGCCAAGCCCAGCAGGAAGGCTACATTAAGGTGATGAACTCATTCTAGCTAGATGCTGTTCCATTTGATACATTTCCACACAAATTAGCGAAGTTGGCCAACCTGGGTGCACGTCACCCTGACAGTTTTCAGTCTGATCGTCTCTCACAGCCCTGCATCCTTCGACTAGAGGCCATCTCTGAGCCTTGGTTTTCTCATCTGAAAATGGACTTGATAGCACTCCTCACTCCCAACACTGCTGCAAGAAACAGAGAGGAAGCATGTTAGGGGGCTCATGCACCCTGAATGCCTACAATGATTAACATCTGTGGGTAATTCACTGAGCACCATGTGGGAAAGAAGAGCTGCTGCTGAATCAAAGAACCTGTTTGCTGCTTAGTACTGGCTGAACAACCATCTCTTTGGGTGGCCAGCATATGGCAGGAAAGAAGAGTCATGCTTGCAGCATGCTGGGCACCAAACCCTTACTTTGCCCAGCTGTATTATTTTGATCAAGTACTTACTATCCATCGGATACCGATTTATTAACATGCAGTTTATTACCTAATCCTCAAAAAGGCTCTAGAAAGTACCACCATAATACCACATTTTCAGAATGAGAACACTGAGGCTGAGAAAAAAAAAAATAGGTGACTTTCCCAAGGTCACACTGCTGGAAAGGCCAGATGGGAGCCAGCTGAGGCTGACCTCAGGACCTCTTTCCTTAAACACCTTCTAATCACTCACATGAAACTCTCCCCTAGCTTCAGTGGAAGCCAACAGTTGTTCTCCCCTCCAGACAGAAGCAAATTGGTGTTTGCCTCCACACTGGGCAACCTGATCAGTCTTACCAGGCCTGAGAACTAGCAGGCAAGCCTTTGCTTGTGGGAGATGACTTACCCTGAAGCCCTGCTGGCTTTCCCAGAACCCTGAGTTAATATTTACATAATCTTATTACTTCGTTTTCCAGCTTCATCAGTGAGGAGAAAACCCAGAACCCACTTGGGTGAATATTGCCATTGAAGCGTGGACAGCTTGTTTGTCAGCCCACAACAAACACACAGACTAATTACAGGGGGATAGGTTCTTACCTTGGAAACAGACTAGGTTTGTATCTGACTCCACTATTTACTAATTATATCACTTTGGACCATTTGAGACTCAATTTAATCATCTTTAAAATGAGTATAAATTGGCCCTGTCATCATTGCTGTCATCATTATCTCTGGTGCCACTTAAATGTGCAAAATCCCTTTAATGCTTTATGCAGTGGTTACATTTTTGAGTGTGTGTGTGTGTGTGTGTGTGTGTGTGTACAGGCACACATATACATGACACATATGTAGAAGTCAGAGGACAACATCTGGTGTCCATCCCCAGGAACCTCCCATCTATTTGAGGCAGTATTTCTTTCTGGCCTGAGACACCACCATCACAGGCAGAGAGAGCTGGCTAGAGCCCTTCTCCACCTCCGCCTCCTTCCTTCCTCTCCCTTTTCCCCTCCCCTCCCCTTCCTTCTGCCCTTCCCCTTCCTACCTCCCACCTCCCAGCACTGAAATTACAGACATGTGCCATCAAACCCAGATGTTTACAATGGTTTCTAGGGATTCACACTCAGGTTCTAACACTTCCAAGGCAAGTACCTTACTGACTGAGCTATCCCCAGGCTACAGTGGCTACCTTTATTCTTACTTTATACCTAAGGAAACCCGGACTCAGGGAAGTAGGAAATTGGGCCAAAGCTATATGTGGTAGAGCAAGGTCTAGAACACAGACTGTCTAACCAGAAAGCCTTGCCCATGGTTTATGTGCTCCCTCAGTAAGGCTGCCCACATTGACAAGACCAGCTCCCATCCTCTGCTGCATAGTCCTCAAGCCCCTGCTTTTCAAGAACTTTGGTAGAAGGAAAAGGGCTGTCCTCAGGAGCACCCTCCCCAAGGCTGCATCTCCTCCTCCCTGACCCACACTGCCCTTCCAGGTGATGGCAAGTGACTCACCAGTCTAGATGTGCATATTGGAGTTTGAGAATGACTCAGGAACAGAAGGGGACTGAGGAAGGAGTATCTAACTGCAGAACAAAGCCAGGCAGCCACTTGTGGCCAAGATAATTACAAGCTGGAGCTGCGACAAGAAGGCCAAGGGCTGTCTAATTTATAAGGTCATAAATCACAGCCTCAAAGACTTCCAGGAGGTCCAGAGGTTCCACCAGGTACTGTGGACCCAAGTAAAGTTTTAAAACCAAATATCCAAAACTAAACATATCACTTGGGCTTTCTATCTCCCTGCAGGGTCTCCATGTGATTCCTCCAGAGTCATACTTGCTAAGTCCATATCACTGGCCCTTGCTTGTCCAAGATTCTCCAAAAGGGTGGAGAGAATGTGAGGTTCAAGGGCGATACAGACTTGGTGATATAGACTTGTCAAATATGTACAAATCTACACTGCCAGTTCAGCAATGGAAGTCCTAATTTATCTTACTGTCCTGTGACAGGTTGAATATGGCTCATTTTTTTCTCAAAAAAAAAAAGAAAAGAAGAGACAGAGAGAGAGAGAGAGAGAGAGAGAGAGAGAGAGAGAGAGAGAAGAAAAGAAAAGCTTTCATTCTCATGTATCCAGCCGTTGTGGCAGCAACCTCTAACTGCAGGTCACATCCTAGTGTGTATGCTCTAGGTAGCATTTTGGTCTACAGTAAGATAGGTCTCTTTGTATTCCAGATTGATCATTTATGACAATGAGACACTGGCCAATTGATCCAGTTGGCTTCTCTTTCTGAAGCTCTTGGTCCTACACAATTTCCATTAATAGCTATCTTCCCAGAGAAACTTGTTTCTGGGAGATAGGTAGATGGATAGATAGATAGATAGATAGATAGATAGATAGATAGATAGATAGGATAGATAGGTAGATAGATATAGATGACAGATTTATTGTTATTATTTATACTATTAAACAACATTTGTATATAATAATGTGTATGTATGTGCATGATTGCATTATGTGCTTGTGTGTGCAAATGCTTATGGAGTTCAGAAGAGGGCATCAGATCCCCTGGACCTGGAATTATGGGCAGTTGTGAGTACCCTGATGTGTGCTGGATCCAACCTTGCTGGATCCAACCTCTGGTCCTCTATAAGATCTTCAAGCACTCTGAGCCATCTCTCCATCCCTATAAAGCTTTAAATATTTGTTTTATCTTAAATTATGTGTTGATATGTATGGCAAGGTGAATATGTGAATGCAGGTGAGTCCAGAAGAGGGAATCTGATCCCCTTGAGCTAGATTACAGATGGATGTAAGCTACTTTATGTGGGCGATGGGAAAGAAACTCAGGACCTCTGCAAGAGCAGGATGTGCTTCTAACTGCTAGGCCACCTCTCCAGTCTGTTTTGAGAATTTTTTTAAATCAAGCCAGTGAGACTGGGAACCAACTTCCAACTAAGTTCCTAGTTCTTATCCCAGAGAAGGGGTGGCAGCTGTATTGTCAGTGATGGTAATATAGAACTGTTCTGGTTAGTGGGTATTTTGTTTTGTCAACAAGGACAGGGTCATCTGAGAAAAGGGAACATCAATTGACCTGAAGACAAGTATATGAGGTGTTTTCTTGATTAATGGTTAATGTGGGAGGGCCTTTGCCCCTAGGCAAGTGCTCCTGGGTTATAGGAGAAAGCAGGCTGAGACTCCAGACAGAGCAAGCCAGTAAGTACACTCCTCCATGACCTCTGCATCAGCACCTGCCTCCAGGTCCTCACCTTGAATTCCTGCCTTTTTCCCCTCCATGGTGATCTATAAGCAAATAAGGTAAAATAAACCCTCTCCTCCCCAAGTTGCTTTTGATCAGTGTTTTAATACAAACTCTAACCAAATTGACTATTTTTCCAACAGCCCTTGAAGGTTTCTGAGAAGGCAGAGTCCCTTTCCTCCTCTCTCCACTCCAAGAGTGCACTCTCTCTCTAGCACCCAGCTCCAGCATGAGCTCTTTCCATGGAAGGGCTATTTGGTTACCAGATGCTTTGCATCTAGTAACAGCAAAGGCCTGGTCATGTGATCGGGACATGAGCCCAGCCACAGCTTGACAGTGACAGAGACACTCTTTTAAGCTAACGCCTAGACTTCCTCATGCTCTCTAAGTACCACTCTTCTGAACACAAACTTCCTCTACATCTCAGGGCTTGGTTCCCTCCATTTTATCAGGCAACTGTTCTTCAAATGATCTAATCTCCTGATGTTGTGAAGAACTAGATACATAAGACAGAGAGCACTAAGATGTTGGCCATGTTCCATAGCCACTCAAGGAAGGAACTGTTGAAATCCTCAACAAAACTAGAAACATACATGGTCAGTTCAGACATAGGCAGATGTTATTGTACAATCTTCATGGGAAAAAATTGGTAGCATCTGCCACAATTTCAGATACTCATATCCCTTGACTCAGCAACTCCAGTTCTTAGAATACCTCCTGCAGGTATATGTACAAAAGGCCACACAAATGTATGACAAAAAAATGAAAGTAAGTCCAGTCTTCTTCAATAGGTGAGTGCTTAAATAAACCACGGACCATTTTCAAAGCAATGAAGCAATATTGAATAGGGAGATCTGGGGCTGGGAATGTAGACCACTGGTAGAGTGCTTGCCTATCCTGTGTGGCATGTCCTGAGTGCCATCTTTGTACAGAAGAAGGAAAAGGAGGAGAGGGACAGTAGCAATGAAGGGAGAGGGAGTGATAGATGTGGTGGTTCTAAATGCTGAGACAATGAAAAAATTCATATGAACAAAAAAAGTGCTATAAAAAGGCTAGTGATTACATTTTTAAAGTATATGTATATATGTATTGTGTGTATTTATTACATATGCATATCACATATATACATATACATACATACACATGCACAGATAGATAAATATTTGCACACATACACATATATTCCTTTTGGGTATGTCTGGAAGAGTACACAGCAGCTACTTATTGTTCCTAGGGAGTAAGAATGGGGAAGGTTAAATCCTTCATTTTAATTTTGCCACAAATGAAACTTTGTTTGGAGAGAGAGAACCAAAATATCCCAATACAAGAGATCTGTCTACTCCCATCCCAGCCGTCTCTCTAGTAGAACCCTCTAGGAAAGCAACGTAGAATCTCAAATGAATATGTTTTCAGAGCTCTGCAGTTTATGGAACAGTTTCACAAAGGAAACCTCACTTAAGTCCTACTACTCCATGGATATTATAGAGATTATCCCCCATGATAGTTTTCCCATGCTAGAGATAAGGAAACATCAGAGAGGAAAAGGTTTTTGTCTCCATGGCCATGGTGGGTAGCTGGTAGAGCCAAGTCCAGAAGCCCAGGCTTTCCCTCTCCATCACCAGGTACTTTTTCCAGCCCTCTCAGCTAATATCTACACTATTTCTTCTCTGATCGAAATCAGCACTTCTCTGGGATGTGTGGAACCCAGAATACCAAAGAGTAGCTGAGAAAGCTGAGAGGAGTGGGGAAATATCAGCAAGACAAAGAGAAGTGAAGGACATGGAGAAGGATGTAGGAGAGAAAGGGTTGAGAAGACACAGAGGCTTGGCATCTTAACCTCTAATTAAAGATGGAAGCCATCAGCAAACCAGGAAAGCAAGAAGACCCCAACATATGCTTCCTTCCCTCTGTTGACTTAGCACTGGTTATTTAATGTCATCCTGTTCTAAGCTGTATGTGAGCTGAGCCTAAACTCCAATATGGTGGTAGCAATACCACTCTTGCCTTGGTAAGTCATATGAATGCCTGCCTAGAGCCCCTTAAGGGAGATGTACTTAGAGCACCAAGTAGGAATACAGGGAAGCTCAGGGTTCTTATTAGAATGTGAATCTTGTTTAACACCCACCAGTGGCTTCCTTGTCTCTTGGAATGAAAACTAGTCTCTATGGCATAATGCAAAGAACCTTTGGCATCTCCCGTTTTTTCTGCAAGTATTTCTCACCTGGCATAGTGCCTGTTTTAGTGCCTCGATGCTAATAGGATAGACTCAGTTTGCCCTACAATACTCTCATAACACAATGAATCCTGTGGGATTTCCCCCACATTCCAAGCAAGCAATGATGCAGAAGACATTGGTTGTGTGTCTTCTAATCACAGAGAGATACTATCAGACCTCATAGGTTAAGTGTCTAGTTCCACAATACTTCTGTGGATTTTAAGCTCCAGGATATCTGTTTCAGACAGGGGTACATTGGGGTTCCCAAATACCTGCTGCTTGAGTTGCAATTAATTTTCTGGAGCAACTTACATATCTCAAGGAGACACTTATGTTTACCAGTTTATTATAATAGGTATTTAAATGATGCAGGTTGGCAGCCAGATGAAGAGCTGCATAGGACAAGGTCTAGAAGGGTCTCCAGAGCACAGGCTTCCATTCCCATGGAGCTCAGGAACACCATCTTCAGCATATGGACACCTTGTTCATCTTCCTGGAAACACAGAGCTCAGATCTTGCTGGATTTTTCTGGAAGCATCATTAATTCAGCAGGATTGACTAAATCACTGGCCATTGTTGATCAACTCAACTTCCAGCCCCTGTCTTGTCCTCAGAGGTGCAGATCTGGACTGAACTACAACTCTCTAACCGTGTAGCTAGTTTTTCTTTTCTTTCTTATATAATGCACTTGAATGTTTGTTTGTTTGTTTACTTGCTTGCTTGCTGGTATGGAGGATTGTGTGTACATGCCTCTGTGTATGTGTGTAGATCAGAGGACAACTTGGGGGAGTCAGTATTCTCCTTCCATCAGTTGAGTCCCAGGGATTCAACTCAGATCACCAGGCTTAGTAGCAATCACATTTACTCACAGAGCCACCTCGATAGCCCCTGTTTGTTTGTTTGTTTGTTTGTCTCAATGTCAGTGTTGTACTGTAAAGGAACCTAGTCGTGGCCATCCATTAGTCAATTCATTATCATAAATATAATTTCAGACATATCACTCTGGAGATTCTGAGACATATAAGAGTTGAATACCAACAAACTGGTTAAAACCTAAATCTTCATCTCAAACTATCACACTCCCACAGAGGAGCATGCTATTCTCTCCTAACCTGTTATAGTATACTCTGCATATGCCCAGAATATGTGCATTAATCTTCGTTACTTGTTCTTCTGGCTACACATCCTTTAGATCGCAGCCCAAACACAGCTTCCTCTGGGAACCTTTCCTGATTAGCTATCATCCAACAAATCAATACACACACTAGCAGAGTGGCTGGTGCATCCTAAGAATCTATAAACATGTACTTAATGAATGAAGCAGATATTGATGCCACCTCCTCAGTAGATGACACATATCAGACTCCTGCAATGATAGTCTCACTAGCTTGTTGCATGTCACATAAATCCTGCTACCTTCATTTCCATGGCTAGCACTTCACTGTCATACCCTAGAAAATCTTAAGCCTTGAATGACAGGCACATTATGAAAGGTGGTGGCCACTGGGAGGTGAACTGGGTGATATTTTTGGCTAATTCTAACCACAACTCCTTAAGGGTAGAAACAGAACACCCTCGGGTTTATAAGGTGGTAATAGAACCAAAGGGCTGATAGGAAGATCGAAAGGTCATTGAATCCATGCCTCTGCCTCCAGGCAAAACTGGCCCAGTCACAGACAAGTGGGAGTTTCCATACATTATTAGTAAGAACAATATTATTAGTAATATTAATAGCGGTATAATGATGGTTCTACTAAAAATAAACACAGGGAAGAAGGCATCAACCTCATAGGTCACCCTTTCCAACATTCAGTAGGACACAGGAGCTGGTCTCAATATATCAGCGAGCTTGTTCGGTGAGAGCTCTCCTCCTGAACAATAGGTTCCCTATTAGAAGGCGAAGACAATGAAGACAGCCAGGCTTTGAAGGAGCTTTCCCACAGCAGCTGGGGGCCACACAATGTCACTGAGATGCAACCAGACATCTCCTCTACCGTTCATAAGCAACTCAACTTTTCCTGTGCAGAAGAAGGCTGTTTACTAAATGTTTACTCACTCGTGGTATCATTTGATCCCCACATCACCAGTCACAGGTTCATTCAAGAACTGGAAGAAGCCAAGACTGATACAGGCTACAGGTCAGTGTCCCGTCATTCTCAGACTTTAGTGAGTGGATGAGCTATGATAAAGCAAACAAGATGTCTAGTGGCTAATTGAATATTCTCCCAGACTTACATTTAGCTTTCTCAGTGTGGAGAGAAGATAAGGGATGGAAAAATCGGGTCATTCGCCCCATGAACAATGTCTTCACTAGATATGGAAGAACCTAATGCATTCCAAGCACTGACCCAGGGTCTGGGACAATAGCAAGTGAATGAACAGATCATCAAAAGGGAAGCCACAGCAGCCCAGCCCTCATGAAGCTGGCGTTCTAATGCTGTAGTATTTAATAGTCATCCAAAATGGTATGGCTTTAGATTACTTAGGGACCTGGAATTACACAGTTAATCACAGAGAAAAGTATACCTCCTCTGATCTCTTTCATTCTTTACACACTTCAAAGGAAGTCTCCATGTGCAGACAGACATCTCATGTTCATAGAAAGCACTGGAGTTCCAGTATGAGAAGTTAATTCCCATGTTGGATTTTAGCACAGCTATTTATTTATTTAATTTATGTATGCAGCTACTGCTCCTTATTTTCTATTATTGGTAGTGATATGATTGCTTTAAAATACATAAATATTCCTTTTCACTGAAATATAGTAACAGCACATATTTGTGGGGTGTGGAGTAATGCTTGATACCTGTATACAGTGAGTGATGATCAGAGGAGTGAGATTTCCATCTCCTTTAACACGTATTGATTCTTTGCTTGGAGCCTTTTATCGACTCTTCAAGATCTTTATACAATGTAAAATAGAGTGCTGTGGAACTATAGTCACCATGCTGCTCTATAGAACACCAGAACGCTTTCTTTAGTAAGTGACTCATTTTAAAGGAAGACCTAAGAGGCTAATCAAGTAGGTGGCAAATGTACCAAATAAACAAAAGGAGGTTTGGGGAACTTAAACAGGGTGGTACTGTCATACTGGCAGATGCCAAGAGCAATTCTATATCTATGTCTGAAGACTTAGATATACTAAAGTAACCTTTTCTTGAGCTTTTAAGAACCTGGAGTCTGGGGAGATGGCTCAGTGGATAATATCCTTAGCCAAGTAAGCATGAAAACTTGACTTTGGATCCCCATGGCCCATGCAAAAATCAGGGCATGTTCATTTGTGCTATAATCTCAGTGTTAGAGAAGCAGAGACAGACAGATCCTTGGAGCTTGCTGGCCTAATCTTGCTAATTGATAACCTCTGGGTTCGATAAGAGACCCTGTCTTAAAAATATAAGGTGGAGAGAAATAGAGAAATAGGCATGTATCTACGTACTAAGGAACATGGACACAAACACATGCATCATTTCCGATGTCCATACATGTAGGCATGTATCTATATACTTAGAGACATGGACACAAACACACACATTAATTAAGAACCAGGTTCACTGCTTAATGTTTTAATTATCAGTAATCTTCAGCAGTCTACCCAATCCCCAGTCACCACTGAGCTCAATTTTCCAGAAGAGAAGCTCCAGAGCTAAGCCTTGAAGCCTGACCTCAGACTACAAACTCACATCCTTATCTCAATCACAAGGGGCAAAGGTCACCTGCAAGAAGCTCCCTCAAATTTAATGACCCTGCATTCCCAGAAGCCAGCAACCTGTTCTTCATGAATTGGGGGGAGGGGGGGACAACCAAACCACCAAAGAGGCCGTTCCATGGAGCCCAGCTGCTCACAGGGCAATGAAGCCCATGGAGCTTCAAAAACACCTGGGAACCTCACATAAATATAGCTAGCTGCCTTGCTGCTGCTGACCACCAGAAACAGCCACCTTAAGGTAGGGTCTGGAAAGCTGCATTCTGTCCTCCTTTGGGGAACATGATGTTTTGCTTACTGGAATGGGGAAGCCAATGATCTTGGTTGGAGACACCATGGTGACGGGCTGACTGTTTGAACCAAGTTACAAGCCACAGCTGTAAGGTCTAGTGAGTGTCTACATGCACTTTGGAACTGAATGAACCTGGGCACAGATCCTGTGCTCACCATCAGAAGGAAATGGTTGAGTGGCCCCAGGCAAGTTGCTTCCCTACTCTATGGATCAGTTGCCCCAGCTATAAAATGGGGTAATAATAGTATAGTGTGTACATCATCAGGATGTTTGAGGGATTCCATAGTAGAATGTATCAAATGTGTGTAGTACAGTGACTGACTTGGCATAAGCAAAGATATACTGGCTGTGATTAAGGTGGGATTGGGTACACTTTGGTAACTAAGGAGGACTCAGAGAAGTTTACAGACAAGGGGAAAGGGTTGAGGGAGTAGGGAGAGGGTGAGAAAACCATTTTGGATCTCTAGATCATATTTACCTTCTTCCCTTCAATACGTGAGGTTCTTACACCAGAGAGCTGAGCTTGGATCATTTCTCACTCACCCACTCTCTGACATCTAGCCGACCTGGAGATTCTGCCAATTTGCTGAGTGACCCATGGTATGTAGCAGCTGCTCACCAAATAAGGGGGGAAGTTTGATAGAGACAGTCTAGGCCACCATCATGATAAAGGGGTGCCAGAAGACCCTACATTTCTCTGACACAGAGGATACTCTTGTCTTCCCATTCCAGCACACTGCTTTTCTTCATCTGGGGGCAAGGGCTGTCTCCTTGTGGAGGACGACTGGGTAGATCACTGTTTTTGTTTGTTTCATTTTTCAGCTGATCCTTGCTGAGAGTCTACTGGATGCCTGTCCTGTGTTTATGAAATACGCTGTGTGCTGGGTACATGCTGGCTTTCCCGGTTGGTTCCACAGATGAGAACCCAGCATTAAGGAGTAGCTGGTGACTCAGCCACTGAGTGGCATAGCCAGGGTTCAGATCCAAGTGTCCTGACTCCTACCACCCAGCCCCAACCCCCATACTCCCTTGTAAACTGTAGAGTCAAAAGTTCCCATAAAGAGGTTCATCCCTTGACCTACACCTGTTGCCTAACTTGATGTCTACAGACGGTTATTGTTAACTAGTTGGAGGAATACAATAGTTTAGGAACCCACCAGAGATACAGGTGGGTTGTGCAAGAAGGGTGGTGTTCCTCAATCTGCAAAGTGCACACCAGTCATCTGGAAATCTTGTTAAAAGATGCAGATTGAAGGAAGCTGGGGGACGGAGCTGGGGATTCTGCGTTAGATCAAGCTTTTATGTTACACACATGATGCTGGGCCTAGAGCATTGCCTGAATCGTACAAAGCTCTCTTGGGAGTCAGTGTGTATGAAGTCAATAACCAACACTTCTGCTTTCCTGCCACATCAGCTAGAGCCCATTGCTTAAAGTTGCTGTGCAAGGTTACTGGGTGGTTTGAATAAGTTCCCACATATTAAGTACTTTGTCTCATTTGTCACATAGTGGGCACTCAAAAACACTTGCACCTTCCAACAAACCATAAGACCAAAATGGCTCTGCATAACACAGGGCACTTTGTGGCAGCTGCTGAGAAGGAGGAGAGGAAGGCACCTTCATGCCATGCCAGCTTCCTTTGCCCCATCAGGTGAGCTTCCAACTGGCAGTCATTTGGGTACTTTTTCTTCCACTTGTAAAAGCTGGGGGGGGGGGCAGGTTTTATCTACAATATTCTGAAAAGACAGGCAGTAATAAAAAATTGATGAAGTATCTGTACTGGGCCCAGCTGATAGCATCAGCAAGGAGGTGGGGACACCTATCAGTGAGTTCCCAGAGACATAAATTAAAAGCCCCTTGAGGGTATGAGATTGGTAAGATGTTGTGGAAAACCCAGGCAGAGGCAGGAGCTGTGCTGGGATCCAGACACCTCAGGTCAGCTCCTCCTCTCTGGCTGAGGGAACTTGTCTCTAGACTCTGAGTACCCTCTCAGTTTTCCTTGTCACTCAGCATCTTCCCTCCAGCGACTATCATTCATAGCAAGGCATGAATGACTGCCAGCACCTGGATGGAAGTCTGGGATTCAAGCCTCTGACTGAAAGCAAACCACTCCCATGAGAGCATTTTGGACACTGGCCATGGGAAAGGGACAGTTGAAGGGACAGTTCTGTTATTTGGAGGTCAGGGGGAATTTAGCTGGGATTCCAACTCTGGGACTCAGCAGCAAAGTGACCTGGCACAGGACAGCAAACTCTCCACTTGTAAAGTGGGGCTAATCTCTTGAACACAAGTCAGTATATGAAGTTAGGTGATAATAGATGGGAAGCTTCTGGGCTTGCCTAACACTGCCAAACCCTCCATTAATGACCAGGATTATGAGCTGTGGAGCCCCCTCTCCTAACCTCCTTGAAGGAGCTGGCCACTCCCTTTGACCTCAGCCTGTCTGTCTTCTTACCATGTTGTCCTAGCCTACACACAGGTATCCTGTCTGTCTTTCTTTTCAGCACGAATCCAGTAAAGGCAGGCAGCTGACTGACCTATCCGGGGTTTCCAAGCCCTGTATAGAGCAGCATGGACAAGTGCCCTGTTTGCTCCTAGGGGTTGAGTCTTGACGGAAAGCAAAGGATCCTAGCAGAGAAAAGTCATTGGCTGCCAACAGCCTATCAGCCAGGTTCTGCAGCCGCCAGGGACTGGCATGCTTTCTCCCCAGTGAACAACCTCAGTTTGATCCTGGGACTTTTCCTGGCATGCCAGGTCCTGGCATGTGTGGGCAGGGACTCACTAAGCTTTGGGTTGGGCATTTTCTCAATTGTTTCTTTCTCTTTTTCTTATCTCCGGCTAGTTAGTGATTAACTGCACTCTGAAAGTTTCCCAGCCTCCCCAGAGCTCCCCAGGAGCACAGGTGGCCTCTGGGTTAGACAACCTGACTCAGACTCGGTTCTCTTTGCAAGACCAGGAGGATCTGAGGCATAACCCTGGGGATCACACCCTTTGGGGCAGGCTGAGGCCCAGAAGGTTTGCACAGTGCTGAGTAGCAAAGGTTGCTGGGAAGGATGCAAGGATGTGGGTCTGCTAGTTACTGGTTCCTTGCATGGTAGGGTAAGCTGAGGGATGATAGCCAGGATGTGGAAGAGACAACCCAACTTCTGGGAGATACATGCAAACCCTGAGCTTGGGTAGCTTCTATCAGATTGTTGCCCCTTTTGCAGGTGGATCCTGAAGGTGGGGAGCAGCCACTTGGTAGGAAGATCCACCCCAATGAGCCACAAAAGAGAGCCGAGGAAGCTCATTTTCTCAAAAAGGTTTTGCTTTCCTCCTGTTTGTTCTCTTGCTTTCGGGAAAGAAGACAAGCCCTGATCAGGATGGAGGAGACCCTCTGTTACCCTCTTCTTCAGCCTGGACCTGGGTCAAAGGGTCCATGCCCACTTGGCTCCTTTTCCACTCAGGGTCTTCACCCTGCCTGTTCTCTCTCTCTACCTCATCTGTCTCCCCTTTACTGGAGGACACCCCCCTCATGCTCCCATGTTTCAACCTCAAGCTTCCCAGGCTGGAAAGGCAGCATCTACTCCCCAGCTCCACTCCCTATAGAGCCTGTTTGTGCACTAAAAATATTAGGACTTTCTTTGCTTGGTAATTTAGTGTATAAAGTTTAAGCTCCCTTCAGACAGGCCTTTGTGATGGTCATAGCTTCAGCTACAGAGACTGCCAGAACCCTGAGCCCAAGAAACCTAAAAACACTTGTAGGGTTGATGAATGAATCAATGGGCAACCTTTCTTGCATGCTCAAATGAGTTCATTGCAATAAGAACTATAGTTCTAAATCCGAGATCCACAGTCTACAGCCCTTTGCCCAAATATAGGCTGGTTATTTTTTTTTTTTACAGCTAATGAGCTAAAAATATTTTTTATATATTAAATGATTGAAAAAAATGAAAAGAATAATATTAGTAAATGTGAAAATCATATAAAATTCAAATCCCAGCAACCATACCTAAAGTTATATGGACACAAAAACAGTGTGTGACTGTGTGTCCTCTGTGACCACTTTACACCATAATAGCAGAATTCTGGAGAAACATTGTCCAGTCTGGGAAGTTGAGAATATTTCCCTCCAGCCCCTTTCTGCCAATGTTTGCCAAGCCATGCTCTAAATAATGCTAACAAAGGAGGCAGAGATGGAATCCACTCGGATACAAATTTGGATGAGGACAGGAAAGGAGAAGCAAGTCAAATAGAAGGAAGACATTGTGTCACTATTGGGTAGTAGTGATTGTGTTCCATGTCATCTCTGGATACAACTTCAAGTAGTTGCAAAATTGTTAGTCTGGAACTTTCCATCCCTAAACTCAGTGCTTTATTTGGGCAACTGCTGCCTGTGGACAATCTCTCTGTCTCTCTGTCTCTGTCTCTGTCTCTGTCTCTCTCCCTTTCTCTCCCTCTCCCTCCCTCCTTTAATGACTGCTCCTCCAACTCCAGTGTAGCCTGTTCCATGCACTTCTGTGTACAGAGAACAAGGTTTACTTGTTTATCTTATTCCTTTAAAATCCTGCTATGTGACAGCAGGATTGAGTAGGACCTTTTCTCTGTGTTAGTCTCACCCACACCCACACCACCCCAGCATAGAATCCGGCACTTACGAGGACCTTGGTAAATATTTGTTATGACTGACTTAGACAATTGACCACAAAGAACCTTAGCTTGGTTAAATAATGTCTTATGACAAAAGGCCCTGTGGTGGTGAAAAGGCTGAAGGTTGGAGAAGAGGCAATGAGATGGAGTAGAGGAGAGAATGAGAGGAAAGGGTTAACCAAATCTGAGACTCTATGGGAATGCCAGAAGGAAACCTGACACATGATAAGCTGATTTTGAACAGTTTAGAGAGGGGCTCAGCAGTGAGCATTGGCTGCTGTTGTAGAGGTCCAGAGCTTGTTTGTTAGCACCCAAATCAGGCATCTCACAGCTACTTGCATCTCCAGTTCCCTGGGATCCAACACCTTCATCGGGCCTCCTTGAGTACCCGTATGTGTGCATGCACACACCCATACCCACACACAAATATTAAAAAACAAAAACAAACAAACAAAAAAAACCCCACATTTTTTAAAGAATGTACTTGAATGAGGGTACTCTATGTAGGTGAGTAAAACTGCTCCCAAAAGTCACAGGTTATTTAATGAAAACCCTAGAGCCCAGAATGGGCTACCTCCCTGTGATGACTAATCTTCATTGTGAATATGACAGAACCTGGAAAGAAGGAGCCTCAGTTAAAAAATTATTTTCATCAGATTGGCCTGTGGGCAAATCTGTGGGGCAGTGGTTGCTGGAGTGCTAACTGAAGTAGGAGGGCCCAGCTCATTGTGGGTGATATCACCCCCTAAGCAGGTGAGCCTGACCTGTGTAAGAAT
This sequence comes from Rhynchomys soricoides, assembly GCA_019843965.1. NCBI lineage: Eukaryota > Metazoa > Chordata > Mammalia > Rodentia > Muridae > Rhynchomys > Rhynchomys soricoides. The sequence goes on from JADRCH010000075.1 coordinate 3,170,273, forward strand.
GATAACTGCACTGAGTAAGCCCAAAATCAATGTCTTTCTGTGGCCTCTGCTTCAGTTCCTGCCTCTAGGTTCATGCCACAACCTGTTCTTGCTTTCCTGGATGATGGACTATAACTTATAAGCCAATGGTTCTCAGCCTGTGGGTCTCAACCCTATGGGGGCTCAAATGACAGTTTCCCAGGGGTCACCTAGACCACAGGAAAACACCGATATTTACCTTATGAATCATGACAGTAGAAAAATTACAGTTATGAAGAAGCAATGAAAATTGTTTTATGGGCGGGGGTCACCACAACATAAGGAACTGTGTTGAAGGGTTGCAGCTTTAGAAAGGTTTAGAACCACTGCTATGAGCTGAAATAAACTTTTCTTCCCTAAGTTGCTTTTGATCATGGTGTTTATCACAGCAGCCTATTGTTTGGAGAGGCCTCTGAGCTTCCCAGAACAATACTGCCTGTGGCCAGTGCTCTTGGTTGTCCACCAGAACTACAGAATAAGACTCTATTGCTGAAAACACCTCTTTCTGGTTACAGGATGTAGAAATATCAAGCTGGCATGGAACTTATTACTTGTTGGCCAGCCCTCATAGAGCAAGAAGGTGATATGCATGCTTCTGGGGAGGGGGAAAAGGACGTTATCAACAATCAAACTTATCGATGGTCCCTGTGCACTACTCTGCTGACCCAAGATCTGCCTACTGGTGCATTAGTTGCAAGTCTGTTAAGTACTTTCTGATTGGATTTGAAACCTGTTCCACAGGAAGGTCTCTGTCTGGTTACTGTCAACACAGTCAAAACCCTGTGACTGGAGAGGTCACAGGCCCTAGTGTGGAAGCTACTGTTGTTGCTATGCTGCATGAACACGATGATCTCACCAGATTACCTTTTAAATAATTATATTTATGTCCATAAGTTAGTGCTATTGTCAGCTTTGATCAGAGAAGCTTCTGTTTACAGCAGGAGTGTTTATTACAGAGACTCGGACTGGTCAAAATGATAATGAGTGACTGCTGAGTACTCAGCCGTAAGTGAAACATCTACCTGACCCTTTCCAGAGTCTGGAGAACACCATAGAAAGAGCGGGAAGAATGGAAGAACCAGAGGAAAGCAAAGGGCGCTGCACAGTGCTGACCTCTAGTCATGACATGGCCACTGCAGTCTTGAGCTCAGCACCTGTGATCACCTGCACAAGCTCAAGCCTCTCAGCATCCTGTCATGGACAGGGAGGGGCTCACAAACTCTGAGACTTTATAGGCTGTTAATGGTCACTAAAGGGAGGGACTTAAACAACCCTTCCCCACAGGAAGGTCATGGTTGCTTGTGAAGGATGACACCTTTTGTCAATGGTGTAACCACTGGTAAAATATTCATATCTAATTCTTCATCCATACTGCGGAAGCAACCCTAATGGGGCACACACACACACACACACACACACCCCAACATGAACACAAAGGGGACTAGTTGATATGAGGAAGGGGATCAGGAAAAGTGAAAGGGATACAAGAGAGGGTAATGGAGGATGAATATATGCAAAGTACATTACATACATATGTGAAATGTCATTATGAAACCCATTGTATATCATTAATAAATGCTAATCAAAAATACCGTTAAAGACCCATCAGTGTGAGAGGGTTTCTGAGGGGTAAATAACTGGCCACAGACTGGCTCTTACCACTGAACTCTGTCTTCTTGCCCAATGCCTGTCCTGGGAAGCAGAAACCCCCTTTCGTTCCCAGAATGAGCTGCAGCTCGTTCTATCACTCACTCGGCTCTTCTGCATCTGCTACTGGCTTTTCCACCACTGCTCTAGGTTCAGGGCAAAGCAAACCGTGAAGTAATGATAGGTGAGAGTGGACCAGGGGCAATGGAAAGGAAGAGTTGCATTTGAAAACTGCACTGCCTGCCTCCAAGAGCACATCAAGACTGGATAAGGAAAAATCAATTTCCATCCACAGCCATCTGGGACTGAAGGCTATGCCCATAGTGGGAGAATACATTACCATAAAGAGGCCCTGGGTCCCCAGCAAGGGTAGGTGGTATAGGTGAAAAGAGAGAACAACGAGAAGAGGGAGAGAGGAGGGGGAGGGGGAGAGAGAGAGGGACAGGAGGGGGAGAGAGAGAGGAAGAGGAAGAGGGAGAGACTGATCTCACCTGGTATTTCCTTTAACTGGTGGTGACTCTCACTTTCAGGGCTGGATGGAGGGAAGGACAGGTTATTTTGTAAAGGGAAGATAAGCATAAGCACTAGATCAGAAATTGAGAGAAGAAGATGGGTCAGGTGGGAAGTGATTTTCTTCGAAGTGCGGCCAATACATCAGTGAAGACAGCCTGGGGAGACTGGGCCGGCTCTTCCCAGCTCCATTTCACTTGTCTTTGATGAAGGCATTGTCAGTTGGCTTTGTATGTCTCTGCGCCTTCCCTACATTTGTGCTTCCAATGGCAGATAACAGTAACTCCTGGGAGAGCTCAAGGCTGGAGGTTAGACAAAGATTCTGGTCATGAATTGCTTCTTTCCAGGTCCCAAGAGGAACCTGGGAAAGAAGGGTTGATGGCAGTTATGTAGAAAAAGCAAGCGGGAGAGAGATGGCTCAGTGGTTAAGAATACTTAACTGCTCTTTCAGAGGACCTGGGTTCAACTCCCAGCACCCACATGGTGGCTCACTATCACCTGCAACTCCAGTCCTCAGGGTCCAATACCTTCTTCTACTAACCTTCGCAAGTACCAGGCATACATGCAGACAAAAATCAATACACATAAAGTTAAAAAAAAAAAGCAAGCAGATCAATTTTCAGAATCCACAATAGGAAAACAATTCAATTGAATGAATGACCCTGACTTCTAGATGTGATTGGCCATCTCCAGGGACAACACAGGACTTTTCTAATAACTGCCTCTGGCTTGCAAAGTACCTTGCACCTTTCAAGGCTGAGCAGCCATTTTGGAGATGGCCAAATGAATAAAGAACAAATGTTAAGGAACTTACTTATTTTATTATTCAAATGAAAATTGCTTAATCGAGATAAGCTCCATGTGAAAAAAATATATATTCTTACAATGTGAATGCATGGCTTCAAAAATGCATTTTTAAAGCGATTTTATTAGTGAGCATGGTAAGCCAAGCATGTTGGTACACACCTGCAATCTTAGCACTCAAGGAGGTAGAAATGAAAGGACCTGAGGTTCAAGGTCATTTCTACCTGTGTATCAAGTTTAAGGCTAGCCTTGGATAGATGAGACTCTATCTCAGTAGAAAAAGAGAAAAGAATGAAAATCATTAAACAACTTTAAGGAGATCCTTAACTTCACAGATAATCAAAGAATGCAAACTAATGCAAGAGAGGCTATGAGTGTCCTGACTGACAAAATTATAAAAGTAAATGATAATGAAGATTAGCCAGTATGTGTTAAAGACAACTCTCTGATGGTTCAGAAGACCAGATTCTTATAAACAATTTAGAGAGTGATTTGTTACTCTCTAGTAATGAGGATAATGAGTGTGCCCATGACCCCGAGAATCTGCCAACAGATGCTAGCCCTGGGAATCTTCATCCAAGACTCATAATGTGATGGTACAGAGATAGTCATCACTTCACAGTTCAGAAAGTAAACAACTAGAAACAACTTAAACAGACTCTACAAGAGAATGGACATGGTAACACTGTTGGCACACATTTTTCATTTAATAAGTTTCCATGAGACTGTTTATGAAAAAACAGGAAGCAGAATACCTGGACCCACCTTGAGAGAGTCTGAGAAGGTGTCCAGGGAACTTAGCTCTTTCATGAGCACTCAATGGCAGATGGCAGAGCCTGTGGCCTTTGTGTCATACACTATGTAATCATCCATTCTGACTTCAGATTGCAAGCTAGATTATGAAACTAGGTAAGTCTCATCTGCTCCCTGGTTACTCACCACTTACTAGATAGAGCATTCTAAACTGCAAGCTCAAGCATCAAACAAACCCAAAGGGAGAGAGCAGAACCCCATTAGCCATGCTGATTTAAGAAGTGATTTAGCTAAGAATGCCTTCTGATTCTCTGATGACAATGTCTTGGGGAATCAGTAGGAAGTAGATCTAAGACACATAAGTCCAAATCACACATACCTGATCCTCTTCTTGGATGCATGCCCACTCCTAGACCTTTGTATTTTGGAATTTGGCTTAAACCTAACTGAAGTATTAGTTTCCTTTCCTGTTGAAATCACAAGCAATTTATGGAAGGGTTTTATTTTGGTTCACCATTCAAAGGGAAGTCCATCCAGGTGTAGAAGACAGCCCATGAGGCAGTTGGTCACACTGCATACACAGTCGGGAAGCAGAGAACAATGAACACTGGGCTCAGCTAGCACTCTCCTTTCTATGCATTCTGGGACATTAGCCCATGGAATGGTATCAGTTATACTCAAGGTGGGTCTTCCTACTCTTGTACATAATCCCTCACAAATCTGTCTAGAGGTTAACCTAATGTAGACAATTCCTCACAGGTATCTCCTAGATGATTTTAGATGCTGTGATGCTGGCAATATCAACCATCATAGGCACCAAACTTCATTTTGTACCTCATCAATACTTAGTACTGAGTCCAAAAGTTGTGGACTGTTGTAAAATCTGTGGGCTAGATGGCAGAAGTCTGGGTCACTGTCTCCACTATGACCAAGATTCCTGAGAAAAGAAATGGTACCAAATCAAGTTGTTTTTTTTAACTTAACCTTTAGCTATTCTATTTTTCTTTGTCTGCAGAGGCAAAGGAGTATGTGTAGGGAAATTAGCCAAGTTTGCCTAAGCCTCACCTGGGCAAATTTAGCAACTAAATAATTAATTAATAATAGTGTGGGCTTCATAGGTAAGATTTCTACCGTGTATGTGTTGACTTACTCATGACATTAGAACCCCATTATCTCTCTTCAGTTGTGAAATGCTCTCTAAGTATAACAGAACATGTGGCAACCTAGGAACTGTAGGAGCTGGAAGGGACAATCAACAGAGTGCTAGATAAACCCATGCCAGTGACTTCTGTAGAGAAATAGTCTAGGGATAGTGTACTCTGAATAGTAGGCACTTTTTTTTAACCATCCATTTGCTGGTACACTCTTGCAAGGAAGTGAGAAATGGAAAGAAATTAGAGCCAGCCTCTGTTTGACCACCATGTTGTCTGTGAAGAGATGGTGGCCTGCAGAAGTGATACTTTCTATGGTCACTAGCTGGAGCCCCAGTAGGAGACTAATGGAGGAAGTAAGAAGCCAGGGAACTTCTCTGCTCTTTCTTTTCCCTAAACATGCAGCCATTACTTTCCCTCCATGGCTCCAGTTTCTTCCACAACTGTCTTTTCTTAGGAGCCTGCAAATGCTGTTGGCTCTCTACTGTTGCTAATCTTTACAATATCTCACCAACAATTTGGCTTTTTGGAGTTCCTCCAGTGTCAGCACCATTCATTCCTGCATTAAATTCCCTCTGTTGAAAACACTTGAATTCTCTCTATTCTGCTTTCTTGGCTAGGTTCCAACTGCTATGAGAGGTGGCTGGCCTTTACTTTCTGGTCCATTCAATGACTATCAACTCCATTATCTATCCTGATCACCAAGAAGTGTACCCTTTTGGAAGACTGTTTCTTTCATGTAAGCATGGTAGCCCTGACATATGGACAAAGCAAGGCATCTTTCAGCAAATAAAAGAACAGATCTAGAGAATCTAAATGGCATTCCACAGTTGCATGACTATGGAACAGATGCCACATGCCAGGTGTCCTGTGGCTGGCATGAATTTTCCTATGGCAACTCTGGCTCTTCTCTCTTCCCCTAGGCCTTACCACCAGAAGATATTCTTTCTGGGTCACAGTAAAAAATTCATTTGGGTCTCATTTGCCCTTGATGAAAAGGTGCTATAACCATGCAAATTGAACATCGAAAGGAGGTTGAGGGAGTCTGCATTTCTATTTTGGTCTTTATAAGAACATTTTGCATTTGAGGCAATCAGGCATTGTGAGCCTTCCACGAATCCTAGAGCAAAGTTTCTCTAAGTCATAATTATCTTAGGGGGCAGAAAAGGGGTATGCTGTGCACGTTCATCCATTTGGGCTTCTGTAAGGAGAAACTATAGATGAAGCTTATGAAAAATAAAAATTTATTTGTTATGGATCTGGAAGCCATGTAGCGAGATTGAGTGCTAGCAAATTTCGTGTCTGGAAGGAGCCTTTTCTTCATTCATAGATGGCCACCATCTTTTCACTATGTCTCCACACAGTGGAAGGGCGAGGGAGCCCCACTGGGATTCTTGGATAAGGACACTAATCCCACTCATTAAGGTTCCACCCTCATGACCTAAGTGCTTCCCAAAGGTCCCATTTCCTAATAGCATCATCACATTGGGAGTTAGGATTGCAATATATACATTTGTGAACTGCAGACACAAATGTTCAGCCTACTGCAAGGATATTCTTGGGGGAAATACCCACAAACCTCTGGGCACTTCTGAAATTGAAAATCTTGGAAACAGGACTTGGAAGGATACATTTTTAATGAATGGCCTGGGTGGTTCTTCTGAGAACAGATTCTCAGGTCTCCTTTTCCATAAGACAGAAAACAGTTACCCATATTCACAGACTAGAAGAACAAAGAGAAGAAATATGGCTTGTAGCCTGTCACATAGTATATGGCTTCTTAAACATCTTCCCCCCGTGGCTCAATTGGTATATAGGTATACAAAATATGTGTACAAGACAGAAGTTACTGATCACAAAGAAATCACAAAGAAAGGTATTGTTTAAAAAAATTTAGTATGTATGTAACTACCATTACTGAAATTAATACAAATCTACATACTAATGAGATACTTATTTTATAAAATTTAATCTGCAGCTGAATATTTGATACTGCAGGACATAAAGCATCTTTAATAGTTTTCTGAGTTGATCAATGTTTTTTTTTGTTTTATAATCAGCAGTGTCAAGACTGCTGCTTCACATAAATATATACTAAAAAACGACAGAGACACATGTTCAGGGCCATATTAGAAACTTATGGACGTTCTATCTTAATCGTGAGCCAGTGGTTTTTTTTCAATGAGATGAAAGAAGGCATATCAAACAAAAATTTTTAAGATCAATATTCTTATTCAATCCAAAGACAAGCTACTTTGATATGTATAAGAGGAAGGATGACTAGGAAAAAAATTAGCCTTCATTTTTTCTAATTAAAATTATTATATCTCCACAAAATCTTCTATGTACAGTAAGAACACTAAAATTTGTGACAGATAATGGTCTCAATTCTCAACTGAGGTGTGTCAGGCAGTGTTAGTGGGAGGTGGGATTTAGCAGGGGTGGGAGGAGGACCTGGGGTGGGAGGAGTTAGCCAGGGGGGAAGGACTTGTGGTGGAATTTATTGAGGGTGGGAGGGAGGACTTGGGGTGGGAATTAACGAGGTGGGGGAAGGACCCGTGGTGGGAGTTAGCAAGAGGAGAGGGAGGACCTGGGAAGAAAGAAAAAGGCTATGATGGGGTACATTGTGTAAAATTCCCAAATAATTAATAAAAACATTATGTTGGAGGAAAATGTCTGCACTGTGTTTACAAGCAAGGCTGCAGCAAAGTCACCAGATGCCACACGGGTCAGCACTTCGAGGAACACCTCAGACTTGTTACACATTGAACACTGAATTAGATTTCAGTTACTATGTATTCGCAAACCTTTACTGTTACAAATATTTCATGACCTTCGCATTCAATTACACAACTTTCTATGGTGCCATGACCCAGAGATTAAAGAACTGTGGTAAAAGGCACAGACCATCTGGTCCTCACACCCAGTAAGAAGTATTACTGATTGACTAGCATCTCATGATGGGTCATGTTTGTCCTGCTGGTACATGGCTGCATGTGCTCTTCATACTTAGTAATTACCATTCAAGAAAAGAGAAATCTGAGACTAAATTACTACTCTTGAGTCATTCAGCTATGATCCAGCTTCTAATCAAGACCCCACTTTCTACTTCATCCTGAAGTTGGTTTCCTCTCTGCTCATCTCATCCAGAAGGAAGCTCTCTTCATCCACCAAGTGATCACAGGGACATGAGGAGGCTGTGTGAAGGGAGTCCCAATCATGCTCCTCAGAGGGTCTCTGTTTTCCTACTGCTTGTTCTTAAATGAAGCATGCATAAAACTTCAGAGAATGTCAGGATATAGTACCCTAGCCCCTCCCCCAAAACACCAGGTGACAGAATGGGAATCCTGGCACACAAAGATCTCAGGATTGTCCCTGTATTTCCTGGGTGCTCTTGGATGCTCTTTAGCCCCTGCATTTGCTTCAGAACCTTCTGCTTTTGCCCCTGAGAAGACAGTCAGAAAACCTAAAGCAGAACATGCCTGCATTGTTTCTCTGAGAGGCCCCGAGGAAGGCAGTCCATCTGCCAGGCTTATCAGAGATGTGTAAAAATCTAATAACATGGATGGGAGGGTGTACAAGCACACAGTGCCTTACGTCTGTGTGGTCTTGCGTCACTCGAGAGCTGCCTTCTCTGTTTGTCTTACACATTGCTTCACACATCTAGTCGTTGTTCTGCTGACACTGCTGCTTGGATCCACCAAGCTAACAAAAGACCAGAAACAGACTGGCTGAGGCAGGAGGCAGGTGGAGATTCTCAGGTGGGACTGACTTGTGAGGGGGTAAAGGAGGGCCTGGGATCATAGGAAAGTGCCTGAGCTCACAGTTTTGTGGTTCTCTTTGCTTTCCAAAGTTGTTGGCCACCCTGACCTACCTCTCCTAATTTTATATGAATGTCCCAATAGGTATTTGCTACGTATACAAGGGCAGCCTGGATAGCTGCAGGAGCATTAAGAGCTGAGTTCAAATCCCACCTCAATCATTGCTGTATTGCCTTTGGCATGTTAAATAATCTCTCTGGGCCGAGGGTTCACTCCTTAGCAACAGGAAGACAACAACAGTCCAGTCTGAAAGAAAAGGTAGTTTTATATAAAGCAACTATCACAGAACCTAGTTCATAGATCTTTCTTGGGTGACTGTTGTGTTCTAGGAACTGACCAAAACACAGGGAACTTTCTGGTAAAAAGAACTCGGAAGAGTTGCCCTCTAAGAGGAGGTTATAAACTAGCAATAAAGACATATAATGATCAAATAGAAGCATCTGGCTATATTCTGTCATTTAGTGGCAAGTGTTTCAAAGTGAGATAAAGAAGGGAGTGGCAGAGAGTGGCAGAGCGGAAGGGACCACTGTGCTATACAGCGGCCAGAGAATTGGAGATGGAAGATGCAGAGGGAAGGGATCACTGTGATATACAGTGGTCAGAGAATTAGAGATGGCAGATGAAAGCAGATGGGCACCAGTCAGGAGGGATACTCCGCACAGGAGGAGTAGGGAGTGCAAAGTCCCCGAGAAGCTAGTCATCTTCTAACTTAGGGAACAGTATGGAGGCCTACATGGCTTGAACTCAAGAGACAAAAAGTAAAGAGGCTAGGTGTGGTGATGCACAGTTTAATCCCAGCAAAGGCAGGTGGATCTGTGTGAGAGGAGGCCAGCCTGGTCTACAGAGTGAGTTCAAATCCAACCAGGGCTACATGGTGAAATTCTGTTTTGGGGGTGGGGGGGAGAGAGAGAGAGAGAGGAAGGGAGAGAGGGAAGGAGAGGAGAGGAGGTAGAACTAAAATTCGTCACTTATATTTTCATGTTGTAGGTAGAACTTTGACAAAAGCAAAGATGGACTAGACAAAGAATCTTCTTGATGAACCTTGAACTGCAGGTCTAGCAAAGGAGAAAAATGTCTAAATAAGAATAACAAATGTCATAAAAGAAATGTGGCTATTACAACAGTCATACTGTCGCTCATAGCCATGTATGAGACCAAACTATCACAAAGTTCAAAAAAGTAATGAGTCATGAACTGAGAGAAAACAACTGTAAATTAAAAGAGCCAGAAAGAAATTCCAGATCCAGAGCATGGGCCAACATGTGGGAGATCCTGGTGCAAAACAATGGTAATAACAATTCTAGAATTCTAACATTTAAAGTCCTGATAGCCAAATGAAATACTCAACAGGTAGATTTAATAACAAATTCAAAGCAAGTAGGAAGAGAACTGGGAAATGGAAACTACCTAGACCGAAGCAGAGAGACAGGACGATGGGAATTACAAAGATGAGAAGGATAACGGAGGGGACACCGCATATAATAGGAGTTCTAGAAGAGGTTAGAAAAGCAGTAGCAAATTAGCCTCGTCCTGATGTGGACTAAACTCAAGAAAAAGAAATGGCATTCAGGACTGTCCTTCAAGGCAAACTGCCACCACCTTCATGAACTCAGCTGTGTCTGCTTGCAAATGCTTATTGACTGTTGACACTCCTTCGTGGAAGGAGGGTGGAGAGGGTTATGGGCCCTCACCCAAGTATCCAGCCACTCCTCTTAACCAGTTGTACACAGTTCTGCCCTGATTGCATATGGCCTCAGGGAGGGGCTAGAATCCTGTAGCCAAGGACAGACCTGCTGAGGGGTGGCATGCCAACTACACAGCCATGGGGGAATCATTCTGGATGCAGACCTCCCAGAGGCTGCTTCTAGGCCATCCATGCTACTGCCTATGCGTGCTTTTCCATTCTCTGTAAGGAAGCCTAATAAACTCCTTGCTTTCCCCAGGATGAACTATGGTAGCATTGTACCTCAGACAAGTAGCCAGGACCCTCAGAAGAGGGATAGATATTGCTTAAGTCTTCCCCTAAAAGAATGTTAGCAGCAATACGGAAAGAAAGAAAAGATAATAGAGAAGATTTAAAGAGTCAGAATTTGGTTCTGATAAAGGGGCCACTGAGATAAGATAAAGAGCTTGTTGCCAACTCCTAATACCTCAGCTCAATCCCCTGGACCCACAAGGTAGAAGGAGAGAGACAAATCCTAAAAACTGTGCTCTGACCTCCATGTGTGTGCCTGGTGTGCTCCTCAAAAATCGATACATAAATATAGTAAAAATTTAATAACTAATAAAAGCAATAAATCTGCTCAGACAAAACAGGTCAGACAAGGGAAAGACCCAGCTATTACTGTCAGTAGAGAAAGAGTGACAACACTGCATCCATTGGTGATGTTCGCAGAACGTGGTGACAGCATCACAAAAGACTGCCAATAGACTTCAAAATGCAGATGATATCAGGAAAACGTTACTTACCAAGATTAGCATGAGAAAAAAACCCTGGAATATCTGAAATTTAAAATAAACTTGTCACCGAATGTTAAGCTCAACCAGATATTATTAAATGTTTAAAGATTTGATGTCAATCTTGTACAAATTTTTCCAGAAGATAGAAAAAGTGGCTATACTCCCTTCTTTATTTTGTAAAACTAGAATAATATCCGTACTACCATCCAGTAAAGCAGAGGGTGGGGGAAAATATCACAGGGAATTTTACATGTAAACATAGGTGCAAACAGCTAAGCAACATGTTTATAAATCAACTCTAGCAATACGTAAAGGAAAAATCCACAATGTGCAAATCTGACTTGTTCCAGGATGCTCGGATACATGATGCTATACACGACCTGTTATCAGAAACCAGATCAACAGCAACAAAACATACATCACCAGATCCATGCTTTTTTAACTTTTTGATAGTGTGAAAGTGATACACACTTAGCAGAAACTGCACTTCTAATTTTGAATTTTGACCTTTCCCTGGGTTAGCAGTTTGCAGCAAAACACTGAAGACTCTGGGCAGCAGCCATGAGCCTCAATTCCCAGTCACCCCAGGCAGCTGACAATCCCCAAGATCCTCTGCCCCTGAACCACAGTGCTCAAGGATTCCATGTATTAAACACATTTTAGACTTGTGTTATTTTCCCACTTACAAGGGGTTTATCAGGGAACAGGCCATAGTGAGTCTAGGAGCACAAGGAGTCAGCTCAATACACACAGAGAAAAAGAACACTTGTTAAAATTCAATATATGTTTATTATGCAAAAATCTTGGAAATAAAGAAAAATAAAGCACATCAATAATCTGCTATTCAGTGCCCACAGTAAAATCCTTAACAATGTGTTCAAAGGAAGAACTTAGAAAATGTTCCCTCTGAGGCTGTGAATGGAAGGAGGAGGCTGGTTCTCGCAGGTCTCTATTCAGTGGCATCTTCAGGGTTAGACAAGAACAAGAAACAAAGGCAGGCAGGCTGGGGAGATGACTCGGTGAGAAGGAGTGCCTGCTGTACAAACGTGAAGACCCGAGTCTGAATCCTCATGTTAAAAAAAAAAAGAAAAAAAATCTGGTGTAGAGTGGATTAGCATTTACCGCTTCAGACATGGCCATGGCACCTGTGACTCCAGCAATGTGAGAAATAGAGACAGAAAGCTTGCAGGGCTAGCCAGCCACCAGTCTAGATCAGGTTCCTTGAGACCATGTCTCAATGAACTAAGGTAGAGAGTAATAGAAAGGACACCCAAGTTCTTCCTCTGGTCTCCATATGTGCATGGGTGTTCACACCTGCACACATGTGTGTATACACCACACCCTTACATCCACATATACATACATAATAAAACAAATAAAAAATACATAAGAATTGTGTTTATTTGTGGATTATATTTTTTTCCCTCAATAATTTCAAAAAATGTCTTAAGCATAGTTTCCCTCCTCCCGTCCTCACTCCAGCTACGCCCTGTGCCCTGTCCCTCCAATCCCTCCTTTTTCTCCCTCTCAAATCCATCACCTCTTTTACTTTGATTATTATTATAACATACGTATACATATGCATCATATACATATACACATCTACATATGACATACATATACATAAATACATAAATGTAATCTGCTGAGTCCGTTTACTCTTCCTTCTATGCATGATTTCAGGGTTGATCATTTAGTATTGAACAACCATAATAGGGGCTCATCCCTGGGGAAGACTAATTCTTCCTCTCTTGGGTTGTTAGTTATCCACAGTCTTTTGTTCAAGGGTGCTACCCTATGAGATTTCCTCCTTCCATGCTAGCATGCCTATTCACATTGTCATTGTTGGGATCTTCTTTAGGCAGCCATATTGTTGAGGAATCACGAGTAAAGCTTTCCTATTATTTTTAAAAGACACACTCTCACAGCAGACTTCCTGGTCCTCTGGTTCTTACAATCTTTCTGACCCATCTCCCATGATGTTCCCTGAGCCTTGGTGTGGGAGTTGTGTTAGCGATGTATCCACTGGGGATGGCCACCATACCCACCATTTGCTTTCTGTATTTTGACCACAGAAAACCACAGCTGGTTTTCTGGGCTGGCTTCTGTCTGCTGAAAAGGGAAGTTTCTTTAATGAGTGGTGAGAGCTACTTTTATCAGGAAGAGAGGGCTCTTTCACAAGGCCTGGTCACAGGTCTGGGGTTAGGCCTGTAGGTGTAGTGATATCAGTTGGATGGAGGGATCATATTCTTACTCTGATCAAAATCCATGGAAAGCCACAGACAATCTTCATCATCCAAAGGTTTCCCAAGGGCAAGCAGGATGGCTCCACAGGTAAAGGGATTTGCTGCAAAGCCTGATGAATGGAGTCCAACCACCAGAACCTGAACCAATGGTATAAAGAAAGAACCAATTCTTACAAGCTGTTCTCAGACCTCTGAACAGGAATCTCACACATACACACATGCACACTTAATAAGTGAAAAATGGTTTTCACAATGTTTCTGGATGCAAAATCAATAAAGAAAAATGTTCAGATGCTCAAATACCAACCACAAACATTTATAAAGAAAAAAAAACATTTTTAATATAAAAAAATAAGAGAAGTTTTTAACAAGCTTTGTACAAGGCTCCTGTACAGAACACTGAGCATTCTCAAGAGGAAGTGAAAAAGACCAGGGTCAAAGGATGGAAACTCATGCTCTTGGTTAGAACACTCTCACTATAAATGTTAATTCTCTTTCTCAGAGGAGCTATGTCCCCAATAAGAGCTCAGACAAGACATGTGTGTCTCCACAATATGTGTGCCTGCGTGTGGAGATCACAGATTATGCTGAGTGTTTTCCTCAATCACTTTCACCTTATTATATAATTCTTTATTTTTATACATGTAAATCTCTTTTAATTTATTCTCTCTCATACAACACATCCTAACCAGTTTCCCCTCCCTCTACTCCTCTCAACTCCCCTCCTCCACCACCCCCCAACCACTCCTCTGGTTACCTCGGAAAAGAGCAGGCCTCCCAGGGATATCAGTCTATCATGGATAACAAATTTCAATAAGGCTAGGCACAAACCTAGCCTTAGATCAAGGGTGGATGAGGCAACCCCGTAGCAGGAAAAGGTCCCCAGAGCAGGCAAAAGAGTCAGAAACACCTGGCTCCCTTTTAGGAGTCCCACAAGAACACCAAGCTTCACAACCATGACCTACATAGACCCATGTAGGTGCTGGGGTGGTTGTTTCAGTGTCTGTGAGCCTCTATGAGCCCTGCCTAGTTAATTCTGTGAGCAATGTTCTCATGGTGTCCTCAACCCCTTCTGGCTCCTAAAATCCTTCCTCCCTCTCTCATTGAGTTCCCCTGAGCTCCACCTAATGTTTGGCCGGGGGTCTCTGCATCTTTTTTTTTACTTTATTTTACTTTATTTTTTATTTTTTGAGATTAGTGTATAATATTGTTTCAGCCTTCCATTTCCTCCCTCCAAACTCCCCCATGCTATCTTTCAAATTCATGATCCCTTTTTTCATTAATTGCTGTCACGTGTGTGTATTCCCAAATATATAAATACAACTGACTCATTCTGCCTAATGTTACTACCATGTATGTATTCTTTTGAGACATTCTCTCAATGGACCTGGGAAACTGGCTACACTTGCAGGCTAGTAAATCCCTAGAAACTCTCTGTCTCTGTCTCCCCAGTCCTGAGAAGTCCATCATACCAAGATTTTTACATGGGTGCTAAAGATCTGAATTCAGATCCTGAATGCTTCTATGGCAAGCATTTGACCAACTGAGATAGATCTATCTCCCACCTCCTAACAAGGCATTGAAAGCACGTAACGACTTTCTTACATTCGTATAGAATTACCAAGATTCAAGACAAGCCGTGACCTTCTGGAAGGAGAAGCAGAGCAGGCGGACCTGCTCTACCAGCTGTGGAGTCTTGCTGTTAAACTGTAGTGATTAAGACTGTCTTTTTCATTCAGGGATAGATACATGGAGACAGTCGTCACTCGTGTTTTCCAATAGCATCCTCCCCTTCCAGGCACATGGCAGCCAGCACATCGCTGCCCTTTGCAGATGGGTGGAGCTCCCTGACTGGTTATGACAAATGAACTGTAAGAGGAAGGGAATGATGGATGATGTTTTCACAATGAGTCAAGGAAGCCCATGGACCATTTCCAGTTTGTAGCCTGAACGGAGAGCTCTCTCAACAGTGCTGATTCCACCTTGGAAAGGACATGCGCCGTGGTACATCTCCTGGGATCTGCCAAGTGGAAAATTAGTTTATCCGTGAAATGCTGAGGTTCATTGTTACCTTGCAGAAAAGCATAGCCTCTTCCTTCCTTTATATACAGCATACAGACAGACTGCTGGCTCACAGCAGCAACTAGCGAGAGATCCACCCATGTGTGGGCAACTGAGTTTTCAAGAAAAGGTGAAACTGAGGAATGGTGGAGAGAATACAGCTCGGTCGCGGCTGAAAACTCATTTGAAAGGGAAATAGAACCTGTTCCTTCTTCTATCTGCCATACACAGAGATCAACTCAGAGGTGGATTAGTAACATACACATTTTTAAAAAGAATTTGGGCAAATTCTTCACAAGTCTGGAAAGGATTTCCTAGAGGAGAGATAAAAATCATTATCCATAAAGGAAAGTAGTAGTATACATAATATTACATTCAGAAATATTACAAAAGAAAATTTTAATAAAAAGAAATGACAAAGTGAAGACCAGCATTCTAATGGCAATTAAATGCATATGATTGGGTTTCAGGCTGATTTATCTTCATAATTTTGCTTAGCCTGCTTTTTCCCCCCCAATCTTCCACAGTGACAGGGCTCTTCTGTAATTCAAAAGAAGAAAATAAGTTGTCAGATTTCATCTGTGTTTATATCATGAACAGGCAGCCCAGCTGGGCAGTGGTGGCGCACGCCTTTAATCCCAGCACTTGGGAGGCAGAGGCAGGCAGATTTCTGAGTTAGAGGCCAGCCTGGTCTACAGAGTGAGTTCCAGGACAGCCAGGGCTACAGGGCTACACAGAGAAGCCCTGTCTCGAAAAAAGAAAAAAAAAAACCAGGCAGTCCAAGGTTAAATATGAAGTATGGGCTCCAGATGCCTGTACTCCACTGCTGCTGCTGTTCTTGGTGGTCATCTCATGGTACTGGCATCTCCAAAACACTGTTGTCTTCTGCTGCAATTAGGTTTTACCATGGTGCCAAGCCTTACCTCCTTTGCATGACCCCTTCAGTCCTGGGCCATCAATTGCAACTGAGGCTACAACTTCACTGATGGCCTTCCATGGCCTCTCGCAGTGCCCAGGCCTCAGCTGCTCTTCGTGACTCCTTCATGCCTTCAAAACCAGTACCACATGGGTGACTCTTACACATTACCAAGTCCAGCCACAGCACAAGGTACAACCCTGGCTATCTCTGGAATTCAGCCTCTGTGTGCTCAGAAAACACTTCTCAGAAGATTTCACCTCAATGATGCTGATCTCTTCCCAATCACTGCCAATTTCCCAACTCCAGCTACCCAGCATCAATAGTCCCAGTAATGCAATGGTTTTGTTTTAGTAGTTCTGGTATCTTGTTAATCACAGGAGATTCTTCAGTCCCAGCTAACCAAAACCACAGAATCTTCACAGTCAAAATAGCAACGGCCCTGGTAGAGTCTTTAATCTTCCCTCTGAAATTTCACAAGCCAGGCCTCCATCTTCTGCACTGTTCTCAACATTATCTTCCAAGCTCCTACAGAACATTCCACAAAGCTCTTAACACCGAATGGATCTTCTAGCCCAAAGTTCCAAAGTCCTTCCACAGTCCTCCCCAAAACATGGTCAGATTGTCACAGGAATACCCCACTTCTGGTACCAATTTGTCTTAGTCAGAGATTCTATTCCTGCACAAACATCATGACCAAGATGCAAGTTGGGGAGGAAAGGGTTTATTGAGTTTACACTTCCATGCTTCTGTTCATCACCAGAGGAAGTCAGGACTAGAACTCAAGCAGGTCAGGAAACAGGAGCTTATGCAGAGACCATGGAGGGATGTAACTTACTGGCTTGCTCAGCCTGCTTTCTTACAGAACCCAAGACTACCAGCCCACAGATGGTACCATTCACAAGGGGTCCTCCTCCCTTGATCACTAATTGAGAAAATGCCTTACCACTGGATCTCATGGAGGCATTTTCTCTGTGATGAAACTCCTTTCTCTGTGATAAGTTCAGCTCACACAAAATTAGCCAGTACAGATAGCATCAAGGAAGCCACACTTGGCTTTTCAAACCTATTATAGAGTCATGGTTTTTCTTCTTGAAAAGAGGTGTCCTTAGGGAGTTTCCTTCTTTTAGTCTCTTCTATTTCTCGTCCCTTTAAACAAATATGTATTGTTTATTACTGTGTATGTTTGTGAGTCTCTCCTCTCTCTCTCTCTCTCTCTCTCTCTCTCTCTCTCTCTCTTTCTCTGTCTGTGTGTGTGTGTGTGTGTGTGTGTGTGTGTGTGCACTCGAGCTCATGCACAGATAAGGTAAGAGTATATGTGCCATTACACATGTGTAGCGATCAGAGGACATTTTTGTGGACACTTTTTTACCTTTACTTGAGTCCTAGGGATTGACCTCAGGTTGCCAGGCTTGTATAACAAGACTTCCAGGGTGGGCCGGTATAGCAACTGTCCTCATCAGCCCCATTACTGTTTATTAGACATCGCAGCCAGACAGTGTGGCCAACCGGGTACATTGTTTACTTCATCTGTTTAATACTACCAGCAACCTTGGGGCAGATATTGAGTTTTCCCTTTTTTAAATTTGAGGAAATAGAGACTCAGTAGATACTAGATAGTTTGCCCGAGGGTCATATGCTAAAAGAGGGAGGTGTAGATCTGGGAATCCAGTCTGTCAGACTGGAAATCTCGGTGCTACTTGTGTGCCAGTAACTTCGGCACTGGCAACTGGTGACTAGTCATCTGCATCTCACATGCTCCCACTTCAATGTCACAGCCTTCTGTAGCAAAACAGGAACCTGGATTTTTGAAGCCCATTTTTAATCTGGCCTCTGTGTTCCTCATTTCTGTTTTTGCTTTTAGTTGCCAAGGGTTCCCAGATCTTCACACATGCTAAGCAAAAACATCTTCCACCGTGTTATGCCTCTAGCCATGGCATCCATTTCTGCATTTGAAACGCTGTCTCCCACAAGATGAGGATGGAGTAGTCAGTCCTTACCGAAACATGCTGTGTCCCTTTGTGACACATGACAGAGCCCAGCACAGGGAAGCCCTTTGTACACGGGCTGCCTCTTGTGCTTTTGTCCCATTGTCCCCTGAGATGCCTGTTCCTCCTGTTCTTGTCCCCAAGCAGATACAGACCCAGCAGTGTCTTGCCTGCTGGTGCTGGCCTCTGTCTGTAAGCAACTCCTTCATCCCACACATTCACATTCTGAGTGGCCTGTAGGTGTGACATGGAAGCCACCAAGTCTCCAAGCCCTGAGCCTGCTCACCACCCCTGGGCCACCATGTCACAATTGGAGAATGATAAGATGCTGACTGGTGCTCTGGTCCGAAACTCTGACAAGTTCCTCTGTCAGAGCCTACAAATGGGAGAAAGTGTCACAAGCAACTTCATAGCAGGAATGCTAAAAAATCTGCTCTGAAGTTAGGCAAAGCAGGGTGTGAGCTTGGCTCTGTGCCTTCCAGCTGTGTAACTGTAGGCGGGTTATTTACCTTCTCTTATGTACCCTATTAGACCTGTAAAGCAGATACAGTAATAACTGGACCAATGTGTCAGCAGATATCTGTAATCCAAGCATTGTGGAAACTGAGGCAGAGGGGATTTTCCTGTGTTCCAGGAGCTCCTGTCTCAAAAAAGAAAAAAGAAAAAAAAAAAGCAAGACCTATTTCATGGTGTGGGATTATGTGACTTAATGATAAAAATAGAGACTGCTCCACAAGAAGCACTAAATAAGTGCTTATTATTATCATTATTAACTGCAAAACATCTACTGTGAGATGTAAGATTGTTTGGCAAGTTAATAAGCAATTACTTTAAATGACTTTTCTCCTCTACTGGATCATTCTGCTGTTGGATGGCTTTGAACAAATTCATCTGCTATTGGAACTCAACTTAGCATGCCTAGGTTTGCACAGACACCAGTGCTTGGCAAGCTGGGGGCAGGAAGCTTAAGAAGGTGTGCTAGCTCATCACAGAGCTTGAGACATTGGAAAAGCCATTTAAAGACGATTGTGATGTTTACATGCAAAGAAACTTGGCTAGGAGACAGAATCCAGAGAGCTACCTTGCTCTGACCTCAGTTTCTCCATCTACCAGAGAAGACTCCTGTCGCACTCTCTGCATTCTTTGCCTGCAAAGGAGGTACTTAATTCTGCCAGGACAGTCTTAACAGCCAGCCCTGGGTATTCATCTGCAAGGCCAGGTGGCACTTGGCATGGGGCAGAGTTTTGCAGGGTTCACACAAGCCTTTTATCTAAGACATATCTCCACTACCTCTACAACTCCCTAACATCAACCAGTTCCCGTATCTCCTTACTGCCACTGTATGCAACCACTGAAGACATCTTCAGTGGAGACCTCAGTACTCACAAACATACCTTCTTCAAGTAGGTGCCCTGTCTGTCTGTCTGTCTGTCTGTCTGCAGTGTTGAGAAAGAATGTTCTTTGCTTTCCTACCGCTATGGACATTCTTTTGCACGTTAGTGGAAAGCAAGGGTGTGTGTGTGTGTGTGTGTGTGTGTGTGTGTGTGTACCTTGTTTGTGTTAAAACTTGGCATTTTTCCAAAGCAAAACCTTGCTTTAGGGTTAGGAAGACACTGCCATCTAGTGGCTGTGTGCAGAAATAACCAGACTGCAACCTAAGCAAAGTTACAGATCTCGGAAGGGTCCCTAAAGCTTGAATCCAATTCACTGCCTTCCCCAGAGTCAAGAGATGGGTTTGGATTGTCAAGACTGGAACATACAGCTCTACTGATCTCCCCACCCCCCAGCAGGGGAATTCCCATCCCCTGGCCTAAAATGCTCCTTGGACTGAGGCTGGCAGGACCAGAATTACTTCCATCCCTCCTGCCCCCTCCTGCTTTTTATCAGCCTTGTGGGAGGCAGAAGAGAAAGATCAGAGATCTCTCCTGGCAACTGGCTAAAGGCTTTTCTGAGATAAGAAGGAGGCAGATAAGGAATCAGAGGGAGAGAGCAATCATTGATTGGGGAAGTGAAATTTCTTGTGTTCCCGGTCCAAGAATGGTGGCTCAGGTTTTAATTCTCAAGCAAATCACAGAAGACATTTTCTGTTTGTGAAGCCTTTTTTTTTTTCTCTAAAACATTGACTTAGTCCCCCTCCCCCTTTAGCCTAACTCATTGTACAAAATAATGGGTGTCATTAAGATGTTTTCGAACATGTATGTATTCATGCGTTTTGGTCATTCCCTGTTACTCTTCTCCCCTCTCCTAACCCCTGTCTTCCTCCCAAAGGTTGGGATTAGGGATCTCAAAGAAGTAAGTTCAGAAAAGAAAATCCATCACTTATGCAAAGTGTGACAATCCACTCTTGTGTAAATAGAGCCGGGCCACGGAGGTCGTTGGTCCCTCCTCTTGAATTTGCATATTGCTTTGCAGTTCACTACAGGCTTTAATGTATTTAAAATTCTTTAATCTTTACAAATACCCCCACGGTCAGAATTATTAGTCATTATCGAGGAGGAAACAGAGTCTGGGAGACACTGAGCAATTTTCCTGAAGTCACACAGCTGTTGGTGTGCCAAGTGCTTCTGAGGAATCTCTGTGGCTTCTCCACCTGGGGAGCAGCTAGAGAGTCAGTCACCCCTAGTTATTCCTGCCTGACCCCTACAGCCCCCAGCTCCCTGCAGCCACTCCTACAACTGTTTGCCTGACTGCACAACACATCAGAAAGCCCTATGATCCTGACCGTCATTTACAATTGGCTTAGAGACAGCTCTAAAATGTTACCATCTCTTTTTCTGAGAGAGCAACACAGCAGGGCTTCTCGGCAGCCTTTGTAGGCCACCAGCCTGGACCTGTTGTACCATTGAGGGGGCTTTTTGTGGACTTTTTCTCTCATCCCTTCCCAGATAGTGCTTTGGTCAATGTCCTCATCAGGATTCTCATGTTCCCCAGTGTTTATAAATACCAGCTATCCTCCCGGATCCTCCGCCCTCTGAACATCATGACCTGAAACTTGTGTTCACATACTGTTCTCTTCTGCATCCAACCTCCCTCTGTGATGGGATAATTCAGCCTCTAAATTCCATCTCTAGGCTGATGATACCCAAACTGAGACCCACAGCCCACCTCTGCCCCGTACACCATGCTCACAACGGCTTCTCCTCAGCATTTGCAACATGACAATTGGCATGTCCACACCCGAACTCATGACTGACCAACTGGTTCACAAATTTTCCCACCCCAGTAAGTGGTAATTTACCTTCTCCCTTCCATACTCCAAATCATTGTATTCGTCCCTGAGTCCTTCTATCTCACCACCCAAGGCCG
Organism: Rhynchomys soricoides; assembly: GCA_019843965.1. NCBI lineage: Eukaryota > Metazoa > Chordata > Mammalia > Rodentia > Muridae > Rhynchomys > Rhynchomys soricoides. The sequence goes on from JADRCH010000075.1 coordinate 3,191,954, forward strand.
GCCTAGCTGAGAAACTCGCCTGCCTCCGCAGCAAATTTAGAATGTGCTTCTTCCCAGCTACCCTCCTCTGGGCTATTCTAATAGTCCAGACCTTGTCCCCACTGTGGCAGCCAGAATCATATTCTGGAGATGTAACTCAGAGCGAAACACACCCTTGCTCAGACCCTGCAAGAGGCCTCTACTATGTTAGCCTACCATCCAAACTGCTACCTTCCCTCACCAGAAATGTCGGGGACTAAGAAGACAGATTCTGTTCATTCCATGCAATAACCTATTATTTATGCAAGGACTGGGGTACAGGAGGCACGTGGGGGATCGTAACAAAACCTTTCACCTCAGTCTGGTTCATTCAGCCACAGTACCTGTTCCAAGCCTGACCCAACTTCCTCCTTCTGCCTTTTCAATCAGCAGTTCTTACTCAGTGCTCCATGGCCAAGACTTCCCATGAGCCCAGCGGCTTCTCCCTATCTCTCTCTACTCCCCAACTCCAGCACAGTCTATCTATAGGTGTGCCCTCCAGCCTCACCTTCTCTCCAACATGCAGTTTCCCAATGACCAGGACATCATCACATTGGCTGTTCTGCCCTTCCCCACCCTCCATGGTGCCAAGCAGCAGAGCCAACCAGGAACCCGGAACACCTAGCCTCGATGAGGCACCAGGTATGCTCAGGTACTGGCCAAATCCACAGGAGTCAGAAGCTGACAGTTCTAGACTCCTGCCATGTACCCCGGGCCCCAACTCTAAGTGAACAGGAAGGAGAAACTAAAAGAAGAGGGGGAAAGAGGGGAGCTTTTCAGAAGGAATGAGGAACATCAACTGCAAGGGTGGGCTGAGTTTGTCTTAGAGAAGAGAACCCTCATTGGGGAAGAATAAGAATTCAAAGACCCCCCACCCCTCACACCTGCCATGTTATTGGGTAATTCAGTCTAATCCCTTTAGGTGGATGGTAATTCCTTACTAAAATACAAACAGGCCCCAGGTTAGCAAACCTTATCCAAAAAGGGGCTGGACACTATTTTTGGGGGTTCATACCTGTGTGAAGTCTTTACTTACAAAAACAAGGGGGGCTCAGATATGGCCCCAGACTATAGTTTGCTGAGCTTTAGTCTAGAATTTTTTTAAGGGATGGAGAAATGTAAATAGTGCTGTCTAAATTCTAAAATGTATTTGTGGCTAATCCACCAAAACCTCGGGAAATATCCTCTCGGTCTTTGAAAACTTACCCTTAAGTCAGCAAAGAAGTTTCTCGCATCATTGACAATTAGAGCTTTGTTGTCACCTTTTCTTCCTACTCTGTAACAGAAACCAGGATTCCAATCCACACTCTTAACAACAACAACAACAACGTGTACACATTCACAATCTACAATAACACATTGGCTACTTGTGGAGCTAAAGATCCCGATGGGGCAAAAGCCAACAACAGTACTGGGGGTCAGTCAACTATAGAGGATTTATAGTAAAGAGGATTGTATCTTTCAGTGTTGTCTGCAAATTGTCTTTACACTTCTATCAACTGACACCTAGCACCACTTTCTGAACAGGGCTTTCTTTCTTCATGCAGTTACAACTACTCCAAGTCCTGGAGTATGGAAGGGTTTGTGTCTTTAAGGACAACTTCTGTGTCACGGCAACAGTCCCTCTTTTTTCATCCCTGGATCCCTGTCCTGTCTACTTGACAGTTTGGGAAAAGGCCCAAAGGCACACAGCTGGGTTCCCGGGTTCATCCTCAAAGGGACCCCGGTCAAGAGCCATGAATGAGGTCTTCAGCTCCTGTACTCTTTTCAAACCTGAAAGGCAGAGACTCACTTCAATTGCTTATGGACTGCTGCTGAGAGACCAAGTCCTCTTTTTAAATCATGTTCTAATAAATGGGGCATAGGAAATTCAGGCAACATGACCATGTTCTGACTACATAAAAGTTTTTAGACATTGACTGATAAATCCATGAAGTTAAATTATTTGGCACAATATCTGAACTTTAAAAAATTATATAAATCCAGTTTCAAATGTCAAAACAAGTTTCATTTGTTCCTGAAGACTACAATTTCTGGTAGGAACAGAGAATCGGGCCAGTCTAAAAGTGACTTTGTCTCCTTAGAAAACCATATCCTAGTTTGGGAACAATCAAACATCTTACTGCTTTTAGTATATCCAAACTGTCAAGGACAGTCCTGTAACTATGACTACGAGACTTGTGTACGATTCTAGAACTTACCCATGCTTCCCTTTTGTTGGGGACCCTGTTTGCATTGCTGCTGAGATTGTCAGGCTGTGTGCTATTAAAGGCAGCGGCTGTGTTTGGGTCTTACTCACTTAGTGAGTGACACACTGCAAAACATAATATGGAGACTCTTGCACTGCACAGGAAAGGGACATGCTCCTCATGACTATTTGGGTATAACTCATCATGCCTAAACAATACACTGGGACAGAAAACTGCAAGTACCTGGTCCATTCTTGGTCAAAGAGAAGCATGTTAGAGTTTGAATTTAAAATGAGGCACCTTCAGATTCATGTTCTGAATGCAAGTACCCACTTGGTGGCATAGCTTAAAGATGGTTTAGAAAGTTTAGGGAGTGGTCCTTAGCAGAAGGTAGGTCCCTGGGTACAGGTGTGTGTGTGTGTGTGTGTGTGTGTGTGTGTGTGTGTGTGTTCAACATTTGTCATCATGAGGTAACCTGGAAGATCCAAGAGGCCAGGGACACATGCCTGTGCATGTCACATCTCTGTCTCCTAGCAGCCAGTACATATGCATAAGTGTACTGAGGGAATGCTGCAGAAGCTGTATCTCTCCAACAGTTTCCTCATTAACAAAGGTCAAGAACTTCCACTGCACAGGACTGCAGTGAGGAGTGAAGCAGATAACCTGCTCGAAAGCCCTTGAATTGTGTCTTGCTTACAGTAGACCATAAATGTTTGTTGAATGACTGACTATAAGCACAATAGCTTCTAAGATGCCACCTTTTGAAATGGGTCCAGCATGAGGGCTGGGTCAGTAATTAGCACTTGTGAAGATTTCTTTATTAGGTGATTAATGCAACTTAAACCTTGGGTGTTGAGGCTAAGGTATTATTAAGGTAAGTGTTGATTGGCATCTGCTGGGTATAGGCAGGTGCCTCATGCCAGACCAGGACACACAGAAGTGTTGTCCTGGGGGATGGGTTCACTGTGATCTTGGCAGGCAGATAAAATGGAATTATCTGGAAAATGCAAGGGGAGCTTAACATGTCCCCGAGGCCTAATGGTGCTTCTAGGCTGCTAAGTTCCAGATTTGGCCCAGGACTCAACAGTTTTACCTTTTGATAGTTTGTTTCACGTAATAGTAAAACCAGGTGGTGGCAGTGGCAACAGTGACAATGGCACATGCCTTTAATCCCAGCGCTTGGACACACCGAGGCAGGAGGATCTCTGAGTTTGAGGCCAGTCTGGTCTATAGAGTGTGTTCCTGGATGCCCAGAGCTACAGAGAAAAACCCTTTCTCAAAAATAAAAAATAAATAAATAAATAAAAATAAACAAAAAAAGTCATAGTAAATAAACCAAGCTGTGGAGCTGGCTCAGTAGGTCGCCTGAGTGTTTGTGATGCAAGTGTGAGAACCTGAATTCAAATCTCCAGAATCCATGTAACAGGCCAGCATGACAGCACACCTGCCTGGTAACTCTAGTGTAATGTGAGAAGTAGAGACAGAAGGACCACTGGGACTCGCTGGCTAACAGCCTAGCTTCAAGTCCAATGAGAAAGGAAGGCAGAGTGAACTGGACATCTTTCTCTGGCCTCCATTGGGCACATGGTATTGTACCCACATACATCATCAATGTGGTATGTGATATATCACATACATACATGCAAAAGAAATAAACAATAAACTCTGTCAATGTTAAGGAATAAACTAAATCTGACAAGAAGACATAGCTGATCCAGAACAGGAAATGGGAGGCTAGAAGTCCTAGGATGATAAAGATGGGGAAACTTGAGTAGACAATCGAGCACTCAGCCAGAGCAGCCACCAACCAGGCTGGAGGCCTCAGGAAAATATGTCAACAGAGGAAAACAAAGAGGAACAGAGGAATGTGGGAGAAAGGACTGGGGGAATACGGATGATGGTAAGTGGAAAACCAAGCAAAGAAGCAAGGAAATCGTGAACTCCATGATAAGGCTGGGGGCAGGAAGTTGAGGAGGATGAGGAAGAGCAAAGGGAATACAATGTAATTTTTATGACAAATGATGTTGTCAACAGACAATGTCACTACAAGGAGGAGGAGCAGAGTGTGCCTGATGGGAGGAAGATCCTGTGAGTGAACACACTCTTATTTTTAATGGTAATATACTCAAGACATACTGGATAAGAAATACAAAATGCCAGAGAAGTCATGTAAGCACATCACTGAGAAGTATAGCAATGACTCTAGCAACAGCCAGAGGAATTAGAGCAGAGGCCTGGGAAGAAGTTCATCACAGACTATATTACTATTTAAAGGCTTAAATTTCACATTTGTGTTTATTTGATTAAAATATAATAAGGTAGAAATTGGTAAGTTAGCTTAGTCAGTAAATGCCTTGGAAGTGGGAGGACCTCATTGCAGTGCCCAGAACCTGAGTTTAAAACCCAGGTGTAGGGGCATGTGCTGTATGTAATCCCTATTCCAGCCCTGGAGAAGTGGAGATAGGCAAAGCCCTGATGCTCACTGGCCAGTCAGCCTAGCAATGGGGTAAGTTCCAGGCTAGTGAAAGGTCTTGTCTGAAAACAGAAAGGGAAGAAGGGAGAGAAAGATAGAGAGCATGTGAGGAATGACAACAGAGTTGTCCTTTGACCTCTACATGCACAGGCCCGTGCACTGAACACACAAATAAACATACAGACATGCATACACATACACGAAAACATACCACCACAAAATAAATGTAAAAGAAATCAAGGCTAAATAAGTCATGACTGTGTCTGATTGATTTATTGTTTTTCTCTATTTTACAAATTTTTAGAAAAATAAAACTCATCTTTATCTTTTCGTATGAGAGAAAAATAAAATTAGCATTTCATAACCCAAAGGAAACAGCAGCTATAAGCAGCACATACAGGAGTATGTTCCAGAAAGAATATGCAGAAAGGAAGGAGGCCTTCCTTGGTGGTGGACTGGGCACAAGTGATGAACGGTCTTCTAGAATGTCACAGTGTGATAGCCCAGGAATCTGCTCGGTTTCCCTGTACCCTTAGTGCCAGCACCACACTGTTCCAAGTCACTTGTGCCTTCCTTACAACAGGGCCCCCAGTGCTTCCTGCTCCTCTCCCATAGCCCAGTTCTGAGTGAGTGGCTTTACATATGTTGTACACATACACATAAAACCTCTATTATAACTCTATATACTATATATTACCTATAATAACAGTGCTCTGTGTTACTCAATAAGTTCATGTTGTTGTTGCCAGCATCCATGCCCTGGACCTCTTCAGCCTACTGCACTGAACTACTGAGCCTGTTGAACAATAACTCCCTGGTTCCTCCACACGGCCCCAGACAGCCCTCAGTGCCTTATGGGAGTATTTTGCCTTTTTACTTTGTACTCTATCTGTTCGTCCATCCATCCATCCATCCATCTTACAATACGCAGTGTCTTCTAGTGTCGCTTGTGTTAAAGGTCCCCTCCTTCTTTGGGATATCAGCCCTCATGTTGCAGAGCACTCAGTTTTAGCTCTTGAGAGTAATACTGTTAAGAACACAGGCTCACAACCTCTCTTTGAGACCCTGCTTTCCATGGGAAATGGGGTGACAAGGATACACACTCAGGAGGCGAACTGCTGGATTATACAGTAGCCTGTTTCTAACATGTGAAGGACCACCACGCTGCTTCTCACAGCAGCCATACTGTTTTAGCTCCCTGCTACCGTGCTCCGTGTTCTAACTCCATCATATGCTCAACAACACTTCTGTTTTCTGGGGTAGGTGGTTTTAAGATGGTATCTCCAGTGGACTTGGGGTGTCTCCTCAGGCTGTTTGACTCATGTCCCACACCTCCAGGCTGCTGGCTAAGACCCTGAGATCACTACACCTCTGTCTTTAAATGGAGAATGAAGCTCAAGTTGCAGGATTGTTTTAAGGATCAGCTGAGGCACAGCAGAACAGCACATCTTAAGTGCCCAGTAAACGGCAGCTGTTTCCATTATTTGAGCTCATTAGGAGTCTGAGTACATGGAAACCACCTCTGACAGTCAGTCTCGGCATGTGTGTTATTGATTAGAATACTCAACTGATTTTTCATTTTTAACTAATAATTTACTTTTTTGTTGTAAACATAGTCAATGGTACTGAAAGATTTGCCAGAAGCACCTTCAACAAAATGGCATTCCCCTGTTACCCTACCCATGACCAGTCTACCGTCACTCCCCAGATCCGCTTCCAATGGGTAACAACACATCCACCTCTTCTAGTTTTCTTTCTGATATTCACATCTACATTTTGTTTAAATCGTAGGTCTTTGCTTTTATCACTTGACACATCAATTTTAAACATCAGCAGAAATAAAGGTCAGTTCCCATAATACCCCACTGCCCCACCCCTCCCCCTAACTGTCACAGCTTTGGGTTAATGTGCTAATCAACCCTTGCATTTCCAGGACCTTGTGTATGGTTTCCTTTTCACCCAGGAGTCAATTGATCCAGCACAACTGTCTTTCCTATCCTGAAGGCTGGTGTCCGTCTTTCCAAGACTTAGCCACTGCCTTTGACTACTCAGTTTTCTCTGTGACTTTTATGGCTTTGGATTTGTTTTTAGAAATGTAACAATTTGCCTATTCTATACATTTTACTACTTTTCAAACATGTCAGCCAGAAAGACTTCCTTTCATTTCTTTTCCTGGTGCTGTTCCATCTGGGACTGTCTATCTCTTGTCTCCCTGGATGCATCTCTTGGTGTCCCTCTGGCTGTGTCCCTGTGTTGTGTGTTGTCTGTGTTTCCCAATCCACATTCTTCTCCGTTCTTAATTTACGTCCTGGTTCTGTGGAAGTGCGTTTTCCAATAACTCCTGGGGTTGGGTGCACAGGAGGAAAAGTTTTAGTCTTTGTATCCTAGCAATATTTTAGTTCTCATTTCACTGCAGGGTTTCAAAGGAGCTGACTGTGATTTCAGTTAACCATTTTCTCTAGGAAAGTTCAAGACATTGCATCTTTGTTGTTGTTGCTGCTGCTGCTGCTGTTGTTGTTACTATTTGGTTTTTATTTTTGTTATTTTTTAGCATCCAACAAGCATTACTGCAGAGAAGTCCGACAGATTAAGACATTTGTATGCTACATTCTTCTTAAAGCTTTGGGACAAAGTTCTAAAAGTACTAAAGGACAATTCTCTCTCTCTCTCTCTCTCTCTCTCTCTCTGTGTGTGTGTGTGTGTGTGTGTGTTTCCTTGTGTGTGCATGTGAATAAATGCCTCTCTCTGTCCTTGAATGCCTGTCTTTCTCCCCTGGCTCTCTGTCTTTGTCTTTGTCTGTCTCTGTCTCTGTGTGTGTGTGTGTGTGTGTGTGTGTGTGTGTGTGTGTCTCCTTGTGTGTGCATGTGAATAAATGCCTCTCTCTGTCCTTGTATGCCTGTCTTTCTCCCCATCTCTGTCTTTGTCTGTCTCTGTCTCTCTGTCTCTGGCTCTCTCTCTCTCTGGCTCTCTCTCTCTCTCTCCCTGTGTGTGTACATGTATGTGTGTGTCTGTCTCTCTGTATATGTCTGTTGCCCTATCTCTCTGTCTCCCTCTCTCTCCCCACTCTGTGTGTGTATGCATGCACATGTATGTACACATTTGTGTTTGTCTCTCCCTTCTTCTCTCCCCCTCCATTCTAGTAATCATTTTTTAATCTGGAAACCAGTTAGTGACTTTTATACCAAGTTTCTCTTAGAATTTGCCTTCCCCTTCCATGCTGTGATTCTGGGGAGTCTTCAGGCCATCCTTACCTCCTGGGTTGATTCTCTGTTGTCTCTGAAACCTAAAGTCTTACTGTTTCAGTAGTTCTTCTAACTTTCTTTCCATTTTGATTTGACTCTCCAGTTCTTTCCTCTTACCTGAGGGGCCAATTTCTGTGGTAACTTACACTTTTTTAGGTATTTAATATCTTTATCTCCTAGAAGGGTTATAACTGAATGCTTCTGAGTTTTGACTAAACGCTTATTTCCCTGTTTTCTTCTTTCTCTAATTGATTTTCTTCCATGGTAGAAGTTTCATCTAAAGAGAGCCTAGGGTTTTGTCACTAAGTCTAAGACATTAATAAATGGTAGAAGCTCTGAGTTGTGGTGATACCAACATAGGCAGTCGGTGGGGGTGGAGTGGAGTGAATTTCTCCCTCAAGTGATCCTACAAATAAGATGCCCGATATTTTCTCTAGGATAAATCAGTTTCTCCAGAAAGAACTCTTCCAGGCCTCTGCCTAAGGCAGGGTATAGGGCTGATGCAAGCTCTGTCGTAGCATTCTGGGAAGAGAGCTGAAGTCTTGTCCATAGCCCTTCCCATAGAGAGCTGAATCTCATTCATAACCCATCTTCACTTGTAGATGACATCTCACCCTGTGCCCTGCTGCTTCTATATCTCTGTCACCCAGAGGACAACTGAGTGTCCTGGCTATTGGGGATGGGAAACAGATCCTTACCATCCAATTTTATGTATACTGAATTTGAGCACATCCCCATCTATTGCTGCCTGACAGATGCCCTCACCATCTCCTCACCTTGGCCTTCCTGTTTCTTCAGTAAACTGGCTTGATTCTTACTGGTACCAACTCTACGCTAACCTCACCCCAAGTCTCACAGCTGCTGCTTCCTCCACTCCAGATGTTTTCCAACTCTCAAAATTAATTAAAATTTTTTATTCAATGATGTTCTCTCTTTCCCTTTCCCCTTGGTCTTGGTTTCTATTCTTCTAACTTTTTTAACTGGAATAAAAGTCACATAGAATGTACCATAGTAATTATTTTATAATGTAAATTCTGAGCAATTAATCCATTTCCAATACCATAGTTCCAAAAAATTTCATTAATCCCAAAAGGAAGCCTTGTACTTATTAAGAAACAAACAGAAGAAAGAAAGCTAGCCACCTTCAATCTCCCCTTCAATGCCTGGAAAGGACAAGTCTGCTCTCTGTCTCTGGATATTTGCTGTTTGGGGATTTTTCTATAAAACAATTTAGGAACATTTTGCACATGTCCTTTCACTGAGCATTGTATCTTGAACAATGGCTATGTTGTGGTAGTTATCAATATCTCCTTCTTTACTGTAGCTGAAAAACAACTCATTAAATTACGTAGACTTTTGTGGTGGTTTGAATATGCTTGGCCCATGGTAGGTGACACTATTAGGAGATGTGGCATTTTAGGAGTAGGTGTGACCTTGATGGAGGAAGTGTGTCACTGTTGGAGTGAGCAATGAGACCCCCTCCCTCCTAGCTGCCTGTGAGACAGTCTTCTCCTTACTGCTTTGAGATCAAGATGTAGAGATCTTGGCTCCTTCTCCAGCACCGAGTCTGCCTGGACGCTGCCATGCTTTCTGCCATGATGATAATGAACTGAACCTCTGAACCTGTAAACCAGCCCTAATTAAATGTTGTCCCTATTAGAGTTGCCTTGGTCATAGTGTCTCTTCTCAGCAATGGAAAGCCTAACTAAGACAACTTTTATCGTTAGGTAGATATATCTCTCATCCTTATTTGATCCTATCATAAGAGGTTGGAGTTGAGAGAGAGAGAGAGACAAAGCCAATAAAGTAAACAATCAGTCTGATGTGTTCAGCCAAAATAGCAGTGCTGCCAATATGTGTTCAGCCAAAATTATATTGATATAAACTCCATCTGCCAACTAGACAGAAACCCAAGTTTTGTTTTTACTTCTGCAAAAGAAACAATCTCTATGTCAATTATTCATCAAAAGGATGGAGTCCTTCCCTGGCCACCTGAACAAAACAAGCAAATGGAAAAAAAAGTGTCTGGAAGGCATCCCAAATTGTTTGGAATGGCGTGAGTGTTTTCATGTTAGATAAGTATAGGTTTTCATTCCAGGAATGTTTTTAATTAAGTATAAACTTCTAAAATTTTTCAAATTCATAAAGTGTGTTTTATATTGAAGAATAAATCATGGAATAGTATTCTAAGACCATAGGACTCTCTGCACACAGTCTCGTACTTCACACTCTAAAATTGGAACCTAGCAGCTTGTTTTTCCTAAGACAAGATATGTAGATCTGGGTGGTCCAGAACTCACAGTATAGCCCAAGCTGTTCTCAAACTCAGAAGTGATCTATCTGCCTGCCTCTGCCTCCTGAGTGCTGAGATAAAAAGTGTGCTTTACCCAGCAACTTGGAGACATGATCGAGGTCCCGGGTGCAGAACTATGTGGAGAGATGAGTGCACGCTCACATCTTAGTGCTTCTTCTCATGATAGGCTGTGTAGATACATGAGCTACACAGAGATACAGAAAAGATGGTGAGATGCTATTGTGTTAAATCAGTAAAACAGATTAATTGTCCAAGTCGATGTTGCCCAGAATATCAAAGAGTCTATCTTTGACTATGGAATTTATTTAAAATGTTAAATTTGAACCATACTTGGAGAAAGTGGAACATAGTTCCATAATGTCCAGCCAGCAAAGTTATTGGAAAGTTAATGGAAGATACAGGCCCTAGAACCAGTGTTAGGCACATTTGCGTTTTAATTCAGCCTTGCCTTTCAGCACCCTTGGGCATATTGCTAACTCCCTTTTCCTGATCTTGGAAAAGAGAAAGTCTTTCCTCCACATCTTTCTTGGGATTCCAGGCCTGTGGAGATTCTGGATTTCCTCATAGCCATAGGTCAGTGTGTGCAGGCCAGGTAGCCTAGCCCAGGCTGGAAAACCAGAGGAGCTTGTCCTCTCTCAAGAAAACAAAGACACGAGCCACTGGCAAGTAAAGCAAAAGAGGCCAGCTCCTTCACTTATGTTATCGAGTGCCACTGGCAGATGAATAGTCCCCTCATTGGACAGGAATCTTAGTCGCACCTCCCAGTCCTATTTACAGGCAATTACAGCACCAAGCTTTACAGAAAAACAAACAAACAAACAAAAAAACCAGAAGAGATCAATAGACACAGGCCAAGGAGGGAGGCAGGGTACAACAAGACAAGTTAGTCAGCATACTTGTCCGATGGCTGAGGGAGGGCTTCTTAGGAAAGACAAGTATTGACAATGTGGCTCGGACAGGAACTGTAAAAGCCTTCCATATCTTGTCATAGTCGTCATCCCCATTGTGAACATCACCATACCATAACTATCATCATCAAACTGAGTGACATGCTATTCATCACACCCAACATGACTATTCCTGTAACTATCACACACCCTCACTGTCGTTATGATCATGAGTTCAAGCAGCACCTAACAAAGTGTCTATTTGTGCATTTTCACTGTGGTCCTCTGTACATGGAGAGAAAAACTCCGACCACTGCTAGCCTGCTAGGAATGCCTGTCATCATCATCATCATTATTAGCTAGACCATATTAATACATGATTACTGTGTACCAAGCACTGCTTATAGATTGAATCTAACCATATTGGTATGTTCTTAACATCCTCATATTACAAATGAAAAGATTTGAGGAAGAACGTGAGCTTCTAGAGCTCACAGCTAAGGGATAGCAGACCTGACATCTAAGCCTGGGTCATTGGGCTTCGTTATCCACCAGTGCACTGTGTCGTAGCCCCACCTCCACAGCCTTCCCCTGAGCTCTGCATTGGGGGTATATACAACAAAATCTATGTAGGGCAAGAAGATAATATTAAAACTGCTATGTGCTTCTCATCTTAGTTTTCCATATCTAGTTTAGAACATAGACACCTTCGTGACAGAGCACTATACAGTTTGTTAGTATAGTATTCACGGGTAGAACTCACTCATTTTCTAGTAAAAGTACATAGTCAAAATAGCTAGGAGACCACACTGCCCTTAACAAAACTAATTGGCTAACACCACAGCTAGGCAGATGAAACGTTATACAAACTAGACCTGGGTAGCACATTCAGTGGGCACCATCCTAAGTCATGATATTATATTTCAAAGAATGAAAGTCTCAATGGTAGCAAGTGATGAGAAATTACAGTGTATCTTTTGTTAAGGCCCCTCTTTAAGTTGATCTAGTAAAATCACCAGCCTATATATGATAGGGTGACTCTTTTGCTGATTATAACAAGATGACCCATATCAGAGACGATAAGGATGTGTTAGTTGTCTGTTATATTTTTAACTGAGATGATATAATTTTGTTCTTTTCTTTGATCTCTATGAAAACTCTCTGAATTTCTTCCTTTAAAAAGTAGAAGCGGGGCTGAGAATACAGTGCAGTTGATCAGGTGCTTGCTGCACAAGCATGAGGACCTGACTTGGGATCCTCAACACCCAATAAAATGTTGAGTATGATGTCATATGCCTGTAACCCCAGAACTAGGAAGTGGGGACAGGAGGGTCCCTAAGGCTCACCGGACAGGCAATCCAGCCAGTTAACGAGCTCCAGGTTCAATGAGAGACAATTTCTCAAAAAAACAAACAAACAAAAAAACAGTAATGATAAATGATTGACAAGGATGCCCAATGCCAGCCTCTGACCACAACACACTCTAGTGCACACATATAAGCATACATGCACACAGACGCCAATGTTGACACAGATATGCTAGTTTTATATCAATTTGACACTAGCTAGAGTCACTGGAGTGGAGGGAGCCTCAGTTGAGAGAAGGCCACAATAAAATCAAGATATAGGCATCCTGTGGGGCATTTTCTTAATTAGTGATTGATGTGGAAGGCCTACCCCATCGTAGGTGGTGCCACCCCTGGGCAGGTGATACTGGGTTCTATAAGAAAGCAGGCTGAGCAAGCTTTGATGAGCAAGTCTTACTTGAGCAAGCCAGTAAGTAGCAGTCTTCCATGGCCTATGCATGAGCTACTCTTACCTCCAGTTCCTGTCCTGGCTTCCTTCAAAAATGGACTACAGTGTGGAAGTGTAAGCCAAATAAGTCCTTTCCTCCCCAAGTAGCTTCGGTCACGGTGTTTTGTCACAGCAATGGAAACCTTAACAAAGACATGCATAATGAATAAGGGTTTTCTTGTTGGTTTGCTTTTTAAGAATGCTTGTCTTTTGGAGATACACAGTGCAATACCACAATGACTTAATGTCAGGGGGTAGAAAAGACCATGAGAAGCAGAACCAGTAAGAGTGAAGCTTGAAGACAGATATGTAGAGTACGTGATATTACTCAACCAACCTCTGTCTGTGTGTTAAGAATTAAAATAGTTTAAATGAAAATACCCTTTTTTTATTTTTGAGACCATAATCTAAGTACATTTCTCTCTTCCCTTTGCTTCCTCCAGATCTTCCCATATGCCCCTCCTTGCTCATTTTCAAATTCACAGTCTCTTTATTCATCAACTTTTATTGAATGCATGCCTATTTATGTATATACATGTGTATTTTCTGAATACAACCCACTTGGTCTGTATAATGTTACTTGTCTGTGTGTTTTCAGGGCCGACCGTTTGATACTGGATAACTAACAGGTGTGTTCTTCCCTCGGGAAGACTAGTTCTTCCCCCTCAGCATTCATTAGGTGTGGGAAGTTCTTTGTGTAGGGTTGAGGTCTTGTGGGCTTTTCCTGGCCCAAATTAGCATATGTATTGTCGACCTTGTTCAGCTCCTGTGTAGGTGAGACCTTATGGGTGTATCATCTGATGTTGCTAGGAGACACAATCTTATAGCAAACTCCTTGGTCTTCTGTCTCATAATCTTTCTGCCCCCTCTTCCACAATGTTCCCTCGGGGTTAGATGCTGGAGTGTTTTGTAGATAGGACAAAGAAAAACCAAAAGAGGGAATGTGACAATTTGATGTTTTTCCTGATGAGCACTTCAGAACCTTTATCTCATTGATAAAGAAGGAATCAATGTGGGCTCATGGAGGTTCTCCTGCATCTTTTCACATCTGCATATCAGGAACTGCATATCAAAGCAAACACGCTTATGCTGTTTGCTATCATGCCAGACTGAACTTTCATCTACAAATACAATTGAGAAAGGGAAAATGAAGTCATTACTGTGTGCCAGAAAAAAACAAGGAAAGGAACAAATACGTAAATGTGAATGACAGGACTTGCAAAGCCAGCTGTGGAAAATCTCTCCCTCTCCCATGGTGGAGACTGAACACTCCAAATCCATCTGGCATCAAACTGCCATCGCTCAGGAAGCCATGAGTCCCTTTGAGGGATATGGAACACATAGCAAAGACAACAGCAAAAGGAGACCAGGGTGCCCACAGGGCCATGGTGATGGCTCTGCCTTCACTATTCCACCCTGGGGTAATTTATATATGGACTGGTGGACTACTGCAGACATGGTAAGAGCAGTTACAATGGCCCATAGCTACTGAAAAGGCAGGAACTCACTCCCTGAAGGAACACCCACCTGTTGGCCATAGCTGCTCCAAGAAATAAGAGTCACCTAGCCAAGAGGCCTCAGGGAAGAGTCCTTCCTGGGTGCAGCCTCTGAGTTCCCTCCAACCTTTTGTGCTCTGAGTAAGAATTTCCACACCCAGAACCCAGTTCCAGTTACATCCCAAGATAGCATCAAAATGATAGGTAAGTATAGGCCCAGCTTTCTGGCCAGGCAGCCAAAGCACACAGTGCCACGGAGGAGAAAATGGGCTGATTCAGATCTGCACTGGCCATGACATCTTCTCAAAGGCCAGCTGAAGGCAGCTGGGAGCCCTGTTCAGCACCCATCAGATTATACTACCAAGAAAGATCTGGGAGAAGCCCAGGGCTGCTCATTGTGACATAGTCTTTCCCTGGAAGGGAGAGGATGAGACACCTCTCCATGACGTTTGAGATGAACCTAGCTGATGTGAGAACCCAGGGCTCCTGAGTCTCCACAATGAAAGATCAATCCTAAAGTTGCAACAAGTCAGTGGTGGGCAAGTTTTAACTAGTGTCACCCCCCCCCCACACCCTCCAGGTAAAGGCAGCAAGAGAAGTTTGGGGTAGGGGACAGACCCAGTGACCTCCATGATCAAAATTTCAAGTTGGCCCCAAATAAGCATATAATCTCAATGAAGAGATGCTGTCTGATCACTGTGCATTTGAATTGAACTTAATGAAGATTGAATTTAGCACCCTGGTTTCTTTTCTTCACTTTTGGATATCATTGGCATCTTTTTTGTATACATTCTGTCCATAAACATTGTTTTAAACAGCTGAACATTATCAAATGTAGTGACTATATCACCAGTATTTCTAAATGCCTGACATTTTTAAAAGGTATCATGGGCCAGGAAGACAGCTCAGTTGGCAAAATCTTTGCCTTGTAGCAAAGACCTGAATTCTGTCCCCTGAATATACATAAGAAAGCCAGTCATGATGTACTAGTGAAGGCCAGGGGGAAGTTGTTATTCCTTTTGGCCCCCTTTTATCTGAGACAATCTCTCTCACTGAGACCTGGGCCTCATCAAGTAGGCTAGGCTGACTGGTCAGGAAGCAGGAGAAACCCACCAGTCTCCATCCCTCCAGAGCTGAGATTATAAGCACATACCATCATGCCTGGCTTTCATATGTAGGTCAGAGGAGGGAGCATTCTGCTGATTGAGCTATCTCCACAATACCTTTTAGCACTGTAATCCTTTAAAAACACTGGGAAAAGAATACTATCAGTGATAAAGTCCCTCAATTTGATAGTGTTCAACCATTTAAAATGATATTCATAGAATGCATCTAAGAAGATACTTATGCTATCAAAAAGTGGAAAAAAATCAGGATGCTAAATTCAACATTCATTAGGCTGGTCTTCATGTGGGTGCCCTAACAGTCAGAGTGGGGCAGAGGGCTGGGGCAGTCTGTCTCAGACTCTGTTGCCTGCCATTGGTCTGCCTGGTCTGGCCTCAGTGGGAGAGGGTGTGCTTAGTCCTCTTTTGACTTGATGCTCCAGGGCAGGGAAGTACCCAAAGGGGGCTTCCCCTTGAGAAGAGGAGGGGAAAAGGGGAGAGGGATTAGTGAGGGTGGGTCTGGGGGGAGAGGAGGAAGCAGAGCTGCAACAAGGATGTAAAGTGAATAAATAAATTACTTAATTAATAAAAAGAGAAGGTTTAGCTGGGTGGTGGTGGCACACCCCTTTAACCCACCCTCCCCCAAAACCCACAAAAACAAACAAATAAAAAGGTTTATATATCTTATATGAACCAATGAAAACAAAAGGCACCACATCATAATACAAATGTCTGGAAATGATCCCACTTTAACAACACCTGGACAATCATGTGTGTAAAGGCATTTGCCAGCAAGCCCGATGCTCTGACTCCAATCACTGGAGCCCACATGGTGGGAAGAGAAAACTAATTCTACAAATTGTCCTCTGACTTGCATGTGCACACCACAGCATGCACACACCCACACACAAACACAAAATAAATTTTAAAATGTAATTAAGGAAAAATAGACACCTGGAAACTAAAAGCCATACTCATAAAGTAAAACAGAAATTACTAGGGATGGGGTGAATGGGGAATGGGGCTAGGTTGCCTAATGGGTATCGAGTTTTAGTTCGGGATGTTGGAAAGTCTCAAGTGGTTGGCAGTGCTAGCTGCACAACAGTGTAAAATAAAGTGTGCCACTAATACACATACTCAAACATGGTTAAAATACTGTATTATGTATATTTACCACAAAAAATACACTCTGAAAATAGCTAGAAAGAAATACATAAACTCAAAAGTTAAGGCTACTTTGTTTGGAGAAGTGTATCTGTGTGGGTGTGTATGTGTGTGTGCGCGTGTGTGTATGTGTGTCTCTGTGTGTATATGTATGTATGTGAGTATCTGTGTATGTGAATGTGTGTATGTCTCTGTGTATGTGTGTGTTGTTGTTACTTGTTTTGTATACCAGGTCTTACAATGCAGCTCAGGCTGGTCTCAATTCGCCATCCTCCAGTCTCAGCCCTTTGAGCGCTATGATAACAGAGAAGTGTCTCCATGCCCAGCCTGTGATTTTTCTCCCTGTAGTTTTCTGTATATTCTAGAATGTGTACAGTAAATACATTTAATTGATTATAAAAAAATTCAATAAACAATCATGTTTCTCAGGGCCCTAGCAGATTCTGCGAGCTGGTTGGCAAGTCAGCCTAGTCATTTGTGAGCCCTCATTCAGTGAGAAGACCTTGTCTCAAAAGACAAGGTGGAGAGACTAAAGGAAGACATATAACACCAACCTCTGGAGTCCATAAGCACCCCACACACATGCACACACATGCACACACACAAGCACAGACACATACATACACAGATACGAAATTCCTGAAGGACCCTATAGCCAGTCTGCAAACTTCTCCTACTTTCTGCCTGTCAATATTAGGACTCTGGGACTCTGAAACTCTGATGCATCAAGGACTCGTTTAGACTCAGGAGATGGACACCCTGAGTTAGGAAAGTTCAAACTTTCTGTTTTGTTTAATTTTTAGGCAAATTTTTAATGATCTAATATTACTCCTATTCATTTCTATTGTTTACAATACTAAACTGCCTAAAGCATTTATGTCACACTCTGGTTGTTTTTCACTTCAAATGAGACAATAGAGTGCACAGAGGACAGTGTGGAAGTCCTGAATGGGACTGACACTCTCCTGAGTGTGGAGACAGTCACTGAATGGGACAGTGAAGCATTCCGTGAGGGGTATTATATGCAACCTTCCATGGTCTTCCTCCATGCACACACCCAGTGCACTTGACCTTGCCCTGATCAGCCTAGTGACCTTTGTACTCCCGAAGAATGGGAGAATCCCTCAGAGAATGTCATCCTCAAGACATCTTCATAAGCCCTCTGCTAAGTCCACTGAAACAAAGGAAAGCCCTTCTGGAATCCAGTGCCTCATAATTAGGGAACAACGCCTCATTAGTAATAAAGAAGATGTGGAGCGATGTGAGGGCTCAGCTGAGCTCTGGCTGAGAGCAGAGAACCAGCTTGGTCAGTGGAGGAGACAAATAGATACCATGAGTCAGTGCGATCTACCCTGAAAGCTCTCAGCCGCAGAGGGCTTTCTGCATCCTGCACACAGCTGCCATCCAAGCTTGCTCTGTGGATGTCTCCCCACACTAGAATTCCATAGAAAGAAGAAACTTTGAGGCAGGCAAGATAATTCAGATGGTAAAATGTTTTCCATACAAGCGTAAGAACCTGAGTTCAACCCCTAGAACCCATGTAAAAAGCCAGGAGCAGAGGCAGGCTCTTGTAATCCCATAGCTCAGTGGCCAGTCTGCCTAGCTTACTTGTCGAGATCCAGACCAGTGAGAGACCTTATCTCAGAAAATAAGGCAGATAACATTCCTGAGGAAGAACACTGGAATTGACTTCTGACCTATACACACACACACACACACACACACACACACACACACGGGGGGGGGGGGGGGGGGGGGGGGGGGGAGGAGGGGGGGGGGGAGGAGGAGGAGGAGGAGGAGGAGGAGGAGGAAAAGAAAAGCAACTGAGAGAATCCATAGCAAAAGGCCTTAAGTTGGTACAGGGAATGAGTTTTCTCACAAATGCCACCTCTGGCTGGTGGAGCTCAGGGGACATTATGTTTTAAAAGATCAGAGTTTACAACCACAAGGAGAAGAGAAAGTGGCTTCTACCTTCTTAAGACACCAGGACAGTGGGTGTCAGTATCCGGGCCAAGCATGCGTTTGCCACACCTGGTCCAAACTGCCAGGCAGTGTTTCTTTTTCAAAGACATCAGTGTAGGGCAAAAAGAGCAGGAAGGTAAGAGTTGTCAGAGCAAACCTAGCTCCCCCATCACCTCCCACCCAGCCCTAGCACTAAGTAACTTGCTCTCTCTAGGGAGCTTATAGCAAACAGCAGTGAAAAAGATGTACAATTTACCAGGATAAAGGGGTCCATATAGTGGGCTGATGAGCAGGAACCGAGCCTACTTGTTGGGGGAAAGAAAAGAGAAGGGGTTCTCCCCACCCTCAAGCCCACAAGTGGTACTGAACATAGACTAAGGAAACGCACTACCAATCCCAGCAGCTCAGACTCTTTACCTACCTCCCTTACAAAGACTCCCAGCATCTAAGGAAATCAAGGGGAGAGCCCTACAGCCAACATAAGCTAAAAGCATCATAAATGAACCAAGGAGAAGCCATATACTCTTTGTCCAGGCTTGCAGTCTTCCACCAAGTACCTGTGGAAAGCAGCCCTTTGTCCCCACACCTTGCTGCCTCAAAACTGAGCTCCAGAATGAAAGAACAGAGAAAGACCAAATCAATGCAAGACAGACAGTGTGGTATCACTTTCCACTGGCTCGATTGGTTCTGACCTGCATATAGAGAAAGCCCTTAGAATGTGAAAAAGCAGAAATTGGGTCTCTGGGGGCCTTTTCCAGGTTCCAGAAACCTAGTACATATGCAGGTACATCAGGGATTGAAGAAGGAAGACACTGCAAAACCAAAGTAAGGACAGCCAGAGACCATCTTTCTTCTCATTAAAAAAGAACTTTGGAAACAAAGCAGAATTCAAGGGCCAGAAGATGATTTAGTTGGTAGAGTAGCTGCCATACAAGTATGAGGATCTGAGTTTAGATCTCCAGGATCTGCCTAAAGACCCAGGCATTGGACTACAGTCTATAAACTCTAGTTCTGGGGTAAGCAGAAACAAGTGGACCCTCCTAGCTCATTTTCCAGTCAGCCTAGCCAATCAGCAAGTGCCGGGTTCAGTGAGAAGCTGTGCTTCAAAAAGTAAGATGGAAATTAATGGAAGAGAGCACCTGGCATGGACTTCCGGACTCTACACACATGTGCACACACACATGTGCACACACATGCTAAGAACATGTACACACAGATGCACATAAAAAAAACAAGAACATGCATAACATGCATACCTGCTCCCCAACATAGACACAGAGAGAGAGAGAGAGAGAGAGAGAGAGAGAGAGAGAGAGAGAGAGAGGCAGTAAATTTCAGAGCAAGTTCTCTTAATTTCATGTCCAGAATCACACCATACCTGACCCAAAGGGGAAACTCAAGTTCACCACAGTATCAACCCTAGCAGGGCCAGGTCCTGACCCCCCACTCTAGAGCAGCGTCTGTTTTGTTGCATGTGTTCACATTTTTCTGAGAACATGACGCAAGGCTATCTGTCAACTGTGTCTGCTCTGTCTTGTACTGAACATGTTCAGCAGCTGCGAATGCAAACCTCCAACTTCCTTCAGCCACGTCTCTGCCCTGAACACAGTGACGATGGCTAACAAACAATAAGCAAATGGATGGAACAGGAGCTGACTCTGACACCTCAAACCATGAGGCCCACCTAGAGACCTCCTTGAATAAGTCCAAGCACAGCTAATGGGGAGAAAAGAGCAGTCCTCCCAATCTCTCGACATAGGCAGCTGCTCCCATCAAGCTTACCATAGCTAAGAGAGATCCTGTTACCTCAGACATGGACCTATTTATCCAGTAAAGATGTAGTGCCTCAGCCACCCCAGCTTCTACCAGGCCATCCTAACCACTCCCTGCTCCCTCTCTCCACCAAGAGAATTACAGTACATAGTACAACTGACCACAAAGGCATTAGATCAAGCCAATAGGTTATATCACAGCAGTCACGTTTGCCTGAAAACCTTCGTGAGTTACTTAGCTTTTCCATTAATCCATTTCCCAAACTGTAATAGGGGATATTAAAACCTACCTTGTTAGTGTTCTACTACCTACCCTAAAACTTGAGTGCCACAGAGAGCTCTGCCAGGCAGCTTGACAGGAGGGCACTGCATTCATGGGGGTCTAGTTATATAGCAGTCCAGGTATAGGGAGCCCCCTAGAGTTGTTGGGTGGTGATTAAATGTAGCAGCCCTCCCATGAGAACAGAGTTTTTGTTTTGTTTTGTTTTAATATATATGGTTATTGCGCCTGTGTGTCTGTCTGTCTACTCTGTGTGTGCCTGGTACCAGCAGACACCAAAGAGGCATCATATCCACTAGAACTAGAGTTACAGACAGTTGTGAGCCATTCTACGGGTGTTGTGGAAAGAACCCCAGTCCTCTGGAAGAGTGGTTAAGTTTTCTTAAGTGCAGAGCCATCTCTACTCTCAAGAACTGGGTCTTTGTGTGGCCTGTTCCTTGAGCTACCTAAGCACTTAGCATAGTGCATGATCACAGTAGAAATTCAGTAAATATGGTTGGGGGCTAAGTAAGGTTTTCATAAAGAATTGACTAATGAACAGTAGTTGTGATTGTCACTGATGTCCCAATGATAATGGGAAAAGCCTTTGCCCCTGCCTGTCATTTGCAAGACCATGAATCAAAACTTGATCACGTCTCCAGCATCAGATCAGTGTGGCTTTTGTCAGTCTGGCCTGGCCTGGTCAAGCTTCTTATTCCCCTCAGACCAGGATGACCTCAATCTGACCCCAAAATCTCTTCAGAACACTAAGGCCATCATCTGTCTGCCACCAGGATGACTTGCCTCTTCAGATCAGGGTCAGGACTTTCTTGGTCCTGCCTTTCATTGGCTCTGTCATTTGGCACAGAATTCCCTATTCAGTAGCCTACTTCTTTACAAAGACCATGTTCCTTCTTGGAAATGGCACCAACCCGAAGACAAGGGGCTCCAACGCCTTTGCCAACAGGGACATTGCATAATGACAGCACCATGTTCCAGGCGAAAGAACATAGTTTCAGAGAGGAGAATAGTAATTCTTCCCCTACATTCAGAGAGGCTGAGACCATTGTCAAGTTGCTTCTCTTTTGAAGAAACAGATTAGGTTTTGAAAATCAGACAGCCCTGGCCTCAGTCAGGAGGTACCTCCCCACTATTACCACTCCCACAGGCACAATCTCCTTTGGGGGACAATAGGTGGCTGCCACTTTTATGTAATATGAACAGTGTCAGGAAGGACCCCACCCTAGAAATACAGCCTCCTGAAATGCCTGGGATTCCACCATCTCTGATTCACTCCTTTGAGCTCAGCACCACCCACTCTGGTCACCTTGAAAAACATAGAATCTCCTGGGAGGGGTGAAGGGTAAGTTGCTACCATCTGCAGTGAAGTAACTCCCCAGCAGTTCTATCGAATCTTGATAGGAGAGCTATCTGGGTGCTGGGAATCGGCTTTGAAGTCAAGCTTTGTTAGTGTCACCATGTTTGTTACAACCAGCACTGTCTACACCTTCCAAAGACAGCTGGCTCTGGAACTGTTTATTTCCATGTGTTAATCACCAAAGGATTAAAAGAGACAGCATAAACACAGAGCCTGCCTCGTGCCCAACATGCAATAGATGTTCAAAGCTCAGTTCTCCCTTTCACAGATGCAAACAACAAGCTTGGCTATCAAGAGAGGGTCTGGCCCCTCCTCCCTGGGGGAAAGAAGCCAAAGGACTGTAGTTCCTTCTCTCCTCCCCAGTGGAGTGTTGGTATTCCTCCTTCAAGCCAGCCCTTTTGGGTTCCTTCACAGATGACCAAGAAGAGAGTAAGTAAGAAGTAACTGCTCACTGGGAACCTGAACCTGGGTTCCCTAGATTCTGGGTGATTCTGAGAGCCTGAAGAGACTCCTGCTCACCATTGACTCCTCTTTGCTTTCCATTTCTGCCAATTCCCTTCAGAAGGCCAGTCCTGACCTATACTCTGTGTTTAAAGAGGCTGACCCCTCAGGCTGCATTGCTAGCCTCTTTTGGTCTTCTGGCTTCCAATCAGAGTCAGTGGAGGGTCCCAGCAGAGACCAGCATTACATAAAAAGATGGAGAAACACTAGAATTCTGTCTTTCCTTCCTTCCCTTCTTCTTGAGTCAGGTTCGGCCATTGGTGCCTCTGCTGACACCTGACTGTGTTTGTGTACCTCTTATCAAAATTACCCTCCTCACATCACCCCCAACCAGATCTCTGTAAGTACCAAATAAGATCACTGTGGTTTGTTCACAAGTATCTACCACTCACTGAAATTCTCATGGGGAAATGCTTCCCTGAATAAGCTGTTACATTCGCATCCAAATGGGCCAGAGCTATCATCAACTGTCGACAACTCATCCTCTGGATCCCTGAGCTTTTCTGAGTATCCAGATCCACTTTCTGCATCTGTAGCTATGTACCTGCCACCTGTGAGTGTTGGGGGAGGGGTTGTTAAAGATAATTTGTTTTCTACCTAGTTTCATAAGATAGTTTTCAGTCCTCTCTATATACAGTGAGATCTTCTTCTGGAAGTTCCCCTAACTTGACCAAATCAAGGAGTGTTTTATCAAAGATGGGATAGACTCTCAAAGACAGGTGAAAAATAAACAGAACCAAGCTCATCCCCATTTCTTGTTCAACTCACACTTTAAACCAAAACACGCTGTGTTCTTCCATGGGGTTCTCCACATGACCCCTCCCCGAGGGGGAAAAAAACCCACAAAACTAAAAATAATCAAAAAATCTAGAGCTAAAATAGCCTATAGGATACAGTATGAAAATTTTCCTGTTTCAATATGGGGAAATAGAGACTCAGGAATTAACAGGGACTTCATCAAAGTGACAGAACCTAGACCCAAACTCTTGGCATCAGATTTAGCAACCTTCACATCACTTGGAGAAACTGGACTGTCTAACCTCCTCTTACCTGATCCGAGTCTTTCTTCCTCTGAATTCTCCAATCTGTTTTCCTCATTAGACTCTCAACATTATGAAGGCTGGAGCCAACCTCCTGATCCTGTGCTTGGAACAAATTCTGTGTACACCTCTGCATTCTCAGACATCAAAGTGTTCTTGCTTCCCCCAGTCCTCATTGTCTATAAGCATCAATTAGGAGACGTTTAAAAATCACAAGCACTTAGAGAAAAAGTACTGAGGGCTATTCTTGTACAAATCCTGAGGTAGCTCAGGTAGGGTGGCATTGGGTAAAAATTACTCCTGAGATTGTATACAGAAGACATCTGGTCAAATGAATGAGGATAAAAGGCTCCTGGAGAAAGCAGTGGCCACAGATGGCTCCCAGAGCACCTAGGCTGCTCTGATTTCCTGGAAGGCTAACTGCTTTTCAGAGAAGACTAGTTATCTGTGGCTGTCTCTATGGTTATCGCTTACTGCCTACCTACATCATCTCAGCTGCTCTATATGACCCTCGTACAGGACACGAACTGTGCTGCCAGACTGACAGGAGGGAAAATGAGGCATGGGGAGCTTAAGACACTTACTCATGCTCACCCCTCTTCCACATCTCAGCAGGATGACCTTCCAAGAGGACTATGGGCTTTCTTCAAGTACTCATTTGTGATGTCTCCTAACATCCCCTATCCCTGGACTTCCACAGTTACAGCTCAGAGTTAGGAAGAAGAAAGGGGAAATGGTGGCAAATGCTGGGTTCAAGTCCAGTTTGCCCTGAGAAGTGGTTTTGGGATGAGAGAAGAGCTGGAGTTGGGCGGATGAGATGACTCCAGGCCTCAGCCTTCTTCCTCCCCCTCTGCCAGTTTCTATCCTGTTGACCATAAAACACTGTCTGAACCCACAATAGTATATCATACAGAGGACTTCAGGTCATTGGAGCATTTAAGCTGCTCAATAACCTCAAGGTAAAGGAAGATTATGATCACCATTTTTAGATGATGAAACAACTGCCTCAGAGGTTAAGTCGATTGTCTAAGGTCACACAGCTAGGAAAGGAGGAGGGGGAGGATTCATACCCAAGCCTTCTTGGATCGGTTCTCATTCACCTACAATAGGCCTTGCCTTCAAGACCCATGAGGGGTGTGGATTGGAAGAAGCTAGACAGCCTTGGCATTGACCCAGACTGCTCTGAACCACAACCTCAGCTTCCACTACTGAGTTTTATGGGATGACTTAATTACTCTTTGTTAACACCCAGCAAGATGGCTGTCAGGCTCAGAACACACTTGGTAGTTCTGCCCTCTGGCTGCCCAAGGACATTCTGGGAATAGAGCAGGCAACCCTTGCCCTCAGAGGATGGATGCAAGCCTCTTCTGGCAATAGGAAGCTGAAGGCACGTGGACATGAGCAGAGTTGAGGCAAACCAACCTAAGCTAACTCAGAAGGAGCAAGGGTAAGTGTGTACCCAGCACCCTACACCATTGAAGCCAACGTTGAAAAGTCCTGTGGGTGTTAGAAGGCATGGAGGACATAGAGAGGGGAAAAGGACAAAAGATAAAATTTACAACTCCTGCAGCAGGCGGCCCAGGTCAGGGAAAGGGTGGTGTTTGCGTTCAGATCTCAGCAACATCGTTTTCTGGCCCTGCCCTGTCTGAGCCTGCTCATCTTCAGAGGGGCGCTGGGCAGATCCAAAACTGTATGCAAACATAGCTTCGAGTCCTTACTATATTCCGAATACTCAGTATTGCGTATTGCTTAGCTCCTTTCATCTTGAGCACTCTGTGAGGTAGAAGCTCTTTTATCTGTATTTTATGATAGGAAAACAGTCTCAGAGAAGGTGAGTAACCTGCTCAAGGCACACAGCCAAGAAGCAGAAGCACTGGTGCTGGGATAATAACCAGCAGCTAGCAGAAACAATCCCAGCTTTACCTGTGAGCACACTCAAGGCAGATGGAAGGGTTTGTAGCTTGTTTCAATTATGAGAGATTTCAAGCACACAAACTAGTTAATGACAAAGGTGTCTGTCTGTTTGATGCTCAGCCTAGGGAATAAGCATAAGTTTGAAGTCTGCATTCCTCCCCTACCTCCCAGAGAGAGCTCATCATGCATTAGCCCATGAAAGCTTGGGACTCCAGAGACTGATCAGTCCCCACATTTTACTTAAGAGAATGTAGGCAGGGAGCAGAGCTCAGACTTGAGTCCCCTACATGCATACATTGTCTCTTTCAATAGTATCAGCAGAGGGGCAAAATTATTATGCAACTTGCTCAAGCTGTATTTTACAAGCCCATAGGAGTCCAGTGCGTAGGTAGCAGAGTCAGGATTTAAAATTCACCTTCCAAGTTCAAGTACAGAGCAAATGGCCTCTAGCCTGGGAAGAATATCTTGGCTTTGCTTATTTAGGCTCATTTCTCTTAACTCTCTATCGTTCTGCATGTGCTTTCCAAAAGCTGGTTCAACCCAAAGGGATCTGAGACATCATTGCATATAGTTGCAGGAGAATATAACTCCCTGATAGGCCCAGCAGTTTGGGGTCCTGGCAAGGGTGTGATTTGGAAAAGCTGCCTGCAGCCTTCGAATTCTCTTCCTTAGGGTGCCCTTTCTGCACCCTTCCAGCTTCCTGACCTACATTCCCAGGAGCCTGTTCCCATCCAAAGCACCCACTGGTATATATTCTCCCTTCTTCACCCCCAAACACACACCTCCAGCAAACTGACCACTCCTGATAGTCCATGAAAAGACTTCCATAAGCCAGCCTGGTTTATTGTTTAATTGACAAAAGGTCCTTAGAGTAGCTCTTAAGGAGTGATTAATATTAATAATGGAAACTTCAGGTGCTGGAGTATGCCAGGGAGAGTAATTTATAGAGAAGGAAATATTTGCTTCTTCCCCAGAGATACCACACACAGATATCTCTGTTAAGGCTGAAAATCTTGGAATACATAATGTGCTTAGATTAGCATTCAAGGGACCCTAGGATCCATGTCCACTGGGTCCTTTGGAGACATGAAAGGAGAGTGAATAGCGATATGACCTGCTGTGGACCAAAGCACCACCTCTTTTGACCACGAATGACAGAAACAACAAATGTCAAAAAATATTTGCACCTCTTCCCCTAGCTTCATTTCCCTGCCTGCCTTTTGGGTAGACTAGAGAACGACATGCCTCTTTCATCTTCTTGTTCTGTCTTGATGTCTTGTTCAATTGTTCTATATGACTGACACCTACAACAAGGAGGAAGGCCATCCAGCCAGCATAAGATATTTGGTGACTAATAAACCAACATTGCCTGTATTAAGCCACTGGAATTTTAGGGCTACTTATTACTGCATCATAGAGGAGCACATCCTGACTAATACACTATGGACGGTAGCATCAGCATAGTGTGTATACTACACACTATGTATACATTGTATGTATACATTGGTTGTAATTTCTTATTTCTGTAAATCAGTAGCCAGAAAAACAAATTGACATTTTCCAGATACCCTGACATGTATGATTCTAGAAGAAAATTAGGTTTCCCCAGGCGAATGCCCTTGACTAAGCCTCAATAGCTTAGAGATGTGGAAGTTCATGGAGCATGTGAGCAAACAGATTCCCCAATCCAGCCAGTCTCCAGCTTCATGGCTACCAAAGGACCTTGTGGTAATGGCATCAAGTCAGCAGCTTCCTGGGGTCCAGATCTCAGTTGCAGTGGGATGATTTGAAAATAACACAATGACATCCCCTGGGTCTCCATTTCTGCAATCTTCCTAACAGGTCTGTGAGCTCCCACTGTCCTGAGCTGCATCCCTGACAGCATGAAGCATCTCTAGAGGTGCCTGCTTCCTTCTAAAGCTCACACCCTTTTAAGAAGTAACACAGGAACAATGTTAAATGGCATAGAGCCTTCCAAACACTCAAAGCCAGCACAAGGCAACACCTCTGAGACCTCCCCAGTGTGTGTGTGTGTGTGTGTGTGTGTGTGTGTGTGTGTGTTAGGGGTAGTCAGGTGAATTTTTGCAAAATCATAACTTGTCTTTAAAACTATAACAAATAGTTCATATCAATTGCTCTCATTATAATTGAAGGAATAGAGGAGGCAAAATAAAATTTCTTCTCCAAGGTGGTCCTGCCAGAAAAGACAGGTGACTAATAAATCAACATGTAGAGATTCCCTGGGACTCTCAACAGAGCCCAAGCATCTAATGCCAGCTTTGAGACTCAGTATAGGTTAGAGTCACTTCCTGAACCACTGGGGACCTATCTGAATACTGAAGAGGATATGTGTGCATCCAACTCCTCAGAACAGGGGGGTTTCTGGCACATTCTTGCAGCATTTTAGACTGTGAACGATGTGTTTGAAAGGAAATCTAATGATCAGTATTCACTTTTACGGCATGGTTTATAAAAATATAGGTCCTCATAAAGAACAGCCATAACCAACCAACAGCCTGTTAAGTGCCTAGCGCTTTTATTTCAGATAACAATCGAGTTCCTCACATGGCCCCATTAATGATGCCCCACATGACCTTGAAACCCCAGCTTAAACTTCTTGTGCCTCATTTTCTCCATCTGTAAAAGAGAGATAATAACACTATCCACCAGACCACATTGGCAGCATGCTTGGAGATCTGCAGATCAAAGGTGTTCTTCCAAGACCACGCTTACCATCACTAGTGTTGTTATTATTGTTGTTGTTATTGTTGTTGGAGAGACAACATCCCATCCCAGGAAGTAGATGTGACTCCTAGGGCTGACTCAGTACCAGGGATGAATGAGGAGGCACATTTTGTACTGCAGAAGCAGAAGCTGTAAGTGTGAACACCTTCCCCTTTCATTGACACCACAAGGTAGCACATTCCTGGACTCCCCACATGCCAGGAGGCATCCTCCACAGAGATTGGCCACTCCAAAAACACAGCCAATATGTCATAAATACCTGTCTTTGGGAGAAGGAGGCCAGTGAGGAAGACCCATCATTTCATTGGTAATGTGGTCTCCATGGTCACACAGCCAATCATCAACCCTGGGATTATAGGCAGGAA
>JADRCH010000075.1:3225569-3248441 GCA_019843965.1 Rhynchomys soricoides
CACACACATACACACACACACACCACACACACACACACCACACATCACCACCACCACAGACAAACACATAAACACACCACCACCACCACCACTAACACACACACACACACACACAAACATACACAAATAAATAAATAAATAAACAAGTCTTTAAAAAAACAATGATTACTTTGTGATTTTTTTTTTTTAAAGGTAATAAGAAAGGTTTTCAGTGGTTTGGAGGAAATAGGAGAAAATTTTAGACAGGACCCATAGGCCCTGCCTCGGGACACAGTGACTGGGCATGACTCAGCCTTCTTCGTAGCAAACAAAAGTGTGTTTAAGGATTCAGGGCTTTTATTTCTGCAAAGATGCAGATGACTTCTTGCCCTCTGACCCACTAAGACCATCTGGACGCCACAGGCACTAGGCAGAAAGTAGTCACCAGAACACTCTGCTGGAGAGCAAAGTAGAGAGGCTTGGGCCTGGGCCCCAACAGGGCTGGTATAGCACTTGGTTTCCTTGTTATTTTCGTGTTCCTAACTGAGGAACACAAATGAACACAGGCAATGAGAATTAGCTTTCTTCAGCCTAGGACCAGGAAAGAGACTTGGTAGAAAGAGAAGAACTTAGACCATCACTGATTAACTCAAGCCAAACATTACAGGAAAAACAAAACATCTGTCCCTTACCCTGACCAGTAAAGAAGAAATGGAAACAATCTAGACTCCCGCTTTGCCAGGCTATAGAAGGTTTCTAACACCTTTGCCAGATTGGAGTCAGAGTGGGCCAAGCAGTGATCAGGTCCTTCCAGTTCTGCTGAATGGCAACATTCCCACCCTCCATACATAAACTGTGTCTCCCCTCCCAGAGGGGATCAAGGTGCTGGTCACTCCTCACACCGGGTATCAGAAGAACTGTGGGAGAGGCAGAGGTGATGAGGTCACCTCCCATTGCTTCGGTGTCAGAGAGGGGCACATGACCAGAAGTAACAGGAAGGCCATCCTCCCAGCTAGGCCCATAGCAGAAAAAAAGCCAAATGGGGAACTAGAAACCTTGCTTCTCCCACAGACTCCACCCCACCAGGTGTCAGGAGATAGCAAATGGAGAACTTGGACTCATACTGCAACTTCAGCACCCACCCCTTTCCCTTGTGAGGCCAGAGTCCAAATAATCTGGCTTACTCAGAAGGCTTACAGAAGATCTAGAGTGTCCTAACATAGCCAAGATGCTCTGTGCAAAATAACTTGCCATACCAAGAATCAAGAATTTAACTCCAATGCTGCAAATGTTACAATTATCTACAGATTTTCAAAGCGGGGAACACATTGGTATATATTTATAGAAAAACAAAAAGGTTTAAGGTAATACAATGTCTCAACTTACGTAGAAATACAAAGGATGTTCAAGTGGAATTTTAGAAATGAAAAATACAATTACCATTTTTAACTTAATAAATGAGCATAGAAGGCTCATTATAAAAACCTCCCAGCAATGGGGAAAGAATAGCAGAGAACCCTGATAGAGCCAGTGATCGGATTAGTGCTGCTCTGTCAACCTCTTGTCAGAGAAGCCTCGGTTAGCAGTGAGCAGTGACTAATGTAGAGACTCACTGCTAGTCAAATGCTGAGGCTGTTGAGTGTTCAGTCCAAACCAGGACATCTATACCATCCCCTCCAAGGCTGAGAGAACATTGCAGAAGAGACACACGAGAGATGCAAAGAGCATAAGAGCCAGAGGAGAAGAGCCAGAGGATGGACGAGCGTCGTGAAATGATGTTTTCTAAGTGTGATGTGGCCATTGCACACATGAACTCACACCAGCTGTGGCTACCTGCACAAGACTGGGCCCTCTGATGCGCCATTGTGAATGGAGAAGAGCTCATAGCCCCCACTCCCACCTGAGGAGCAGTGAGTAGTTAGTGCCTGGTAAGGAAAGGGACTCCATAGTCCTCGGTGGCACAGCCACTAGTAAGTTGCCCTAGTTCAAGTAGTCACCATTCTCATGTAGGCGACACTAGTTAACTGCAGAGGGGCACATAAGAAAAAGACATCTGAGGAAATGGCTCAGTGGGCAAAGAAAACATGCTGGGAAAGCAAAAGGTTCTAAGTTTAAGTCTCCTGGACCCATGCAGAAGCCATGCCTGTCCACATAGGCCTGCAATCCCAGCACTAGAGCCTGGAGACAGGCAATCCCCTGAAGTTGCTAGCCAGTCAGCAGAAAGCTCCCAGCTCAGTGAGAGAATCCAACTCAAAACGTAAGGGGAGGAGGAGTGGTAAAGGAAGATACCCACTGTCCTCTGGCCTCAGCATGTGCAAGCATGGACACACAAAACTCCCCTACATGTGTGTAACATGCACACACACACACACCATAAAAATGGGACAAAGGGCTTGTTAGAAAGTAGGAGTTCAGTAGGAAGGAGATCAGAGAGAATAAAGGGGGACACAAAGCAGTATGTGCGTGCGTGTGTGTGTGCGTGGGCGCACGCGTGTGTGTGAGCATGTATGTGAGTGTGTGAGAGTGTGGAATTGTGAAAGAATACATCAAAATTTTAATATTAATGAATGAGTTCAACAGTTGAATAGAGAAACCAGAGAGGAAGAAAAACAAATCAGTGATCATAGAATTACAGAAATTGCCCTAGCCTGAAAAACATGGACTAGATTTTAAAAGTATTATTATTTTTAACCTATTGACTTTACATCCTACTCACTGTCCCCCTCCCAGTCCCTGTTCCACAATTGCTCCCCCCTTCTCTTCTGAGCAGGTTGGGAACGCCCTAGATATCCCCCCCACCCTGGCACATCAAGTCTCTGTGGAACTAGATGCATCATCTTTCCCCGCTTGTAGAGTATATCCCACACACAGGCAATAGCTTTTGGGATAGCCCACACTCCAGTTGTTTGGGATGAAGACCCAAGCTGCACATCTGTTACATATGTACAAGAAGGCCTAGGTCTAGCCCATGTATGTTCTTTAGTTGGTGGTTCAGTCTCTGAGAGTCCCAAGGCTCCAGGTTAGTTAACTCTGTTGGTCTTCCTGTGGAGTTCCTATCCCCTTAGGAGATGCAATCCTTCCTCCTATTCTTCCATAAGAGTCCCCAAGCTCCATCCACTGCTTGGCTGTGGGTGTCTGCATCTGTCTGAGTCAGCTGATGGGTGGAGCCTCTCAGAGGACTGCCATACTAGACTCCTGTCTGCAAGCATAACAGAGTATTATTAATAATGTCAGGAATTGGTGCTTAGCCATGGGATGGGTCTTAAGTTGGCCAGTTATTGGTTGGCCATTCCCTCAGTCTCTGCTCCATTCCTCGTGCCTGCATTTCTTGTGGACAGGATAAATTTTAGGTTGAAAGTGTCGTAGGTGGGTTTGTGTCACTCTCATTTAATGGACTAGATTTTAAAACCAATAGTTGCTCAATCTGTAATGTGCTCGATGTACAAACTCAAGGACCTCAGTTTGATCCCCAGAACCCATGTAAAAAGTGGAACATGGTAGCATGCACTTATAATTCCCACACGTAAGAAACAGAAACAGGCAGATCCTAAGGTTACTGGCTAGCCAGCTTAGCCTCATCAGAGTGCCCCAGGTCCCATTGAGAGACTCCATCTCAAAAAGAAGGTGAACTACACCTAAAATATCAATAGCACGTTGGAAGACCTGTACAACTATAATGAAAGACCTACCATTTCTGTAATTGGGGTTCCAGGAGGAGAGGTGGAGGGAAGGGGGAAGGGGAGGGAAGGGAAGGAGAGGGAAGAGGGAAGGAGAGGGAAGAGGAGAGGAGAGGGGAGGAGATGGGAGGGGAGGGGAAGGGAGGAGAGGGGAGATAATAGCCAAGGAATGAAGAAGCATTTCAGGGGAAAAAACTTCCCATATTCTTAAAAGTCATAAAGAGCCAAGTTCAAGGTTTAAGAAGCTCTCTTAGTTAGGGTTTTTATATTGGGATGAAGCACCATGACCATAACAGAAGATGGGGAGGAAAGAGTTGATTCCACTTGTGCTTCCGCAGCACTGCTCATCACTGAGGAAGTCAGAACAGGGATCTGGAAGCAGGAGCTGATGCAGAGGCTGAGGGCGGGATGCTGCTTACTAGCTTGCTCCTCATGGCTTGCTCCTCCTGCTTTTCTATAAAACTCAGGACCTCCAGCCCAGGGATGGCACCGCCCACAGTGGGATAGGCCCTTTCCCATCGATCACTAAGTAAGAAAACTCCCTACAGGCTTGCCTACAACCCTATCTTATGGAAGCATTTTATTAATTGAGATTCCTTCCTCTCAGATGACTTAAGCTTGTGTCAAGTTGACATAAAACTATCCAGCACAGAAGCTGAGCAACACAAACCTGAGGAAATCAGTTCCAAGACAGGAGAGTCAAACCTCTGTAAACTAAAGACAAGGATGTCAATCACACCTACGAAGAAGCAACACCTTCTGTCTGGGAGAAACGCCATTCGACTGGTAGTAGATTTCTCCTGAGCAACTATGAAGTCAAGATGGAGTGGTGTGAAGGTTGTTCAAATCAGCGGGGAGACAGCTGTAGTACCCGAATCCAACATCCAACAGAAACTGCCCTCAGGAACGGATAAGAAGGCAGGACACACTCATGGTGGAAAACTAAGGCAGCCTTCAGCAGCAGGCCCACCCTAAGAATGGGCAGGGTAAGGATTGAGCAAAGCAATGAAATTAGGATGTTGGGGGGGAGGAGACAGGTTCAGAACAAACCCATGAGGGAAGTCAGTCACTGGTGCCATTCATCTTGAGGCTTCTAAATTATACTGGATGGTGTGTCTTTGTAGCTCTGCCTCACGTAGTTCTGAGTATATCTAGAGGACAATTTTAAGGAAATTGCATTACAAATGAAGGAGGTAAAAGCACATAAAGAGAAATAAGTTTCTACATTCCACTTGAACTGGTCATCCTAAATAGGAGTAGATCATAAAACGTTAAGTAAATATAAGATAGCATCTTCAGCAACCACTAAGAGATCTATCAAGGAGATTGGCTCATGCTGGGTAAGACAGCATTATTCTAAACAGTTCTGGTAGCTCACAGGCAGATAAAGAAAATATAAAAATACAGAGAATGGCTGGGGGTGTTCAGTTGATAGTGTGCTTGCCTAGCATGCACTACACTCCGGGTGTGAACTACAGCATCACAAAAACGAGTGTATGATAGTTTATGCCTGGAAACTCAGTACTTAAGAAGTAAAGGCAGGGGGAGTGGAAGTTCAAGGTTGCCCTTGGCCTCATAACAAGTTCAAAGCTATCCCGGGATACATGAGACCCTACCTTAAAAATAATTTTAAAAATAATAAAAATAAAATAAAATGACATATTTAAGGCCTAAAACTCCATTATTTATATCGCATATAAATGGTCTGCATGCCAAGCTTAATAGATATATGCTGCCTTATATAGTCTAATATAATGATATAAAAATATAGATTATGAGTTTTAAAAAATGAGAAATATATGTCACATATTTAATCAAAAGAAAGCAGGGGGAGGCATAGGATTGCCTAATAAATACATTTCAGAGCAAAGAAAAGTAGCAAGTGCAAGAAAATAGGTACATTAATTAAAGTGTGATTCCACCAGGAAGATATAGCAACTTTGAACAATCATACACCAAACTACTAAGCTGATAAATATCAGAACTCAAAACCAAAAAAACTTGGAAGACATAGGCAAATCCACATTTGTATGTATGGCAGGAAACTTTAATAATCTGCCCCTCAACAATTGATAGAACAACTAGAAAGAAAATCAGTAAGAATATAGACACCAACATATCTGCATAGACTATTTAGCCATGGCCAAATAGGTTATGTAACAAATATCAAGACTGACTAGGCCATCAAGCAAAAATCACAAATCTCCAGAAGGGTCAGAAATCCACACATGACATTTTACCCCTGTTATGGTTTAAATGTGGTTTTCTTCTCCTGTTCCACCCTTACCACCACCTCTGGCTCCGTCTGCAGGAAGCTTGATCCCAAATGTCATCGCTTGTAGAGTAGGAGGACCTTTAAACAGTGGAGCCTTGGGGTACTAGCTACTAGAAATGTAGCTCCCATGGTATCTTGGTTATTTCTCTTTGCTACATAAAAAAATAGAATACTCAGTCTCACCCTGACTTCCTGTCTTTGTATGTGGATCCTCTCATGAGTGTTCCTGCCTATGACCCTATCTGCCATAACAGCCTGCTGTCAGGGTAAGGCCTACATGACCTGAAGGCTTTGTGCCTTCAAAACTGTGAGCTAAATAAACCTCTTATCTTTTTTAAGAACCAAGCTTCAGGTACTTCATTAAAACATCAGAAAATTGACTAACACAGTCACTAAGAATAACACTTAGTCTTCATCTACTCTTTCAAAGATGTCACTGTCACCACTGCTTGGCAGAGATATATCATGCCTCCGTGCCTCCCAGATCCTTCCAGAACCTACTTCTGGCACTGAATCCTTCATACCATCAGCTTCTTCATAGTGCCCTCTTCAAAATCAGAGTGTGTTTGGAGAGGCCTCACTAAAATGTCCTAAATCCTCAACCCTCTCACCTGTAAGGGGGCTAAGATTGGGGCTCTATTGGGATTTTAAGATTCAGAATGTCAAAGCGACTCTAAGGAGAACATCCAAAACATCTGACCTTCTTCCTACTAGAAAGCCTACGTCAGCTCTCCATATACACAATGGACCCACCCACTGACCTCCTAAGCACTTTTAGTGGGAGGCTTCAGCTACCCTTAAGAACCAGGCTTGGTTTTCCATCTTCCCCTGAGCACCAGCCTAGCTCAGGACTCACTTCTCACACAGAAGAACTCTTGGGTGCAATAAGTCACCAGTTAACATGAACTCTGAGAGTTCCACACTATCATACCCAATGATCTTGCTGGAGTGAATTCTTATCTTCAGGTCAGGTTGCTTTTCGCTAGAAATGAATCAAAGTCAGGCACAGGACCAGTTACCTCAGGAGGAACAAGTGAGGACAGGTGGAACACACATACAGGCCCTCACATGATAGCTGTTCCCAGCAACCTGAAATGGAAAGACGAGTGAATTATTCACACACTGAAAGGAGCTTCAGAACACCCAAACGGCCCAACACTTGGATCATCAAAATGAAGGAAAAGGGATGTCACATGGGGAGGTGGCCACCAGCTTCAGTGCCATGCTGGCCTAGCTAGGATCCTGGATCAGTCACTTCTTACTGTGAACCTTGGTGAGAGCTGCTCTCTCTACATTCAGCTTTTTCAAACCATCAGAATGGGACAACAAAGCCAGAGTCATGAGATTTCTCCAGCCACCTACTCCAGGATTTCCGTGTGACTCTCAGAGCCAAAGTCTGGGGACACAGAAAGAGCCTGAAGAGCAGGGTACAGAATGAGAAATCACAGGAGACTAAGCTCCTGCAGAGGGAGAACCTTCCTTAAATCAGAACAGGAACATTGCCCTGGATTCTCAGAGGAAGGGAAGGATGTTAAAATCCCAAGAGTCCAGCTGAGCAGGTAGATCAGAGCCAAGATCAACAAAGACAAAGGCCATGATCATCTAACAATAGAAAGTCAGACTCATTTTAAAAGCCCATACACCAAGAACAAAAATATAGTGGCAGATGAGTGATTCTAGGTGAGCCCTCCCCATGGAGCTTCTCCACAGAGAAGCTACCAACAGAATACCACGTCATGGATGTGAAGACCCAAGCACTAACTTCCCTCAGGCTTACCAGGTAACAGTATGGTTCACATCCAAGCTCTGCCATGACTAGCTATGTGACCTTAGGCAAGCTGCTTGACTAATCTGTGTCATAGTTACCTAGCAGAGAAACGGAGAGAGTCTGAGCTTGGCTGAATAACATTGGCTGAAGGAGCATTGTAGGAATTAAATGTGATAGTATCTGGGATTCTTGCAACACTCTTCAGAGCATATGGAGCATAAGAACTCAGTATCCATTGGGCATTAGCTACAATCACAGTTATCACACATACTAACATTAGTGCTCTTCCCCAGTGGCTGCCAAGGAAACCATCTAAGAAACAGCCCTTTCTGTTTTTGATGGGGCACAGGGAGTAAGGGCAAAATGCATCAAGATGTGAAAAAAAATGAACCAAAACATAAAGGTCCATGTACTCATCAAGGTCAAAAGGACCCTGACATGGCTACAAACATCAGAAGAGACTTGAACATCAGAAGAGGTTTGAAGGCCACTGTCTCCACTGCTCCTTGATCTGCATTATCATGTCCAACATGGACAATGAATCCTATATTTCAGATTTATTTTCCCCATGCACATAAAAGACACTCTCAATCCTAGTACATAATTGGTCCCCAGCAACTATTGGGGTTGGTTTCTTTCCTTTATGCTGCCTGCAAACCTTAATTCTAGCTTCAATACTGTGGTTCTGTGTGCATCCAAAGTAATATAAATCTCTCTTAGTGCCTATAAGCACCTTTCCCTATTCCCTACTAAATCCTAAACAACATTTGATTAGAGTTAATAGCTAATACAGCACTGACCTCTCAGTATGGAAACCTAAACCCAGAGTCTGGCTCCAACCATGGCTATCTGAGTTCCTTTCTCTGCTCCTCAGTTCTCTCACTTATAAGGGATAACCATCTACATCTACTTTTCTATTTTAGTTCTATAGATTAAATTACACAAAAACCAGCCTCAATTTAGCATGCAGCATGAAGTGAAGAGCCCATGCATTATAGTTGTCATGCCATTGAAGGCCTACAGCAAACCTATCTCCTAAGTCTCTCAGCCTGAAACTAAAGCCCAGAGAGGTTATTCCACCGACTCAAAATCTCCCAGCTATACCTTCGGTGCCCTTTGCCAAATGAACAGGCGTCAGCCTGCTAGAAAAGCTTTGGCTGCCTCTTGGGGAGAGGAACTCCAGCAAGCCTCAGCCCTCCAGGAGACTGAAAGTGCCTGGCTCTC
The DNA here is from genome assembly GCA_019843965.1 of Rhynchomys soricoides. NCBI lineage: Eukaryota > Metazoa > Chordata > Mammalia > Rodentia > Muridae > Rhynchomys > Rhynchomys soricoides. The sequence goes on from JADRCH010000075.1 coordinate 3,234,493, forward strand.
AGGAAGCCCTGCACACAATGTGGAGCCACTTCTGCTCTGGGCATCAGTGCCCTGCTTCACTTTCAGGTCTTCAACTGGGCCAGTTTCACTAGCAGATTGTTGGCAGGCCCCGTGGTCTCTGTTACTAGAGACTGAATGGCCAGTGAAAGGGATCCATTGTCTGGCCTCTGAATGAAGAATACCCCATTTAGAGAAAGAATTTGCCAGGTTTCTCACAGAGAAAGAAGACAGCAGCAGTGGAGAGAGAACAATGCTGACCATTCACCAGATTTTTACTTAACATCAAAGCCCAGTTACGAACCAGGTTAAGGGCCACACAGCATAGAGCAAGCCAAGGCCACACTGGTATGCAGAAAGAGAAACTTTGGAGGAAAAGTTGCACCAACTCTGCCACAGTCCACTTCAGCCAACTTAACATCTGGAGAAAATGAGAGGAGACAGGCTCAGGATTCTACCATCAGTCTCAGGAGAATGTCAGGTTCTCCGGTCTTCTGTAGTTAGCTGGTTCTCTAGATGTGCCTCTGTGTGAAAATACACTAGGTGTCTGACAATACAGACAGTGGGGGCTTGTTGCCAGGATTCTGATTTTATGGGAACAGACCACAGCCTGGGTACTGGGACTGTTTCAAAACTCATCAGGTGATTTTAAGGTGCAGCCAAGAGAGAGAGGCACGGAGCCCAGGGATAAGAACTGGGTTTCGTCCACAGCTACATCCAGAACTGAGCACTAAGGTGAGCATGTATTTGACACCAGTAAATACTGGAGTCCAGGAGTTTGTGGACTGCCCCAAGAGACCCCATCAGCCCCACCTTCCCCCATGGCAACTGTTTATGTTTTTATTATCTATTGGAACTGGGCAAAAGGTTTCAGGGTTGTTGGGTTTTTTTTTTTTTCTTTTTTCTTTCTTTCTTTTTTTTTCTTTTAAGAGTTGTCTCCTTTAAACCTTTTTTTAAAAATCACTGAACCGTGGGGCTTCTAAAATTCTTCCAACTTAAAAAGCACTGATTCCAAGATCATAAATCCCTTCTGGCTCTTTGAGAGCCATGGTGTTTCTCTGATAAATAATCAGGACCGGCAAGTTCTAGGAAGGGCCCTCTGGAGACTGCTCACTAGCCAAAGGCTTCACCATGTGTTCAGCCCCATCTTAGGTCATGGGCTGAGGTCTTTGCTTAGTTGTCCATGTTACTAGAACGCCATGTGCTGCTTTCTATCAAGCTGCCATCACTCCCTTAGCAAACTCAACCATTCCCCAAGTCCCTGGTGCTTTTCATAAGCGCTTCCAAGTCATTAGGTCTATCTCTTGAATTTCATACTCTGCCATCTAACTTCCCACTGGGAATCTCACCTTGATTTCCCTTAGGCACCTCAAATTCAAACTGTCCTAGGAATGAACTCATTAGCTGTCCACACCCAAACCTGCTCCTCCTCTCCACCCCTCTGCTCTCCTCCACTCCCTATCCGGATGAGCAGCATCACAGCCACTCAGTTGCAAAAGCTAGAAAACTCCAGAAGCATCTTTGACCTCTCCCTCGCCTCCCACCCCACCCTCCAGTAGCCTTTCAAGCACCCTTGGTTTCATCCTTCTCAGTTCTAGATTCTCTACTAGTGAGAATCTAAAATTCGGGTCTAAAGATTGCCACAGGAAATCAAGTTTGTGTCCTTTAGCAAGATAATAAGATAGTTCACTAGGTGACACATGCTACCCTACCTCAAGTTATTCCCTGAACCTCTCCCCCTTGTTTCAAAGGGCACTGGCAATGTGGCATGTCCTATCTTGGACAGCTCCTGACCCAATGCTTAAACATAGGAAGCTTTCTCTGCCCTTTGTGCCTTGCTCAAGTACCTTCCCCTTCTCTACGTGGCTGCCGTTTGCTTATTCCTCACCATTCACATAACCCAAGGTTTGAAATCTCACTCCCTTGTAGCACATGCTTGATCAAGGAGCTTCTCACACAATAAATAGCATTTGTTATGTGCTTGACACTCTCTTAAGCACCTGGCATCTTGTAACTTGTTGACTGTCCACTAAAGGCATGTACTTGGAGACCTTGTCATATTAAATAAGAACCCTTTGATCATATTTTTAACTGAGGACTCTTCAAAGAAAGCCTTATCCCCAAACTGCTGTACCAAAAATAAGTGTCTGGGGGCTGGAGAGATTGCTCAGTGGTTACAGCTCTTCTCGAATTTTGATTCCCAACACAAAAAGTAGATGTCTCATGATTGCCTGTAACTCCAGCCTCGGAGAATCAGACACCCTTTTTCTGGCCTCTGCAGGCACTGCATTCATGTACATAAACCTATACACTGACACATATATACACATAATTGAAATATTTTTAAAGATTTATTTTATTTATTATATGTAAGTACATTGTAGCTGTCTTCAGACACCCCAGAAGAGGGTATCAGATCTCATTACAGATGGTTGTGAGCCACCATGTGGTTGCTGGAATTTGAACTCAGGACCTTTGGAAGAGCAGTCAGTGCTCTTAACCACTTAGCCATCTCTCCAGCCCTTGAAATTTTTTAAGTTTTTAAAAGAATAGAAACTGATCACAGGCCTTGGAGGAAACAGAGTTCTTTTGTCAATGGTTCTCTAAGCATAACCTTCAGGAGAAGAGGAAAGACCTGTTACTCCAAAGAAGAGGTATTACAAAGCAGCATCTAAAGATACCATGTAGTGTTGTTGTTGTTGTTGTTGTTGTGTTGCTATTGACTGGCAACAAGCCCTTCCCATCTGCACTTAGGAAAACCCAGAACCATGTCTAGTCCAGCAAATTTGGTATAGCATCTTAAAAAATGAAGAACACCATGTCACATCCAGATGCCTGAAGCTTAGTCAGTGAAACATCCAGTAGGCTCAATGTCTTGTGTCCCTAAACAGTCTAAAAAAATGTAATTTCATGTATCATCATCAGGGCTTTCCTATGGTAGGTCAGTATTAGAATGGGTGAGAATGACCTTTGTTGACTAAAGTTGTTTTCCAGGGTCTAGCCAAAGGCACATGTGAGCACTCATCCTTCACCTTGTGACAGTTCTGTTCCCTGCACCATGACAGGTTGGGTGATATCACTGCTTTCACTGTCCTCATTGCCAACACCTTCTCCCCTGCCCCATCTGCTCTTTCAAATGAACCATGGTTTAAAGGGATGGGGGGAACCTGCTGAATTATACCTAAAGTTAAACAAAAAAGCTGGGCTGGTGGTGCAGGACATATGACCTCAGCTACTTGGGAGACTGAGGCAGGAAGATTAAACCTAGAAGCTGCCTGGACTATGGAGTGTTCAGTGTCAACCTGGACAACTTAGTAAGACTATGTTCCAAAGTTAAATTTTGTTTTGTTTTGTTTTTACTGTCTTAAATTTTATTTATTTTTACTTGTCATGTGTATCATTTATTTTATTTGCTTTCTTTTTTTTAACATTTCTGAAATATCTTAATTTTTATTTTTTTCTACTTTATTTACATTTCAAATGTTTTCCCCTTTCCAGATCTCCCCTTTGGAACCTCTCTATTCCCTCCCCCCTCCCTTGCCTCTATGAGGGTATTCCCCCACCCACTCTCGTCTTCCCCCCCTTGGCATTCTTCTATACTAGGGGATCTAACACTCTCGGGCCCAAAGGCCTCTCCTCCTCCTGATGTCTAACAAGACCCTCCTCTGCTGCATATGTGGCCAGCACCATGGGTCCCTCCATGTGTATTCTTTGGTTGGTGGACAAAGTTAAATTTTTTTTAAAAAGAGGACAGCGGATATTGCTCAGTGGTAGAGCTCTTGCTTGGCACATGCAAAGCCTTCGTATTGGGGAGGGGAAACTTTCCTTTTAAGGAAATGACTGTTTTTATAGCATGGAAATGTGTAGTTCCACTTAGGGTTCTTAGAAGGTCTATTCACACTTTCTTCAATAATTTAACAGTTAATAAGCTCTTATTATATTCCAAAAGACCTAGACTGCCTGCCAAGACCAAAAGATGGAGAAACATGGTTTCCATCCTCAAGACACTGCAATTATAAAAACAACTAAACAGAAATAATGGCAACACTCTTATTTGATGGCCCTTGATGATGTTATCTACCAAGCACACTGCTATGGTTTAAACTTTAGATGTCTCCCTAATCCAGTATTCCTACCTTAACAGAAGAGATGCCTACATACATATTATTCCCTGATCTACACTCCATCCCAATGGAGAAACAAAGTAGTGTCCCTGGTTTCTCCTACACTTGTGGGGAAGGAATGGCTAGGAAGGGTTAAGTCCTAGGGCATGAACAACTAAATCAGCAAACTAGATGCTTACATCTTATCAGAGCAATGGAAATATGACTAAAACACACAGAATTCAACTCTGCTTTCAGGGGAAGCAATGGTCAGTGGAGGAAATGGCATGGCAGCCAGTTGCTGAAGCATCTATTAAAGATGGTCCCTTGGCCCTGTCCCCATAACAAAGAAGGTAGACTGGAGAAAGGCATGTCAGCCAGGTGCAAAGGAAGGAGACTCAAAACCCAGAGACTCAGGATCTGTATATGGTTCTGAAAGGTCACCGTATGTGCGTGTTTGTGAGAAGGAGTGAGGATGGCAGCTGAGTCTGAAGAGAAAGCTCAGCACATAAATTCCCTGAAATGCTTGTCTTAGTTTGCTTTCTATGGCTGTGATAAAGTGCCATGGCCAAAGGCAAGCTGGAAAGGAAAGGATTTACATTCTGATCACCATCCATCATGGCAGGAAGTCAGGGCAGGAACTGGAGAAAGAAACTGAAGCAGAAACCATAGAGGCTTCTTATGGCTTGTTTCCCCTGACTTGCTCAGCCTACTTCTGTATACACTTGCTGAGGAATGGCACCATCCACAGTGGACTGGGTCCTTTTACATCCATCATTAATCAAGAAAATGCCCCAATAGGCCAACTGGTAGGGGTGTTTTTAAGTAAAGTTTCATCTTCTCAGATGACTCCAGATTTTATCAAGTTGACCTCATCCACTGCCCACCTCCCCCAAAAAACTAACCAGCACAATACTTGAATATGATAATGTAGATTCCTGCTTAGGTTTAATAATGTACTTTGTCACACCCATATGTAGTCAATGAGCCAAATCAACTTGCTACACGGGAAAAGAAAGAAATCACTGTCATTATGCAATTCCCATTTGCCAGACTTCACTGAAAGTGCTCCGCATGTAACAGCTCACTTAACAGTCTCAACAGCTCATACACCTAAGGACACTGAGGCAAGGAGAGAGTGTGTAGCTTTCCAAAGGACCTACTGTGAGACACACACGTGGATTTACAACCATCAGAGCATCTAGATTTTAATCTGGTTTTTTCTTTTACTAACATTGTGCACTGGGGACCATGCCTTCAATGAATGAGCTATTATGGGGTATTTAAGATCCAAATTGTAACACAAATAAACAAAGATAAGAAGAGACAGGAAAGGGGTTAGGGAGGTAGCTCAGTGGTAGTGTGTGGCTGTCTGAGGTGTTTATTTGTCATGACAAAATATCTGGCATAAACAAGAAGTTTATTTTTGCCTCAATGTTTGAGGCAAACTGTGTCCATTAAGGCAAGGAAGTCATAGGAGCAGGAGGCAGCTGGTCACAAAGCCTCTACAGAGAGAGACAGGTAAAGGCTAGTGCTCAGCTCCCTTTCTCCTCTTTATTCATCCTGGGACCCCAAACAACAGGATCACAGCACCTAGAGTTGATAGAGTTTCACCTCTCTTCAGTGAAACACCATTACACACACATTCAGATGTGTTTTCGTGGCAATTCTAAAGTTCAGCAAGTTATCAATCAAGATTAACTATCATACTTAACAAGTGTGAGAATCTGGGTTTAAGGCTAGTACCAAAACAAACAAATGCCAGTGACAGACTACTTGACTTAGCTCTTTGGTGCCCTTGAAATGGAACTTGGTGAGTTAAAAAGGACTGGAGCTGAAGGTCAGTAGGATAGGAAATGGGAGGAAGAGAAGAGAAGCGGAAATCAGTGAAAGGGGAATGAAGTCCAGAGGTGGAAGCCAATGGCAAAAGGCAGAGCCATTGCTTTGGGCTGCCTATGCTGAAGTCCAAGGATAGAGGGCCCATCTCCCAAAATAACCTTTGACTGAGACCATAAGCAAGTAGACCAAGGCCAAGATTCAATGAGCTAGATACAAAGGTACCAGTCAAGGGGTGAGGAAATGAGAAGACCAGAAGTCAGGGAAGAAACAGGAATCAAAATCAAGGGCAAACATGCCCCCTCCGCCAGCCAGAGATGACAGCAAGGAGTCAGGACCAGGGAGCTCCAAGCAGGAAGAGCTCTGAGAGCATCCGGTGTTGACCACTGATTGAATGGCTAATCAAGTGGAGGATGCCACATGAGTTTGTCAACACATCCAGATGATCATTTTATCCCTGTGTTTTGAAGTTTTCTGCAGTCTGCAGAATAGTCACTCTACCATCCAGAAACATGTCCACTGTAGCCTTACTGGCTGTTACATTTTTCTTCACAAGGGTCGGTGAGATGACTTGGTAGGTCAAGGCATCTGCTTCCATGCCTGATGATACAGGTTTAATCCTTGGAACCCATACAGTAAGAGAGAATCCACTATTGCAAGCTGTTCTCTAGTCTCTAGACTGTCACAATGGAATGTATATGCCCCACATATAAAATAAATTAAATGTAATAAAATTAAAAATAACCTGACTGTTGGTAAATAGATGCTATCTTTCTGCTCCCTGATATCCATCCCCAGAACACCCTAGACTGCCCCATAAGCCAGCAATTAAAGGTTGCAATTCAAGCAGGAAAAGTTCCCGAATCCCCAGGGTAAGTTCTGATTGCACATTACACAAGTAGTATTTATTAAATATTTTGGATATCATCTCTACTTACAAAAATAATCCTGCACTTGGGTTTGACATCATGTGAAATTAATGATATAATTACTATATTATCTTTCCATCCACCCAGTACAGTGAAAATATCTAAGGAGAGGCCAGAAAGGTCAAACTGTGTCTCAAGAACCGAAACCCAACAGAACAAAATCCTTAGCATGTGTCTCTGCAAAGTTAATGGCTTTTAGCCTGCTCAGGAAAGTCCCATGCTCTACTTAACACTGAATAACACAAAGACCTACTAAAGCTATGCTACATTCACCAGAGGCCACTCAGCTAGAGATGGTACAGCCTCACAACAGGCTTCCAGCAATGGGAGAGACACTTGGAGTTGTGTTCATTAGAAGCAGCTACTGGCTTTTAGTGGAAATGCAATGAAAAGACTCATGAAGAGAAAAATAGTCCTATCCAAATGCCTATAGCATCAGCCCCAATAAAGAAATATAAGCAACCAACCCTAACAGACAAGCCATTCTGTGAGCTGAGCCACCACCTGCCTGGGTTTTATACAATGCTTACACTTAAACAATTGGTCAAACGTTAACAGGGAAATACCTAAGAATCCAATCAAAAGAGAGTTTATAGACAGGAAGTTCTGCTTATAGAATTCTACTTGGCTGTCCAAATGTAGCACAAAACCAAGGATCCTACATTAGAGTCGAGCAAATGGATTCTATATTCCAAATGCAATACCTGCAAGAGCTTCCCTCCCCCCTCCCCCCTCCCCCCAAAAAAATGTACTTACTAAACACTACAATAAACCTAAGCAAGTGCTACAGATGGTAGAGACTGAACTGGCATGTGAAGAGTTAAGTGTGTTTGCATGCTCCTGTTTTTGTTTTTTCAATGTGCAATGTACCTCCTAATCCTCCTGGTTTCATTCCTTACCAGTCAGCAAGTATTGTCTGAACCATACACTACTCTCTTAAGCTTCCTTTACAGTCCCTCTGCTTCAGAAATAGCAGAGACAGAGTATTATGTTCACCCTCAACATTCCCCTAAAATGAAGCAAAGGATCACTTGTCCCTGACCACAGGACTGAGAGCTGACAAAGTAAATGCACAGCCTAGAATGCTAATCCATCGTTCAGCCAAAACTATAAAATATTTTCCCAGCATTAATCCGGATTCCCACAGAAGGACTGTGGGAGCTGGACTGGCTTAAATCCTGCAGACAAACGGTAGACAGGAGCTGCGGATCTGTTAGGTGGAAGAACAAGATGACGGACGAAACAACATACACTGGGTAGAAGTGACGTCTGGAGGCTGCCCCAAATCGCTGAGAGGTCAGATCCATGTGGTACTCAGAGACTGGATCCTCACTCAGCAGTGTCTCCTTTTAAATGCTTAATTTTTTTACTGATTTATATAATAGCAGCCACAGGCAGCCGTCCCTGGGTTTTCCTTGTGTGCCAGCTCCTGAGTGGTTTTCTTTATCTTCACAGAAGTAGGGTTTATCATCACCCTCACAGGGCAGATAAGGAAAGTAATAATAGGAAGCTCTCCTCCAGCCTGAGACCACACCGCTAGAAAGTGATGGAACAGGTTTCCAGCCCCGACCTCCTGTCCACAGAGACTAGCACTCTGCCCTCTGGGAAGGGAGGAAGGTGGGAGTCCCTGACTTCCCACTAGGTGAAGCCCAGAGTCCATTGTATCCTGGTCTGTGGTATTTAGAGGCTGTCCCAGAGATGTGGGGGTTGAAAAAGCTACTTCTGAATCATGGAGTGCCATCAAGTCCTTAAAGTTCACTGTGTCCCAAAATCACTAACTGAAGGTTAAAGAAGGTGTCCCAAAATTCCAAAGGTGGAGAAGACAAAGGGAGATGAAGGAGCCGTTTCTCAGAGAAGGGAGCCTTTGACAGCTGGGGGATGAGATTGGCTTTTGGAGAAAGGGAGACAAACACAGGGAAGAACACTGTAAACAGGAAACTGCATGCTCAAAAGCCTAGCCTCCAATATCACCATTTCCTGCCCAAGGAGAGGAAAGAGCCACTCTCCTGCCTCCTTTGCCTACTGCTAAGACCTAAAGACCAGGTCTCACTCTCTGTATGAAACTGGCCAGTGCAAGCTCCACATGGAGTCTCTGGAGAAATTCTTAAGTAGGCATTAATATCCAGGATGATAGGAGAGGAGCCTAGAGCTGACCACCATGATGTAAAGAAATTGGCTCAGGCCAGGAACTCCACAGGCCAGGCTGGGTGGATGTGTGCAGGTGCTCAGATCAAAAGAAGCTAACCCTCTGCACCTTTGAATCTAGGTTGTTATACAATTGAAATGTACATAGCTCTCTGGGGGGTCAGTTTACACAGGATCCTTTAATCGCTCCAAGCTGGCACTCAAACCCAATCCACTTATTCATTCGAATTCTACAATTTCTCCGTGAGAGAGCTTCCTCGGAAATCTCTAGACAAACCCTAGGCTCTGTTCAAGATGAGTCACTCAGACTCTCCAAGGAGCTCCTTTGGGTTGGGCCAGGCCTTTCCTCGGCCAAGAATGATGAAAGCACATACAGGGTGAGTGTCCTGGACTTAAAACAAGCTAAGAAAATGCAGGGGTCAGAGAGAGAGGAAGGTAGAAGTAACCCCTGAGGGTGTCTGGGGCATCAAAGTATGGGGTTTCAGAGGTGTTCATTAATAGAAATCAGCAGACAAGACTCCCTAAGGATATTCTCAAGGGGATACGACTAACAATATCCCTGTTTCTTCATGGCCCTGAGGAGTTTCAAATAGATTTACAGACTTCCAAGATTGGTATCCATTATCTTGGCTATGGCTCTTCTGGCAAAATAACAGAGATGCAACTCAAATGAGCTATAAAAAACTGTATGCAGGGGGATTATTGGCTCAACTCACTGAAGACTGTAAGGGGATTCAGGCATAGCCGGGTCTAGGAACTCAGTCAACAGGCCTTGGCTCCACTCATCAGTTCCGCTTTACTAATGTGGCCTCACTTCTTCTACCACATGGTGCACTCCCAGAAACCCAGCAAAGCCTGTCCATCCTGATGACACGAGGCATGAAATTGTCACCTATAAAGGTCATAATCAGAAGCATGCAAATGAGCTATCCTTCCCCCCAAAAGCATCATGTTTTAAGTAAAGTTTCCAATTTTTTGTAAGGCAGTATTTATAGCTCTCTTTGTTCACGTATGGCCCACAGGCTGGGGGTGGGACACTTCTGTACCTTCCCAGCTTCAAATCCAGAAGCAAGAGAAGTCTTTACAATTACTCTAAGGAAGAGCCCAAGGCTGCCCTCATAGTCTGGTAGCTGAATCTCAAACATCTCAAAAAGTCACTGCTGTCTTGATGCTACCAGGATTTCAAGGGAGAGAAAATAGACCCAGATCTCAGTGGAGCATGTGTCATTTTACGTTGTAAGAAGAGCATATTGGGTGGGTGACACATGTGCTTGCTGTGATTTTGGGAGAAGTGCAGCCTCTGAGTGATTGGCAGCCATATTCCTGTCTAAGAAGCCTTGCAGTACTTGCTGCTTATTTGATTTGTTTTCCAAAGTTCCTACTATGTACGGTGACCAAAGACACTGCATAGAGCACTTGTATTAACTCTGCCTCCTCTGTTGACACATAGCAAGTAAGAACGAAAGGCTGTCTGCTAAGTGTTGTCCTATTTCATTCACATGGTCAAGTCACTATTTGCAGGGTGGCAAATGAGTGGAAAAGGCACTATCTCCAAGATAGGAATAGAGAAATAAAACACAAGACATGGACTCGGTTTGCAGAAGCTTCAGTCCAACGAGGCAGAACACTTTCATGGAGTAATCATGTCTATGAGGGCAACAGCAGAGGAAAGAAAGAAGCCACAAAACCTAAAGCAGGGTCCATTTGTGAAGACCAAGAGTTGAGGAAGTCCTGAACAAGGTGGGAGTCAGAAGATCTGCTGTCACATTCTTATTAAAATTCTCAGCAGGAAGTCCCACCTACCCACAGATCCTACCCCTTTTCCTGGCCTTATTTTTCTCCACAGCTCTTTTCTTGCTATAACATGTTTTATGAACATATGTTTCCTTGTTGTTCATTTGCCCCTGTCTGAATGTCAGTCCGTGAGAGCAGAAATGTGTGTCATTTGTTCAGTGTATGTCCCACCAACAAGGCAAGTGTCCAACATGATTAGCACCCAAAACCTACTTGTTGGATGTGGGGACAAGGGGGTTAACGTGAGCGAAGAAATGGAGGGGACAAAGTATAGAGAATGTAGGAACCAAAAGAAGCCCTGTGGTGCTGCAGCACAGAGAGAGGAAAGAATGAAGCCATCCATTCCCCATCTTCATAGTACACTATGCCGGGCACCATTCTAGACACAAAGCACACCTATGCTGAGAACTCAAAGGTCAGAATGCATCAGTAGTCTCCAATCAGTAACTACTTTGTATAAAAAAGGTAGTCAAAGCCAATTTGTAGATGTATAATTATCCCAGTTATTTCTGTAAGTTTATAGATAGTCAATATATACCCTCTGTGAACTAAACTGTGCTTCTCAAAAAGAAAAAAAAATCATGCTGAAGCCTTAACTGCCAGAGTGGAGGCTTGAGGTAACTGTATTTATGGGAAGTCATAACGATGGGGCCCTCACAATGGAATCAGCACCCTTACAAACAGAGCTCAGAAAATGTTCTCCATCCCTACATCCCTCCCTCCTCCATCCATCCATCCATCCATCCATCCTCATCTCTTTATTGCTCTCCAAGCTTCCACATCAGCTTCCTGATTCCATCTAGATGGTTGTTCTCTAAAGAAGACCATGCCCGAGAATCACCAGGGCCAATCCTGGGCATTATCCCAGAGAAAGAGATGTCCTTCCCATCTCAGAAGGAGAACTCTCATGGTCTCTCTTTGAGGTGTATGCCCCTTGAGGACACCTCCAGTCTAGAAAGCTAGAGAACTCCAGTTCCTTAGCCCAGAAAAAGGCAGAAAAGTACCTAGACCAGGAAAGAGCATCTGCATGCATGAGTGCATGCATACATGTATACTATGTGCATACATGCATGTGTGTGCGCACGTGGAGATCAGCAGTTATGATGTAGTCTGTGGTAGTCAGTTATCTCTTTATATCATGTGGATCCCAAGGATCAAACTGGAGTTGTCTATCTTGGAAGCAAGTGGCTTTACCTACTCAGCCACCTTGCCTGCCCCAGAAGAGACTTTTGTAATGGGAAAATGAATGGTTCTTATCAAAGGAAGGGGGAAAAAAGTCTTGGACTCTTCTTTTTTACCAAAGACTACTTGTCTCTAGGACAAAAAATCGACCTTAGGGTCAAGGCTCAAGTTCTTATTGTTGAAAATGATGATTCCACGGGTACATTGTCCTGTTCCTGTAAAATCCACATGCTGCCCAGCTTTCAAGCTTTAGCGCACATGCTTCTGCCACTGGGAGACCTGCCTGACTGGCCAAGTCAGACATACTCATGATGCCCACCACTTACGTGCAACAAGAGCAGAGCAACTGCCTGCCCACTTGTACTATGATATCTCATAGTCACATCTTGAAGAAGTGTGCACTGTTATTACCTCTTAAACACTAATTTGCTAAGGCAACCATACCCTAGATCCACAAACTGGGTGTCCTAAATTGTAGTAACCTATTCATTCACAAGCTGAAGTTTAAAAGTCTAAAGTTAAAGTGTAGGCTGCTTGTTCCTTCTGAGGTTGTGGTGAAGCATTTGTGCCACTCCGGGTGCCTGTGGCTCATGGGTGTCCATCTCCTTTGTCATCACATCCTTTCTTTTCTGTCAGTATTCTCTATAACCAAATTTTTCTGTTTTATGAAGACACCACTCATTTTGGCTTGGACCTTTCTGTTTTAATCTTAACTTGGTCAAAGACCCTATGTTAGTTACTTTTCTTGTTATCATGACTAAATATCTGTCAAGAAACAACTTAAAGCAAGGTTCATTCCATCTTTCAGTTCTGCCACAGAGAGAAAGCCATAGCAGTCGGAGTGTGAGACAACTATTCACATTGTCCATCGTCAGAGAGCAGAATAGAACCGGGAAATGGTGCATGGTAATGAGACATCAAAGCTCATCCCTAGTGCCTCCATTGCTCCAGCAAAGCTTCTTCTTCTAAAGGTTCCACGAGGTTACAAACCAACATCCCCAAGTGGGGACCAAGTTTTTAAACATATGAACCTGTGGGGGACATTTTACACTCAAATCGCAGCCAACATTATTTTCAAATAAAGTCACATTTATAGGAATTGGAGGCTAGAATCCCAACATGTTTTAGGGGATACACTCTACTTATAACGTTTCTCTTTATTTTCTCACAAGAATAGACTGAAACTAAAAGAATTCCTGTAACACAGCCAATAAGCAGTCTGGATACTAAGACCTGGGCTCTTAATAACTTTTTTGCTTTTCTCACTTCCCTTTGGAAAACTCAACTGTCTTTAGGACACTAAACAAGATTTTTTTTGTTCATGGAGTTCACATATAATTTCATATCATTGGTCTAGACCACAGCATCATTAAGAATATATGTGGATCACACTTATTTCTGTATCCCTATGCCATCCTGCAGGGATTCAGTATATGCATAATTCTTAGGTGGACAGAGAGGAACAAAGTCGGGCCAAAGCTGACCACTGTTCTCTACAGATGATATCATTTGTGAACCTGAAAAGGCTAATTCTGAAGAGTTAGAAACATCTCTTTGCTTCTCTGGTTATTCATACATTCTTTTTTTTATATGTAATGAGTCCCTCCTAGGAGTGGAGCACAATGCTAAGTAGTAAGTATGCAGAGATAACTCAGACAGAGCCCACACCCTCCCCTCTACGAGCTTATAACCTGGCAGACAAGACAGATGAGTCAGTAAATCATTGTAATACAGCATCAAGGGATGCACTTTTATTTCTCAGGTAAACTTGTTCTGGTGTCAACAGTCCTCAGAAAAATCGTGAAATGGGGCATTCTAAGATTTGCATGACTTCTTAAGGCAAAGAGATGCTATAGGCAGGATACATCATAACACAGCAACTGTCATTTAAGGGTAGTGTACACTACCGCAAACTCTCTCTCTCTCTCTCTCTCTCTCTCTCTCTCTCTCTCTCTCTCTCTCT
>JADRCH010000075.1:3248451-3303232 GCA_019843965.1 Rhynchomys soricoides
TCTCTCTCTCTCTCTCTCTCTCTCTCTCTCTCTCTCTCTCTCTCTCTGTGTGTGTGTGTGTGTGTGTGTGTGTGTGTGTGTGTGTGTGAAACTGCCCTGAGAGCTTAGGCTAAACCATAAACCTCAATAGGTATTAAATCCAGGCCGACTTGGGCTTGACACAGCCTGTGCCACTTATTAGCCTCGTGAAGTTAGATAAGTGTGAGTCTTTGTCTCCTTATCTTTCAAATGGGATAATGACTACTGAGCCAACTGGTAAGTGGATCAAGTGCTATAAGAAAGCAAAGGAAACATTGAAGCAGAAGGTGACCAAGAAACGTCACTGAAGGACATCCTGGACATGTTGAACCTGGATCTGACTTCCAACTCTACTTTACAACTATCTTGGGAAGATCCTGTGAGTCACTAAACCTTGGTTTCCTCCTTGTCCAATGAGGACATAATCACAGAGACTGGTCAGGTTTTCAGTCACCTGACCCAGTCCCCGCCTGACACATAAATCTGAGTATGTTTTCTATTCTACATGAGCCTTTCATTCTCCCTAACACTGTTTCCCCTCCCATCTTCTTGCCTCAAATTCCTTACTTAGCCCTGACCATTCCTTTGTCTTCCTGCTAGAGTGAGACATACATTTGCAAATGCAGGTGAACAACTCAGTGACACGAAGCATATCCACAACGCTGCAATCCAGCACCACCACCTGCCCCTAAAACATTTCCAATATTCCAAAAGGAAAGCCTGCACCTATGAAAAACATTTCTCATTGCCCCAGCCCACCGATTACCATCCTGCCTTCTGTTTTATGACTCTGCCCATTGTCAGCATCTCGTGCCGGGAATCGCCTGCGTTTGTGACTAGTGTTTTTCACTTAGCATAATGGCCTCAGGTTTGTTCGTGTTATAGCAAGCATCTCAGCTGTTCATTCTCTGACTGTCTTTTTACACTCAAGTCCATTCTTCCCTCCTTCCTCCACTGCAGGTCACCTTCCCACAAATGAAAATATGAAGACACAATAAGGGAACAGCCCGTGATGGCATAGAGAAGGAACACAAACTGTTTTCTGGTTGCAAAAACAAATGCAGATTCTTTCCTATGGGGCATTTGGTAACATCTCAAAAGCCCTCTGAAGTCCCATATGGCCACCCCAGGCTCCCGGGAAAGGATATGTTTCATACAGGAAATAACTTTGCTGGTGCTTCAGCCCATGGGAAAAGGCAGGGCTGAAGCCAGGCAGCTTCTAACCAATGTGTGTTCCCAGCAGCACTATCACCGCCCAGCCATAAATCTATGTTATCCATTGTCTTCTCTCTTTCTCTGGATCCAAAGCTGAAAACAACCTACTGCTCTCTCCTTTGGAACATAAATCTTCCCTTAATCCTATTCATTCAAAAAAGAAAAAGTGTTGTGGTTTTAAAGCCACTCCCTCAAGCTAATAAGCTTGGCCTGGCCTCCCTGCACCCCTCAGAGACTCTTGCCCATCACTTGTGAGCTGGCTCAGCTTCTGAGGCTCACACTGTACTCTGCACAGTGATGAGGCACCCTATCCTGCTGTACCCCAAAGGCCACTATTAAAAAGACCACGCAACAACGGTCATGGTAGTAGAAAGCTGAGAACAACCAAACATCTAACACAAAGGAAGTATTCAAACAAGCAGCAGCACATACATAGACAAGACAAGAGGTAAGTTATTAAAATCAGGCTGGAAGACAAAAGGCATAGAAAGGTCTTCAGAGCATGTGTGTGTGCATGTATGTATGCATACGTGCATGTGTGTATGTGTGGTATATATATGTGTTCATGTATGTATACATGGGAGCATGTGCATGTATGGTCAGAGGTTGACGTCAGGTGTCTTTCTCAAACTCTCTCCATTTCATTTCCAACAAGAATCACTGTGTGACCCTGGCCAGCTTGGAAATAGCTATGGAGACACAGGCTGACCTTGAACTCACAGAGATCAGCCTTCCACTTCCTAGTGCTAAGATTAAAGACATGTCACCATGCACAGGTGTCTCTCCACTCTATTTTTTTAACTGAACCTGGAGTTCACTAATTCAGTGAGTCTGACTGGCCAGTAAATCCCAGACTCCTGCCTCCTCCTCTCTGGTGCTAGGATAACAAATGGTTTGGGCTGGAGTTGGTAGTGTACATGTTTAATGTTAATACTCCAGAGGCAGAAGCAGGCAGATCTCAAGGCCAGCCTGATCTCCCTAGTGGGACAGCCAGGGCTATCTAGAGAGATCCTGTCTCAAAAAACAAACAAATAAATATACAACTACAAATGTACTTTGGGGATTGCAAATCTGAGTGGCTTCAGCCAGCTTTGGGTCTGCATTGTCTACACTAAATACGTATTTATTTATAGATTACATTTCTAACTGCGCTGTAACAATGATCACAGATTTGTTGCTTTACAACAACAGATGGTTATTGTCTCACAGTCTGGATGCCAGAGATTCCAAATCAAGATCTCCGTGTGGCCATGCCCTCTCAGAGGACAGGAGGGAGATTCTACCCATGGCCTCTTTTTTAAAATATAAGCGTAATAGCTTTAAATCACAATGGATAATATTTGTTAAGGATTAACCACCCCACATACGATGCTAAGCACCTTAAAAAGATGGAATCGATGTAGAGCACATGATTGCTACTCTTGTTTTTAATTTTATTTTTTCACTTACTCACTTTACATCCCTCTTACACTGCCCCTCTCCTGGTCACCCCTACACACCATCCTTCCCTCGTTCCCTCTCCCCTTCTCCTTTGAGCAGGTGGGTTCCCCCCTGGGTATCTCTCCCACCCTAGCACTTGAAGTCTCTGCAAGGCTAGACACTTCCTCTTCCACTGAGGCCAGACAAGGAAGCCCAGCTAGAAGAACATAGCCCAAGTACAGGCATCAGCTTTTGGGATAGCCCCCACTCCAGTTATGTAAGAGCCACATGAAGACCAAGCTACACATCTGCTACGTATGTCCGAGGAGGTCTAGGTCCAGGGTCCAGGGCCCTTGGGGCTCTTAGAGACTGAACCACCAGCATGGTCTCTTTTAATTACTGACTAGACACAGCAGTGCGCCTCTGCACTACCATTCTCCCTTCACCTTCTCTTTTGTGTATCTCTGAACTCCTTCTGCTTCTCTTACAGGGAGCCATGGCACTGATTCAGGGCCTGCTGTGACTCTCTGGGAACTCAGGGTGAGCCCTGCTTTCTCAAGATCCTTTTAAAGGCATCACTCATTGTGGGCCATCCAATGGTCATAGGCTTTGGAGAATTAGAACTCAGATGTCTCTTTAGGTGAGAAGGTTTTAGCCTGCTACACACAATAGTCAACAGAAAAGTCTTATGTTTTCCTGGTTACTCATGGATTATTTTAGCTCCAATTATTTAGCTCGCGCATTATTTTAGCTCCAATGCCCAGTTCCTGGCTTCTGTCAGACCCAAAGTAAATACTTACTGGAGGGATAAACAAAGTCCCCAGAGAAAACACCGTGTTCACGCTGAGGAGCAATCATGATGTGCCTTCCTTTTTAATTGGCTGGGTTTGTTACTACTTTTCATGTATTATTAAAGGGCGTTTCCTTCCTGTCCTTTTTCTACCTCTACTCAAATACTCATCCTCACAAAGCTAAGAAACTAAAACTTTCCAATGGTTAGAGTGGAGACAGTTCCTGGTTATGTGCTGTCCACCTTGAGGCTGACTGAGTGAAGAGGTGTCCCACTCCTGGCCTCTGCTCTGCTCAGCCTATGGTCACCCCCAAAGCAATGTTAAACCCAAGACTCTGAGAAGGGGACTTTGTCATCTCATCCTCTCTCTTCTGCCGTATGAAACATGGGTAAGCCACACCCAGAGGATGGGCATCCAAGAAGAGCTGCATGACCTGGACTCCTGCTTAAAAGTCTTTGCATGAGACACACCACTCAATCCCATTTGAGCTAACAACACTGAACTTCCCCAGTGGCCAGTTTAGAACAGCAAAGACATGTTTCAGTACCTTATCTGATACATGCACACACATGTAAGCACATGCACAAAAACTTTGCTGGTCGATTGTGGCCTCAGCATCCTTCTCAACACAAGTATCTATGATGCTCAGTCCACTAAGGCCTATGAGAGAGTAGCTCTTTGCCAGTCTTCATTTAGCCTATGGTGGGGCTATCCATGAGCACAGAAATGCATTGAGTTCCTAATGTATGCAGCAGGTTACAGTCCAAGTGTGGATTCAAGAAATGTGTAAAAAAGGCACAAGACAAAGTCAGGCAGCCTGAGTAAGACCTCCAGATGGTGATACAGTCAGTATACTGATTGGTCACCCAATACCTGATGCTCACCCTGTATGGATGTGTCATGAAGTTATCCTACAGGGCATCTTGTTCAAATCAGACACAAGGTTTCTTATACCACAAGTACTGAGTTGACCAAATCAACAACCCCCTATGTACACTGAATAAAGGCAACATTTCATGTGTGAGTTGTGAGCACCTTTCTAAGATACTCAGCTTGGAAGACAGAGTTCAGGATAGATGTCTACCTATATTCCTACCTGTGGCTAGAGATTTGCAGCCTAGGTATGAATCCAGGAATGAATCAAACAGACAGGGGACCATCCCCAGCCTAGGCCTTTCCAACAGAATATCCATACATCAATTTACCAATAGCCTGGAGATGATCAATAAACAAAGAAATAATATATAAGAAGATAAATGTCAAGTAATGGGAAACACTATGAGAAGACTAAAGTAAGAATGCTGAAGATAAAAGAAGCAACCATATTACACGATGCCTAGGAGTACCCTTATTCATGGGGTGAACAACATGGCCACCTTGACAGGAGGGTGTCCAGGAAGCTACCCTGTGAAAGAAAGAAGGAATAGACATGATATATACATCACAATGAGAGAAGTCACTGCCATATGTGGTTGGCTTCACACAAGGGCTCTGGGAAACACGAAAGATGACTTCCTAGGGCCATGCCTGAGAAACTAGGGACACGAGGGTGTGAGGAATTCTGGCCAGCATGCTAGGCCTGCCACAAGTACATGGTGTGAGGACCACGCTGGTGAAAGAGGCACAGCCCCTGGTCTTGATGGTGATGATGGTCCCTCATAGGATTTCCTAGCGTGGATCTGGTAGAAACTCTAGCTGGGTAGTGTGCTCACAGATGACACTAGAAAAGAACTGCCCAAAGAAATGTAGGAAGTACTGGGCTGAGCAAAATGAAACAGATGCCTTCTCTGGAAGACTTCTCAGAAGCTTTAATAGGCTAATGTGCTCCGTGAGTGCCAAGTAGAAATTGTGGGTGGCAGTTTCAACCCACACAGTTGCCCAAGGAAAGTGCTCTTTGAACAGTAGCTGGTGCTCCCTTAGTGGGGAGAGAGGGAGTAAAGTAGACAGAACTAGAACAGAATGCAAAGTTAAATGAAGCTGTGAAAGGGGCCAAGCTGATTGAGAAAGAGTATCCCAAAGGCAAGCAGACCTCCACAACTGCCTAAGTCCCAGCTGCTGTGGAGTAAGCCTGCCTATGGCCATCCCCAAAGGCCTGGCTTCACCCAAGCTCCAGTGGTAACCTATGAGTCAGCCTCCCTCAGGGCTAAGTTTAGCCCTGACTGTCTGGCTAAAGTGGTTGTCTGACCTCCCCAAGCCTCCACTTACCCTTCTATAAAAATGGGGATGAAAATATTGCCCTCCCTCTCTAGGTGGCACGAGGCTGGATAATTACTATTTGGCAGGGTGCTGAGGTGCTGACAAGCTCTGTCTGACACATTTCTCCTCTGCTCCTTGGGACGCGGAGCCTCACCTCCCTAAGAGTCCACAGGCCTGTCACAGGTAGCACGCTCAGGCCAGAGCAATGTGCACCAGGGAGCAGGTGTCTGTCTAGGACGCTCTGTCTCTCTGTCTCTTCCTCTCTTATGAAGGAAGCTCCAGTGAGAGTCAGAGTCTTGCCTAACCCTCTTGCTGACAGCTGGCCATTGTGGAGGTGCAGGAGCCAGCTGGAGGCTGCCATTCCAGGACCCTGCTATACCTGGGAGACTGCTTAGGGCCAGGACACCTAGAGGAGGTGCCACCTGCCTGGAAGCAGTCATGCAGTGTTCATCTCCCTGAGGAGGAGGGGCCCATGCCTATCCAGCCAGGGCCTTCACAGGGCAGGGACATGTCATCAGATCACCTGAGTCCAGTCCAGCCTGGCGGGACAAATGAACTGAGGTAAGTGCTGTCTGCAGATGTCTGAATATGCTAAGAGAAAAGGGGACCTTGAGGGACTGTCACTCTGTGAGCACAGCCGAATTTGTCCCATTCCTTCCCTAGGGAGGAAATGAAGTGTTGCCCCAGCGAATGCTAAAGAAACTCAGTGGCTCTTACACATTCAACTGAGTCCATCAATCCATGGCCACCCCTAAAGGCTTGGCCCCTCCTCAGGGTGTGTATGGTGCTCTTTTCTGACTAACTTTTCTCCCTCCAGCCTCATAGTGGGATTCATTTCGACTGACCTCAGCAATATGAGAACCATCATGGGGTTAGCAAAGATGTGCAGGACAGGACAGGCTTGCAACTGGGCTAGAGTCCCTTGGAGACAGCTCTGCAGGTGGTTCAAAAATGGAAGGATGTAAAAAGAATCTATGTTGAAATGTGGGTGCAGAATGGGATTCTAGTGTTGTGCTCCCCCATAGGCAGGTAGCAGCTCCCATTCCCATATGATTGGCTTTTCACTGTGATTCCGTGTCTGTCGACACACACCATGCTTCTTTGTACATGTGTGCCTCCTGCTTGGCTTTGAAACATCCGCTTAGAGAGTGGGCTTCTGTTTCCCTCTGTGGCTAAGTCAATGCTGATGTTAGAGCTGAGACCTGAAAGGGTGCCGATTCAAACCTCCAGGCCCTTGTTATTGTAGGTCATTTTAAATCCAAGATCTCTTCATTCCTGGAAACAGTAGGGACAGGAGACGGATTCAATGAGAGGACACCAGCCTTGTTTAAAATCGGTGGCTGTCTTTGGCCCTAGCATGCTACCAAATGACCTGTCACTGTCAAAGGAGCCATGTGAAGAATCTCCGGCATGTCATTAACCTCGTTCCAACATGTAATTAACCCAAAAGGCCTCCCTACTGCCTCCATTCAGCATTACATCATAAAGAATTAGATACTTTACTGTTCAGAGGATACCAAGAAGACTTAAAAGAGTTAATTATGGCTCACCGGAGTCTGTCCCCAAGATCCCAAGACCCAGACATTAAACTGTTTATTTTCAAATGTCAATCTTCAAATCAACGTGTGAGGCAGCTTCCTCCACGGGATATCTGAGCTGTCACTGGCTATGGAGGTAGGCTGGAGGAAGTAACTTGATTGTGCCTCCTTTTGGTGGGGGCTGTGATCTTTTCAGGGGTCTTAACTGCACAGCTCTAGAAATAATAGGAAGGCTGGAAATCTACCTGCCCTCTTGGTTCCATGGAGTGAATCCACCTAGAGTCATTTATAATCTCTGAGCTAGAGAGAGCCAGCAGTGTAACCAGAGTTCAAAGGGAGTTCAATTCTAATCTGGATGTGACCATCTGAACCAATCTAACTGTGCAGGCTCTGAGGACATTATTATCACTCAAGTGTAATTACAGATAAAATAGTTTTATTAATCAGCTTCCTAAGGGGACTTCGTTTATCTGATGGCTGGTGTGCGTAATGTGGGCGATGGGAGGAGGAGGAGTCTATGCCAGAATGATTGCATAAGTGTGGAAGATTCAAGGTGTCCGGAGCAGCAGATACAGGAGAGCATATGGCTGGAGATCTAGCTACATGCTCATGGGTCTAGGTGATAGCAATCAGTGTGTGTGAGGCAGCGTAAAGGTGAATGTATATGTGTGCTCCCCCCCCCCAATAAAATATATCCATATTAGTACATAGCTGGAGTTATAGGGCCCCCAATTTGTAAATTACACCTACAGGGGACCTCTTTGGCCACAAACTGTCAGCCAATTTTTCAAATCTTACCTCCAGACCTTTCTTGACTTATTAATTATTCATCATCCTAAATCAGTTTGCCAGTTGTGAATGATCCCAGAAAGGCTGAGCTCCTTCTGGGTACTTTCTGATCGGGGTTTGACCACACCTAAAGTCAACCCCACTCTGTTCTGAGATGTGAACTTTGTGGGCCCAGGTCCTAAAACTATCTCAATAAGTCTACCAGTCTGCCTCTAACTTGGTTAAGCTTCAGTGGTACTGCATAGGATGGGTAACACTCCGAGACTAGGTTCTGCCAACCTCGAGGCCAAGGACTAAGCAACTGCCCAGAGATTCTGGCATCTAAACAGAGCCAGCCCAGTCACCTCTGACCTTCCTTCCCTGTCCATTCAAAACACTGGGCTCCTGGAACAGCTTTCTTAACACATGGCCTATAGCTCCCGGCCAATTGTATAACTCATCGCTCAGTTCGGCTGGAATGCTTGACTTTAATTATCCCCCCACCCAACTCAGAGGTCCTTGTGCAAAATCACCCTCTGGCTTGCATATTGCCCAAAGTGCAGCTGCAACCTGGAGTGGACACAGCCGGAGAACCAGAAAAGCCAAATGACTGTTTCCTGTAGAGACAGGTGGCTTCCATCTCCCTTGGGCAGGTGCCGAAAGGTGAGCTCACAGAAGTCCCACCCATGGGACTTTCAGAAAGATGTAAGTAGTGGCAGCTGGGATTGGTGTGGCCAAATGGCAAAACTTTTAGATACTCTATTGTGACCTATTGTGATTAATGCACTTTCTGTGTTCCCAAAAGGGCACACTGGAAACCAGAAGGGGGGAAAACAGTGTGTAGGTGGAGAAACAAATATTTTATAAAATTCCTGCTCTGGATGAGTTAAATACGGACCACTGGCCAAATGTGATCACCTTCCCTTAACCATGACCACATGAGCGGGAGAATGTCTACCCACATTGAAAATGCATGTATCTGTGCTGTTCCAACTGATCTAGTGGACAGCCAAAACTGTTTTTATCATGCTGATTAGCAAACCTGGGGCTATAGGCTGATTAATATCCTTATTACAATAATAGTCTATTGAACATTTAGTATGTGTCAGGTGCTGAGCTCAGCAATTCCTATACTACAATAGTTCATTCTACTATAATGTTTTTAGATTTATTTTATCTATGAGTCTTTTGCATGCACGTATGCATGTGTACCACATGTGTGCCTGGTTCCATGGAGGTCAGAAGAAGACATCAGAACCTCTGGAACTAGAGTTACAGACAGTTGTGAGCCATCGGGTGGGTGCTGGGACCCTACTCAGATCCTCTGCAAGAGCAGCAAGTGCTTTTAACTGTTGGCCATCTCCCCGGCTCCCCATTTCCTTCAATTGTCATCAAAATCCTATGAAATAATAATTTCTTTTCAGACGAGGAAACTGAGGTTCAAAGAGATCCAAAAATTCAGTTGCCAAGTTGGCAATGCTGAGATCTGACCTCTTAGCCTCCAAGCCTACGGTTCTTTCTATTACTAGTTTTTCCTCAAGTGCCTTGCTATCTGGCTTCTACTCTTAGCAAGGCCTCGGCTGCCTGTCTAACAGTCTCACCTCCAGAGAATGATCTGGAGCCCAGCCCATATCTCACTGGTTCCCAGATGCCAGGAGGATAGCTGTCCTTCAAATTGGAACCAAAGCCTACCCACTTGCTTTCCATCATTGAGGGGGAATTAAAACATGGTTCATAGGGGGGAATGTAGGTGATAGTGACCTGTGAGATTCTGAGGACACCTGGCTTTACTTGAACTCTAGTTTCTCAGAGATAACATCCAAAGATGAGGACCCTGGGGTGTACCCTTACAAGATCTCCCTAGGTTTATGAGTTCAAAATACGAATGTGTCCATGTTGAGGGAAACTTGTCTGATGAGGCCAGTCAGCCTCTTAAGGTAAGGGCCCTCCAGATTTATCAGTATCAGGAACCCTCAGTCTCCACTTAGGACATAATGGCAAACTCTGTGATAAGAAGCTGCCAGAAAACCAGGATAGCTTTATAAAGCAACATAATGCCTGCTTCCTTGCACAAGTCAGCGCTCCCCACTTAGCCCCTAAACAGAACCAACCTTAAGAAATTTCAGGGAACAATTCATATCTTTGAACTTTATTTATTCATTCATTTTATTTGAGACAGGGTCTTACTATGTAGACTAGGCTGACCTCAAACTGGTGATCCACCGGCCTCAGCCTCCTGAGTGCTGGTTTGGCTTGTGCCATCATGACAAGACTTTTGAACATTTTAATGGCAAACACATACAACGGGGGGGGGGGGCGATATATTGGTGAGAAAATATTATTTCAAAATTGGTAAAAGAAACAATTGAATTTAAAAACCTCCATAATGAGCATCAGTTGGTGTTCGAAACAACCCGTGGGAGTAAGACCAGAACCCAGCATTCTGGGACACTGTGACCCACAGCTTGCTGCCTCGCACATGTTTTCCCCTAAAGACTGATGAAATCTGAGGTTCTTCCATACTGAGGTCTTCTCGAACTGTTAAGACCAACCTTTTTCTTCACAGAGACGCAGGATTGAAAAACTCACCCAGCACTTCCTGTGTTAGCCCTCTGTGACTCGGAAGTACTAGGGTTAGCCACGCTCCTTCTCTCCCCTACTTTGTACTTCCAACTTGGGCTGGTATAAACCGGATCCCCTGTTAAGCCCCAAACTGAGCATAATGGTCAGTGGCCTGGGCTCTGAGCTAAGGGATCTTTTGGAGGAAATTCTGGCTCTCCTGCTTAGTCGATGACCTTACCTAAATCACAGAAGCTCAGTAAGCCTCAGTTTCCTCTTCCATAAAATAATTAAAATAACAACATCCACTCCTGTGACGGTTAAGCCTGAGGCGTAATAACAACCCATTTTTAGCAGGTCATCACAGTCCTTCATTGTCCAGTCGGAATATCAAATCCCACTGAGTCGCCCCTTCTCTCACATCTGACAATCCCTGGGTCAAAATTAACTGTGGAATTATACAATGCCCTCAACTGTTCCCCAAAGGGTTCGTAGACAAACTCTTTTTTTTCCCCTGAAGTCATACCTAGGTCTTGCTCATTTTTACATTCACTTTTTATAAATAACATATGCTCGTTTATTATATTTTTTGAAGTTTTTAAAATTACTATAACTACCAAATTCAGACGCTAATGATTCTGAAATCCAGATAAGCTACATATTTAACATAGTGTCCAAACCCCAAGGTGATTATTTAAATTGATAGGCATGATAAAACACATACTCAGTAACATCTCTCTTAAGTGTTATTTTATTTTTTTTAATTAGCATGCAAGATTTAGCAGGTTTCCTCATGGTATTTTCATACATACTCAGATTTGGTTGTTCCAGCCCGGTCTCTATTCCTCTCTGAATTTCCCTGGTTCCCACCCCCACCCTACCCCCAGGCCCCTCCCACTCCCAGCATTCACTTGTCCACTTTTCTATCAATTATCTCTCCCACCACATCCCTTAAAGCCTCTTTGTTTTTCCTTCTCATGGACCCCTTTCTGTTTCCTGGCCTCTGTCTATACTTACTCATGCATATGCATAGAGGCAGGCGGATTTCTGAGTTCGAGGCTAGCCCGGTCTACAGAGTGAGTTCCAGGACAGCCAGGGCTACACAGAGAAACCCTGTCTCGGAAAAAACCCACCCCACTCCCCACCCCCCAAAAAAACCTAAAAGCTAAGGGGCTGAAGAGATGACTCAGCAATTAAAACTGGATACTTTTCTAAAGGACCCAGGGTCAATTCCCTGCACCCACATTGGGGCTCAACCATCTGTAACTCCAGGTCCAGGGTTTCCAACACCCTCTTCTAACCTCTGAGAGCACAAGGTAGGCATGCATGTGATACACAGACATAGATGCAGACAAAATATCCATGTAGATAATATTAATTAGTAAATTAAAATCTTTTCATTAAAAGCTAAGATCCACATATGAGAAGGAATATACATACACTATTTGTCTTTCTGATTCTGGGTTACCTCAATATAATATTTTCCAGTTTCATGCAAATTTTATAATTCAGTTTTTCTTTATAGCTAAATAAAATTTCATCTATATAACTTATAATCTAGTCATCGGTTGATGGACAGTAGGCTGATACCATTTTCTTCTCAGCAGCATCTCACCAAAAAATTTGGTTGTTTGATAAAGATAGATCTACACAGAGTCAATTACTAATTCTCCCAGTAGTCCCTTCCTTTCTCTTCTCTTGACCACAGACAAACCTTTGCATGATGGCCACAGAAGTAGAGAATTAAATATAGAATGTAGAAGCCACTGTGGTCACACACACATCACCAGACTGCATGTGTGGTCTTTCCCCCTTGACCAGTGAGGAAACAAGATCAAAGTTCATACAGTGAGGCCAGTGTCAGTGTTGGTGTCCCTGTGGGAAGATGAATCTTTAATGAATGTGATTATCTGTTGGTAGCCTTTGTTAAGATGCTTTCCAGATCAACTGAGCTCATTGGCCACGCATGGAGCGATGGGTCCACACATGAGCAGGGCTACCGAAACCTGTACCCATAGTGCCCATATGCAATTGGCAACAACATGGAATGGCCACAGGGTCACCTCTAACAACACTCTTAGAAAGCAAGCCTCATGCCTGCCAGGATGTTGATATTTAAAAAGAAAAGAACTGGGAAAAACTCTGTCTTCAAGAATGCTTTCTTAAAGAATGTCTCAGATCTGTGCCTTTGCACAGTCATTAATGGCTTCAGACTTACCAGTCTCATCCTGAGAGAGAAATCTGCAATGGGTGGGCTTCTAATATCTCTACTGACAGAGAGAGAAACACATTCTTGCAGGGTGGCAGCTATTTCACAAACACTGATGTAATTAAGTCCTTGTAAAGAGGAGATCAGTATTTTCTATAGTCTTAATGGTTTTAAAAGAATCAGATTCTATTGTGGATGTAACCGAGTTGATAGAACGTTCCTCTGGCATTCATGAAGCCCTGGGTTTCATCCGCAGCACTGCATAAATAAATCAGAGTGCTATGCTCCTATATAATCCCAGCATTTGGAAGGCAGAGTATTTTGAGTCCATGGTCATCTTTCGCTACAGATTGAGTTCAAAACCATCTTTGGCTGGATGAGATTCTTTCTCAAAAACAAAAGAAAAAAATCAAATTCAAGTCAAGTATGATGGTTCACACCTTTAATCCCAGTTCTTGGGAATCAAATGCAGGTGTATCCCTGTGAGTTCAAAGTCAGCCTGGTCTACATAGAAGGTTGCAAGACAGAGCTATATAGCAAAACCCTGTCTCAGAACAAAAGCCAAATTCTGTAACATTTGTTGAAGTGTTATTCATCTTCATAAGACCATGGCCAGTCATTGGTTTCACCAGTGTTTGAGCTCCACATCTTCAGTGCTGAAAACGTACAGAAAGCCATCGCTCCGAAAGCACAGACAAGAAAGGGATGGAGGAGATCGGGGAGAGCCATCTCGTAGATTCTCTCAACTGGATTGGGGTTCTTAGAAAGAAGGACACGTGAATGGCTCAAGATAGGAAAGGACACCCAAAGACAAAATGAAAGGAAAAAAGAAATCTCAGACTATACAATCAACGCACAAATTGTTTATGTGCTTAATATATGTGCCTATATGTGCTTAAGTCCGTGCTGTGAATTTTAGAGGCCTTTATACTTGCCTTCAAATATCATATCAAAAAGTTGGTACATCTCAACTCAGAGTCATCTCCCCCAGGATTACCATAAACTGGAGGACTCTGGCGCATGCTTTCCTGAGTTCAAAAGCTGAAAGTGTTCTCCCAGCTGTGTGGTATTAGGCAAGTTACCTGAACTCTCTACACCTGTTTCCTCATCCGTAAATTTTAGGTGTTGATGATGACACATCCCTCATAAGAATTATGTAATCATCAAATGACTTAATACAGTATGCTTAGTCTGTCCCAAGCACCTAGGAAATCCACCCAGCAAAGGGCGGCTGTTAGGATTATTCAGGATCCTACTTGGGATGGCAAACTCAAAGGTCGGGGGTCTCAATCAACAATCGTGTTTCCCTCCATCCTAATGAAATATATCAGCAACTACCGATGTAAACACCTCGCAGATGAAGAAATAGATGAAGTCGATGCCTCATCTAATGGCTCCCAGGTGCCAGGTGCCAGGAATGTGTTGTCATATATGTCCACTGCCCCCACCACACATCCACCAAAACACATTTTGACTGGAACTAGTTAAAAATGATTGAGCATAGAAAATTAACATTCTCCACAGAGTCTGTCCTGAAAATAAGGCCAGGATAAAAGAGACTGACCCTCACAGCCTGGGCATTCACCTGCCTGCCAAAGGCCTCTCCTAATGGCCTAATGATCTAATGATCTAATGGTCTATGACTTTTTCTTTTCAATTTATTTTTGTTTTCAGCCTGGGCTGCCTGGTTGGGGTTGGGGGATGGGGCAGTGAAGGTGGCAGGTTTCAGGGGGTTAGGGAAGGGACCTGGAGAGCAGTTCCTGGGAAAGCAGCAGACACAAGTCTGTTGGGTCCAGTGAAGGCTTGGATGGGGCCCTCCTACCTCGAATCAGATAGTGTGTCCTTTAACTCACTTGATTGTGGGTGTAGGAGGGAGGGGGCAGGGAGAGAGAGAGAGAGAGAGAGAGAGAGAGAGAGAGAGAGAGAATGAGAATGTGTGTTAGCTGTCTTCTTTACCCCAAGTCCCAAGTCCCACCCCAGAGTACCATGTTCAATGAAGTACACAAAAGAATTTCTACTCTACACTAAGAGAGGAGCTATGCTGGGAATGGCCAGGAGACATGAAGACCCTGAGCCATAGGGAGGGAGACATCCAAAGAGGCCAGGGCTGAGGTCAGAGCAAGGAAGGGAGACCAAGATGAGAATGTTTCTATAGTGTGGTGTTCACATTGGGTAGGCTGCAGTTCAATCCAAAGCTAGCACCAGTCCAGCTGAGTGACATCCACCAAGCACCAGCCCCTCTGTTTTCTTATCTTAAAAAATATTACGATGATAACCACCTCACAGGGTTGCTATGAAAAATAACCAAGGTAAGACAAGTAAGCAACCCCAGCACAACTCGTGGCATATGAAAGATTCGGTAAAGGATGGGATTCCTTCCTCCCCTACCTAAAAATCTACCCCAGGAGCACCCGGAACTGTCAGAACTTAAGAGGCTGAGCTGTGGAGGCAAACAGCTGGGACTGTACAGTGCTCACTCGGCCACAGCTATTGCCAACCGTTTGCTCACACACTTCATCTTCATCATCTGAGAAAGGGGGATAAGTTGCGTCTGGGTTGAAGGTCTGTACAGAATTTAGTTAATGAAATAGAACAGATCAGGCTCACTCAATTGCAGAGTTGTTTCAGGGGCTTCTCAGGCTCACCCAGCCAGCAAATGGCCAAGTAGTAATTACAGCCTGAGGGGTCTCTCTCCAGAGTCACCTCTCAGCTACTCCGCTACAATGATGCAATGCTGCCTTGAGAACCTGGAAGGAAAATAGTGAGAAATCTAAATAAGTTCGTTCTTCCCCCACCACCCCTGGCCCCTGCGGTTCCCACTTCCGCATCTCACCTTCACCAACAGGCATCTCGAAGCTTTCCAAGCTTGGTGTTTGAGATCATCCAAATATCCATTCTAATCAAACCGTAAGATCAAACGTGATGTTTACACTTAGAGTGCAAATTCTCTTTTATTTTTGTTTTATATTAATCATCTACTAGTCCCAAAGCCTGTAATTCCCCAGACAGTCACCTAGAAATGCTATGTCATGCACTCAGGACCGCAAGGCAAAACAGGGCTACTGCCATCCACACGGACTGCTAGATTACTTTCAACTCTGGAACCAAGGTCATAGAAAAAAATGCAAATTCTCCAAAACGGCTTTTGTTCTTTCAAAAAAGTATTGTTTTCTAAAACAGTAGCAGAATAGCATATTTTGCTTGGAAACTTTTCTTTGGGAAGACTGTGTGTGTGTGTGTGTGTGTGTGTGTGTGTGTGTGTTTCAGAAACCAGTAACAGGGCTGGAGAGTTGGCTCAGTGGTTAAGAGTGCTGACTGCTCTTCTAAAGGTCCTGAGTTCAATTCCCAGCAACCACATGGTGGCTCACAACCATCTGTAATGGGATCTGATGCCCTCTTCTGATGTGTCTGAAGACAGAAACCAGTAACAAGATGGGACAAAGCTCAGCAGCAGAGAACATTGTGTTTAGGACATAGGAATCCCCCCAGAAACCAGGCTCACAGGGCAAGTCACAGATGTTAAAACTTAAAAAAAAAAAAAAAAAATCCCTGAGGGCATCTGAATTCAGTTATTTCCAAATTCTGATCATGGGCAGATTCTTTTGTTCAGATGAAATCTTACCAAGATTTAGAGAAAAGCTTCGAGGCTCTTCTTGAATCCCAGGGGGAGGCATTGAGTTAACCCCTCTTCTAAACTCTTGCCCTTCAAACAGGACACTTTTTAAGCTCCTGCCCTAAGGGCTGGAGAGATGGTGGTATGGATAAAATCCTTGCCTCCGAAGCTTGAGACCTTGAGTTCAATCAATCTCTAGAACTCATACCTTAGAAAAGAAAAAGAAAAAGAAAGCCAAGTGTAGGAGGGCAGGTCTGCAATCCCAGTACTAGAGAGGAAGAGACAGGAGGATCCTGGGAGCTTGCAACCCAGCTAGCATAGCTGAATCAGGTTCAGCAATAGACTGTCATAAGTAAAGGGGAGAGGCTGGGGAAATGGCTCAAAGTTTGATGCTCTTACAGAGGACCCAAGTTCAAGTCCTACCACCCACGTGGCAGCTCACAACTGTCTGTAACTCCAGGTCCAAGGGATCTGACACCCTCACACACAGGATACAAGTAGGCAGAATACCAGTATACATAAAAAAACTAAATCATTTTTAAAAATT
This sequence comes from Rhynchomys soricoides, assembly GCA_019843965.1. Taxonomy (NCBI): domain Eukaryota; kingdom Metazoa; phylum Chordata; class Mammalia; order Rodentia; family Muridae; genus Rhynchomys; species Rhynchomys soricoides. The sequence continues at coordinate 3,265,325 of JADRCH010000075.1, forward strand.
CCTGGTGATACAGGGTCTTACTGTGTGTATTACCCTGGCTAGACTAAAACTCACTGTGTAAATCAGCCTAGCCTCAAAATCACAGATATCTGCCTCCTGAGTGTTGGGATTAAAGGCATTGTTACATCCAACAAAATGATTTTTTAAAAAATAACTAACTTAATCCCATTTTCTCCTATTACTGTTGGGAGAATTCTGACCCAGAAAAGCTGGCTCTCCCGCCTAAGGTCGCAGAGCCAAGCCAGCACCTCAACAGTCCACTTATCTTTCCTCAACTATTTTTCCATGATGACACATGACTCCTCACATGAACTGCCTTTTGTTTCTTCACGCCGTTCATGTGTTTGGATCTGAGTGTTTGTGCCCGTGCCCAGTGTTCCCAAGAAAACCTAACCAACCAGTCTCTGCTTTCTATTTCAAGTTCAGAGTCTGCAGCTCGGGCATACTGGTGCCTCAGCTGCCTGAGATTGAGGAAGGAACAAAACACAGGAGAGGAGTTACAGACACTCCCCCCAGAGGACTGCATAGGTCATCATTTAGATTTGAGAGATGCCCTAAAAAGTGGGCACTTCTCTGTGAGACAACTGAGAGTTTGCAAGCAAAGTCAGGAGCCCCATGTGTGGTTCTGGATGCTTGCCGCTGGAGTACAAAGTCCCTTCATGTCTCCATCTGTAAAACAGAGGACACTGGGAAAAGGAGAAAGCTGTCACATGGCTCCTTTATTCAAACATGATGCCCTTTGGGTGCTTAGAGTGGAAAAACCAGTAATGGCACTGACTCTCTCCCTGACCTCTGATTGGAAGGTCCCCACCAGGATCAATAAAAGTAAGGGAATTCTGACTAACATGCTTTATGAAGGAAACATGTAGACCTACAGACAGGCTTCCAGTGATTAGCTAGCATTCCCAAGTGTGGCGTTCCCAGCAGCCCAAGGACAGTTTCCATTATTGCATTAATCTGATGGATCCCAGATATGCTCATTAACTTATTCACAGTAACACAGCCAGAAAATGATGGGCTCAGAATTTGATCCCTGAAGCACCTTTAGTGTTTACCACTACTTGGCACTGCACTTCTGTCCTAAAGCACACAGAAAAGGCATAGCACTACATACAGAGGTTCAGGACTTGGCCAGCCCAGGCAAAGGCTGCAATGAACAGACACACCAGGCCTGAATTTCCCTCCAGCTTGCTCAAAGGAGAATGCTCCCTCCAGCCTCCACTTAGCCACACACACACCCCCGGGGGGGGGGGGGGGGAGGAATTCTTTGCTTGTTTCCTGGGTCCCCTCGGTGAGTGGTGGGAGCTGGGCACAAAAGGAGGAGAAAGGTAAACTTTCTGCATGTGAAAACCACCCCCCACCCCCGGAGGAGCCGTGTCACACCGTATGTCACCGTCATCAAAGGGGCTGTGCATAAACCTGAAAAACCAAACGGACCTGTCTGTAGGTGTCACTTATATCACAAGGCTACAGGTGCCTTTATTTCTACCGTCCGCTGGTGCTGGGAGCGTGCCTGCCTTCTGTTGCCTTGAAAGCCTTCTGTCTGGACCTCACCACCACTTGTCTTCACGTAAGCAGCTTTTCTTTGCTCTTTTTGAATGAATTGAAAGGGGTGTCGTGTCGGGGCTCAGAGACTTAGCTGGGGCCTGGGACTGAGTCTCGGTTTCCAACTCCCACAGTTGCCCCTCCGTGAGGCAGTCAGTACGGGGGTGTTTGACTCAGGCTTGACTGCTTGCCGGTGAGATATTTTTTTTTTTGTCTCCTCAGGAAAGGTGGCCACCCACCCTCTTTACCGGCCCCCACTTCCCCTGCCTCCCCTGGTTCCAGGAAACCAAAGGCAGCTGAGAGAATGTGTACAGGCGCTTAAATCTCTGCCCATCCTTCCGCTGCCTTTAGGAGGGAGGCGGATTCAGCACGGATAGCCAGCTCAAGAAAAACCCACCACCTCCCCCAACCCTTACCTCACCCCTCAGATCTTTAGGGGGCCTGCTCACCAAGCTGCCCCTCTTGATACAGAGAATGATATTCTTACAGTTTGAGGCATTTTTTTAGGAGTTTGTACAAAATAGTTTAAAGGAATCTCATTTGACCCTCTTACAGCCCCTTAGGACAGAACGGTTCCAGAAAGGAAGTGGCTAGGATTTTATTCCACTGTATTCTCAAACCTTATCAGTCTGTGTGCGTGCGGGAGGGAAGGGGGGAGTGGGGGGCTGTGCGCATTCGCCCCCTCCTGGCAGCAACTGGAAACACACCTATCCCGCATCTGCGTTATGGTGCGAGAATTTAAGACAGAAAGGGTGTCCTGGATCATTTTGCACTTCGTCTCCATTTTACAGATGGGGCAACTGAGGCACAAGAAGGCCCGGTAATTTACGGAGATGGATTTGTGTTGTAGTTGAAAGACTCAGACCCAGGCTGTTTCACACAGAAATTTCCATTCTTCTGCCTTCGTGCTCTCGGCAAGGGTCTTTCTATGATTCAATGTATTGGGGACAGCAGCTTTTACAGTCTGGTTGCCTCCTCTTCTCAAAAGTCTGCAGAGTGAAACTTTTTAGCTACTCGATCTATGTTCACTGGTTTTATTAAATCCGCAGGACGCTCAGGGGACTGTGTGTTGAAATGTCTGTTTTAAGGATGTGGAAGTAGGTTTTCAGAGATGGTCATGAGTACTTACAGATTAGCAGACGAGGATGGAGAAAAAAATCAAAACTTTTAGCATGCCTGCAATAAAGTCAGAGATTGCAGCAGGCTAGGCAGTTAGAGACGGTGCCCTCACGTCGCTTGCTTTGTGAGTACTACCCATTCCCTGTGTTTTTAACCTAAAACTTGTGATCTTCCCATAAGAAGCCCATAGCTTCATTCTGTGAGCTTTTAGGAAAAAAATGGCTAAAAACCAAACAAATGAAGTCCTAAATAAGCTAAAGAAAAATGAAGAATTACTCAAGAAGGCATCAGCGAGTTGGTTCCCACAATATGGTGGTTGCTTTCAGAACAAATACTCAAGAACCCAACCCACAAGCCTTCCTTTGCTGCAAGTGTTTAAATACCTCATTGAGCCCTCTACAGCCACCCTTCTTAAAGAGCCCCAAAGGGTGGGAAATTAACACTCCCTGTCCATAAGCTTCTGGACCCAGTGGACATTCAGGTGTCACGGAGCTTTAGAAAAGAGAAAGCATTTCTCTCCTCGGCCGCACTGCTGAGATGGTAGAATTGTGAAAGGTTTCTATCTCCCTGTCCTCATTTTGCTCTGGTGTGGCTTTGTTCAAAGATGTTTTGACGGAGAAATAGCCAATGCCTGTAAATCAACATTCAGGAGATAGAAACAGGAAGCTTGCCTCAAGTTTGAGGCTAGCCTGATCCGCACTATAAGTCCATACACCAGAGAAGGGGAAGGGGAGAAAAGAAACGGAAAGCAAAGAGGAGAAATAGCCAAAGTATAGATGCTTAATTGGATAGATATTTAGTCACATGCCCAAAATGACCTTGATGATATCTGCTAGGGTCAAAAGGAGGAATTTTCCTCCCCTGACAAATTGGCCAAGGCTGGGTAGTTTGCACCTTCGCCGCACTATACCTATGATTTTTGCTATTGTTTTGTAAGTGGGACAAAAGCCCATAGGCCTGGATCTTTGGCTGGGTGGACCTTATGTGAATATGTGGTATGTGAGCTTGCTGGGAAAGGAGACAGAAAGTCCGCTGGAGGCTCTCAGTTCCAGGCCTGCCCTGACTCACTCTAAAGGTTCCTATAATCAGCTTACTCACCAGTAAAAGAGAGCTCATTTGATTCCATCACCTTAGGGGGATCAGAAAAATCGTTTTCGTACCGATCATGCCTTCCTTATGAGGTGGCCAGGGTGATAATTAATCTGGGGAAACTGCTTCCATCTGTTGTTGGTCTATTGAAAGCCAGGGCATGGGAGTATAAGGAACCCGGCTCAGTTGTCCAGCTGAGCACGAGAGGGAAAGAAGAGGGGACCAGAGGGCTTTCTGGGACTACAGGTTTAATCAGCGGTGGTACTGGTCACCTGACCAAAGTGCAAATGTTATCAATGTGGCTGCATGTGTGTAAGGTTTGGAAGCATTCAGCTGATCAGATGAGAAGCTTCAGAAAGTCACAGAACCAGGGCTGATCTTGAGTCCATCACTTAGTGTTTTTCTGTCATGGATGAAGAACTGAGGTCTAGAGAGATGAAAGAAACAGGATCATTTCTCCAAGTTCAAGGCTCTTTCCATAATGACCAGCCAGAGGATGGCTAGACTAGTGAGCCCAGGAACCTCCTAGCATCCCCCTTTTTGTCCTGTGCAATGCTGGGCCTACCTAGCCCAGTTCTTTTCTGCCTTGTCTTCATTATGTCACCACCACCAGAGCCTTCTGCCATTGAGAATGGCTGGGCAGACCCAGACCTGGTCTTTGGATATTGCTGGTCCAGAGCTTTCACTGAAAAGAGAGCACCACACTGATTATCCATCAACAGTAAAAAAATCAGCCAAATGCCCACTTACTGCAAGCACCTTCCAAGGCCTGAGAGAAGGTGCTGCAGAGCACAAAGCAGTCTTTATTATTGAACTTGCATACCTAGTGCATGCTGGCTAAGTAGCCTGGTCTTTTGTGGTGAGCTTAGACTTAATAACGCCTCCTCTTACTACAATAGCAAAACAAAAACGGAAAGAAAGAAATGTTCGTTGCTTTCATAAAAGACCTCCCCACCCCACGAAGAAGCAAGAAATAATTGTGGAAGAAAAACAGCATGGTAAATACCAGAGAGAGCCCCCTGTGCACACCTAGTGGGTATAATTTGCCATAAAAGGAATTATCGAAGGGAACCAAATCCATCGTTGTGTGCAGTGCTAAAGAGATTACAGATCAAGGGGGAGCACTGGGGTTGGCGGGTGAAATCCTTAAAGGAGGTGAACACCTTTCTGATAAGATCCAGTTTAATTTTATCAAATAAGTTTCTTTTTAAATACTAAATGTCTTCTTATGTTAGGCATGGATGAGGAAGGGCAAAGTCAAGGTTAGGGCTAATCTTTGGAGGGTGCCCCATAGACTTTGAAGACCTGGAGACGGTGTTCTGTTCGCTTCCATTTGGGGCCTACCTCTCCTTTCTCCATATGCAGTCGAAGGTCATGTCAGTGGTCTTTTTAGTGAGACTCTTTCCACCCTCTGCTCACACTTAGAAGACTTTTCAGAAGTAGAGTTTAGAGTAAGCACCATTTACAGTCTTAATCCTCCTCCCGACATCTCTGCCCTGTACAGACTCAAGACATAAAGCTGGCCAGTCCATGGGAAAATCAGGGCCCAACCCCAGGAAGCCCTGACTTCTGATTGATCGGCTCCCAGGTGAAATCCATGGCTATGATAACTGCTGGGCCCATTCGCCCTGTTTGGGTATCAAGAAAAAGGCTTTCTGATCGGGACCTGGGGAATGAATCCACAGGGTTCTGCATGTTTCTACAGAAAGGATATCCACGATTAAGAACCCGAACTCTAGTTTTTCTTTTTACACAGCGTACAGTTCTTCTGCACACTGAATGGTGATCATGATGGTAGATTTGTGAGCATCTCAAAAGATCCCTGTGACTTTTAGCTTCCTTATATAAATATGCCTGGGTTGGCGCTGTGCCTTCAGATCACATGGGGAATAACTTAGGACCTCCCTCCAACTTAACCCTGCTGTCCATTGGCTGTGTGACCTTGAGCAAGTGACACAGATTCCCTGGGTCTCCATTTCCTTCCCTATCAAATGACAGAGGGTATTTCCAGCCCTGGTACTACAGTACTGGCAAAGCAGGAGGTAATTCTGCCCAGAGGTTGGCAAATCGCTCAAAGGGCTGGATAGTAAATATTTTATGATTCGCTGGCCAAAAGACAAAAATCAAGAACGCTAAGTAAACATGTATTTCAAAATCTAAAAAGATTTCTGGCTTCAGGATAAATAAAGAAAGGAGCTATGGGCTGGATTGGCTTCAGGCTGTAGATAACTCCTGAGTTAGGTGGTGAATTTTTATGTACATTAAAAGAATTCTAACTTTCCATTTATAATGATAATACAAAGTTTATCCTTTAAAGACGTATTCACTTTAAAACAAACAAAAGAGAAAATGGACGTTTAATATTTTTTTAATTCATTTTATTTAGAGAAGCAAAAAGATTCAGTAAAATTACTTTGGTGACAAGTAAAAGAAAGAAAAAAAAACCTGCAGTTCAGAGGACACTGTACCAAATAATGGAGAAGCTTTCATGCCTTCCAATTCTATCTGACAATGTCCCTGGACGTGAAATCTGATTTTTGCCCTGGCGTTTGCCAGTGCTGTGATTTTCAACTGCTGTAGCTTCCTATGAATTGAGTTTGAACTTATCTCATTAATTTTATTTCAAGAATTAAAGAAAATGAACAGATTTTTAAAAAAACAATTAAAAACCTTCCAAACATAACCCCCACATACACCTAAATTTCAGAAATATAGAATGAAGCACGGAAGTAGTGTTTGGGTGCGTGGGAAGCAGCAACGGTGAGGTTGGCAGGCGGAACACACAGTCTTTTTCTGTCCAGTCTCAGACAGACACCTTTGCTTAAGCTCCCCTCCTACCACCATAATGTGCCAGGGAGCAAATAGCAGCAGTTAGGATCAGGAACTTCCCAAGCTGCCACTCAAATCCCATCTCTTGTCAGCTGGGTTGTCCTGTTCTTGCTACCTCGAATCTCAAAGACTCAGCACACACACACATACACACACACACACACACACACACACACCATCCTTCAGCCATAAAACAAAACCTTTCCCAGCACCCTGCTCTGAGGAAAGTACTAGAGAACATAGCACGGTTCTTCCCCTCACCACACACCTGGAGTAGGGTATACTGGAACATTCAGAATGCTCCAGTGTCAGGACTGTAATATGGTATACACCCTGCAGAAACAGAGCTCCTGGGAGAACGCAGGATTGCTCCAGCGCGTTAATATGCTGCAGGGTATCATGTAAACGTTCACTCACTGGAATAAATTACCTACAGCTGTAACATGCTGTTGTATGGTGTGTGTATACATATGCACATGTCTAGTGCATACAAAGCTTTACAACATTGGTCCAGGACTGGTTTTGCTGGGAAATAAGATTGTGGCAAACATATGCACATGCTAACACATAGAAACTTTCAGAGCTGTCCGATTTCAGTATTCTGGATAGAATCACACAGGGACATGCTTGGCTCATTTCCCCAAGAGCATTTTTAAATGTTATGTCAGAGTTCAGAGGGTCAGACACAAGTAAAGGGGAAGAGAGTCAATAAAGAGACAGGATTGCACAAGTTGAGTCTCCATCCTCAAATCTCAGCTCTGAAACTTCCTTGTTATGTCACTTGGGCAACTGTCTCAACTCCTCTGCCTCAGTTTTCTCATAGGAGAAATGGGAATAGACAGGATTCGGTGAGGACTATAGAATACCATCTGTGTAAAGCACTTGATGGAGGTGCCTACCTGCTGCCCTTATTAAGAGATAAAGGTCATTCTATCAGGAGTTCTACATCATGAAGCTTCTGGAAGCTTGTGTTCCATTGGTTCTCACAGCCTTTCTGATATTCCAGGGTGATGTTGGACTCCGTAACCCATAGCACCTTCTTGCCCAACGCATCCTTCTGTGACCCCCTGATGTCTTGGACCGATCTGTTCAGCAATGAAGAGTACTACCCTGCCTTTGAGCATCAAACAGGTGCGTACATATGGGGGTTCCCATTCAAGGGCAGCAGGGCTAGGCTCAGGCTGGATGCATGGGTCTAGGGCAGCCCAGAAAGTTAGTGTTCAATGCAGATGCTGGTGGAAGGCCAGGCAGAAGGAAGTACAGACTTGTGCAGAAAGAAGGACAGCAGAGTCTTCTCTCCTGCTTCTTCCTAGTATGGTATAAATTCCATAATGTTTCAAAGTAATGTTTAGTAAATGTGGGTCCCCTGCCCATCCTAAGTCCTCCTCCCCACCCTCCTCTCCCTCTCTCCCTCTCAATGCTAAGCGCAGTTTTCTGTGCCTAAGAAGGAAGCTTGAGGTCTTATGTAAGTCTCATTGCAAAGAGAGGCCATCTGAGCTTTGCCCCAGAAGCCCTCTGAGGCCCTCATGCCTGAGTAAGTGCTTGGGTGACTGCAAATCCCAGCCAAGTCAGCTTGCTGCTGGCATGGCAGGTGCACATTCACAGAGGTGACAGACACAAGCACTAATGAAGCTGTCTGTCCTCGTGGAGACTTAACCCTGAGCACACGAGCCTGGCCAGGTCTGAGCTTAGTGTCTAGAGGTGAGCAGTGAGGAGGATGTGCTACACACTGTCACCACAAGGAAGTCCCTGCCTTTACAGCTAGAGGCCAGGGCTGCACACCCAGAATTGAATTGATTCCTAAATCACATGGTAATATACCCTCTCCTACGCTCCTACACACACACACACACACACACACACACACACACACTTCCAAACACACAAAATCTCTCACTGTCAGCTGAAAGACCTATCAGGTCTGTTCAACATATGGTCTGCAGTCCACGTGCACTGAAGAATAGCAGTAAATGTGGCCCAGCACAAAAATCATACACATTCTTATGACAGTCTGAGATATTTCCTTTGCAATATTTTTTGGAAGTTAATTGCACAGTTCTCAAAGTGAACTTGGTAGCTGACAATTTCACCGTGTTCAAAGCTTGGTCATACCTGATAGGTCACTGCATTTGGACTTGACTCATCTGAGTACATAGTACAATTCTCCTCTGGTCCCGAGAAGCCCCTGGGTTCCCTGAAAGATGATGAAAACTGTAATTCATCTTGCTCCCTCAAACATTAACCTGAAAAGAAGACAATGAAGGCTTCAGGGTGCTCTTCCATGTTCTCGGTGCCTGTTCTTCCAGGTGACATTGGAGTGGCAGCTGGGAGATGGACTCAACACTACCCACATGATGCCCTGGCTACAGGAGCAGTAGTTTCTGGAGTCACAAGAGTCTAAGCTATGATTCCATGTGACCTTAAAGTGAAGAGTAGCTTTGACACTAGCTGCTCCAGCTTAACCTCTCAGGCCCCAATCTCCCCTTTGATGAGGGAATAATGAAGCTATAGGCCTGCACCAACAAAATGCAGGGTTACTTCCAGCTGGGGTGGAAGAAAGTTCAAAAGCTGATGGCTATGCTAATGTTTGCATAACAGTATGAACATACCTCGTCTCACTGAAGTGTACAATTTTAAAAGATTAAAATCGTTTGGGGATTGGTACATTTTGCCTCAATAAAAAATATAAACAATTAATAGAAGGCATCACCAATGGAATTGATCCTGTAATGGAATTCTGTGCACTCTCAGATTCTTGGGGGCAGCCCTCCACAGATTGAGGCCTTGACATTTCTATTCGTGTAATGTAAGGTGAGACAATGTCACTGCTGGGACTCTTCCAGCAGTGTCTCTGAATCCTGCATCAGGAGATGTCAGAAATATAAACTTCTCTCACCACCATTTTAAAAAACTGAAATATCTCCATCAAGAAATGAGACCAACAAAAATAAAATATTCTCATTTCTTTTCTCAATCAGGACATCATCAGCCAGAGAAATGACAGAATCTGAATTTCTATAAAAACCTCCTCCTCTACCAGGAATAGAGCTGGGGTAGTCAGGATATCCTGACTACTTCCCCCTAAATCATGTCTCCTTGCTGCCTCACAGATCTGCATCTTGAATCTAGACCTTGTCTAGGGAGCTTTCCTAATAAAAACTTCCTGTTGGTATCTGCCCTCAGGTATTGTCATTGCCATTCACCAGCCAGTGACATCCAGCAAGCCATTTGACACATTTTCCTTCACCAAAATATTATCCACTCCCTAAAGCTGGGAGTGTAAACTAAGAGTTAATATTATCGGGTATTTGGACTCGTGCCTGGCCCTTGTCAGATGCTTGCCTCACAGGGACACCTGGAAACTGGAGAGAGGAAGAAAACAGCCATTGCCTTCCTCTCTCCAGTCAACCTAGATCTCAGCAGTAACCCTCCCAATCTGGGAATGAGACCAAAGGCAAAGGAAGTGAGAGAGAAGTCATGTACCCTCCAGACAAGTGACGTCTAGGACAGAGTGGAGGTAATGCTAAGCCTAGTGAAATCCAGCTGTTTTCAAACTTTGCAAATTACTTCAGCTGAGAAGGCCTGAGCCTGTGCCCTCAATGCACTCACCACAAATGAGTCTGCACTGCTCTTTGAAGCAGGGCCTTTGGCTGACTGCACTAAAGGCTTGGAAGGGCACAGTCACAGATTGCAAAATACACTGGAACTTCATTAATTCACGTTAGCCTTGACCTCAGCTTTTTCAAAATAGAGGATTGTCAGACAATTTATTCAGGTAGAAACTCTGTACTTCACATGCATAGTATGGTACAAAATACACACACACACACACACACATACACACACACACACACACACACACGGTTTTTTGAGGCAAGATCTCACTATATAGCCCTGACTTTCCTGAAGCTCACTCTGTAGACCAGGCTGGCCTCCAACGTCAACTACCTGACTATCTACCCAGTACTGGGATTAAAAGCACATGCCACCATGACAAGTTTCACATGCATGTATTTTTTAAAAGATTATATATCCAATTAAGTTCCAATAGTCCACCTTCTAAAAAGTTCTGGCCTTACCTCTACTTCCTGGAGCTCCACCCTAGATATCCTCTTTAACACGCACCTCTTCCCTGGCCTTCAAAATGGCCAGACCAACATGTGGTACCTCCTTCACTTTGGAATTTTGCCTAGCTTTTTTCCACAGCAGAGCTTTCTGGCCTGGGGAAGTCCCAAAGAACTAGTTCAAGGAGGCTCCTCAAGTCTAGTACAGAGTTTGGATGGCAGTGGAGAAGACTAGATACTGGGTCTCCCCTCTGCACCCCCACCCTCTGCCAGGTTCCTTCACTTTCATTCTGCATGGCTGTTATGAAGGTTCAGCTGTAGGCAACACCTGTATCACTCGATTCTAGCTCAGTCCCTTAACCACTGTTGTCTCCTGAGGTCTCCATTTCTCTATTTGTAAAATGGTCATGACCTAGGATCTTGTCAAACATGTTGAAGATAGCCGGAAAGAGCACAGTGTTTAGCAGGGTGACTAGTACATAAGAGCACTCAGGAAGTACAACCGCTGTTGGGCCAGGTGTGGTGGTACACACCTTTAATCCCAGTGCCAGGGAGGCAGAGACAGATGGATCTCTGGGAGTTAGAAGCCAGACTGGTCTACAGAGTGCATGCCAGAACAGCCAGAAATATAGTGAAAGCCTGACTCAAAAAAAGAAAAAAAGAAAAAAGAAAAGAAAGAGAAGAAAAGGAAAGGAAATATAACAACTGTGCTTCTGCAATCTGAGATTTTTACCTCAAGGAGAGCTTTTTAAAAGAATAGTGCCAAGCTATCCTAAGTATTAAAATCAAAGGGGGAAAGCATTTAAATCACACTGGTGCTTTTCGTAGTAAGATTCATGTTCTGGGCACAGAAATTCAAGAGCATATCCATGGGTAGGGGCCTAAGAATTCCTAAATCTGAACTAGAGAACAAACACAAATCATTCAAAGGTCTAAGCAGAGTCCATAGCAGAAAAGTCACTCCTGGCTACCTCTGCTCCATCTGCCCACTGAGGCCTGAGGAGCGGCCATGACATCACAACTCAGGGCCTGGTTCTCTTAGCCTCTTCCTAACCCTCCGTGACACACTTTGCAAACACCCAGCCAGCCCGCCTCTTTTCTCCATCCAGTTTCTTCTGCTGCGCATGATCTATGTCATTCCAAGGTTAAGACAAGAAGCCAAGAGAGGTTTCGGGTAGGATGGGGCCAGCCCAGCCATGAGAGGAAACCTGGAAGCCACTTATCACCTCAGGACTTCCCTCATAAAGCCCTTCCTTTCTGTGCTGAGGCTGCAAATGACGGTACCCTGTACTCCCCACTTCACCCACAGCCTCTCTAAGGTGTCGCCCTGGGCAAAAAACTTTCCCAACTCCCTATGCTAATAAATCATGCTAATTATGGTCCCAAGTTGTCTAACTCAGGCCTCCTCTAAAGCAGACTGTCTGTCTCCCCCTTTCCCAGTGCTGAATTTGCTTTGTTCTAGTTGTTCCTTAACCTGTGAATGAACACAGAGAGCTGGGCAGCTCCTGACCAGTATGGTATGAACTTTGTAATCCCCACGTCCCTACCAGGAGCTACTTCAGGCCTGGGTATCATCTCCCTATTCTGAGGGCCCTGGAGGACATCAGCCCAAAGAACTTAAATACATCCAACTTGATAGCATTACTTGAGAGAGCTCCCCCAGGATCAAGGACAACTCTCACTAGCTCCTCAGCTTTTCTTCCCAAGGCAGCTGGCCTTCAAGTGCCTTGACCCACTTCAGACTTCAAAGGAGCTGGCAAGGCCTGCTGCCTAATAGTGGCCTCCAGACTTTTATACCAAGCTTTCTGGACACAGGATGCTGGCTGGCCTCAGCTAGGACCCTAGGCAAACAGGCCTCATACCAAGCTTCTCCCAAAAGGTCAGTGTGTTTTGTAAATGAGAGACACATCAAGGAAAACACTGTATCTTTCCAGACAATATGACCCAGTGAGAAAATATATTCTTATATAAATAGTTCTTGATTTGCTCTTTGTTTGTTCCTTCCAAATTCTAGAAGGTTCTTTTTCATGTCATTTGCTGGAAGCAGAGGCACTGGCACCATCACCTCTCCATCTTTCTGATTTTTCAGACCTAAGTTATAGATAGATAAATAGACAAACAATAGATAAACAGGTTTACTGGCTCATAACTGTGTAGTGGGTATGCATCCATCTGCCTGTCTTCAGCCAAATCTTATTTTTGATATGTGCACTCAACTTGGTCCTCTAAGACCAGGAAATGTGGCATGATGCAAGATGGTGTCTAATGACCTTATGAATGGCCACTGTGACCCTGGAGGGGAACCATGTAACCTCCCAGAACCTGTTTCCTTACCTTAAGGTAAAGATCATAATCACTGGTGATCTGGTAACACTTACTGAGGACTGGTGGGCTAAGGAGGGGGAATGGGAAGGAGCTCTTAGCACTTCTGGTTCAGGGTGACCAGAGTTCAATAGCTGGGGAGGGAGGTGCTGTGAATCCTTCTGGAACTTTCTTAGAAGGGCACCTGAGGGGAAGATTCTTTGAGAGAATGAACTGCTGTGGTTCTGGGAGAACAGGAGGGACTCAAGGGTCAGAAGAATGGGGAAAAAAAACACCTTCAGGCAGAAAGCAGGGAGTGACACAGGGGCAGATAATAGAGGCCCTGGGGCAGGATCCCTCCCTTCCTCTGTGGTGCCATTAACGCCCTCCCCCCTCATCCTAAAGCTGAGACCGTGGAAACACTCCACCACCCAGTCTTGATGGATGCTGGCTCCTCTAGTCCTGCCTCCATGTCACTGAGAACAGCCATTTCCTCTCAGCTCTGGAGACTGTGGGAAGGGCTTTTGCAGACAGGAAAGCGAGCCACCGAGCCACCGAGCCACCGAGAGCCACCGTGTAGCTGGGCCCCGTTGCCTACAAAGCCTGCTCTGTGAGTTCCAATAAGGAGCCAGAGAGGGAGGGGCACTAGGCCAGCGACACCTTCCTGGTGTCAGAACTGACCTCCCACCTACGCTTCTCTAGATTCTTAAGGGGAAGAAACAATGTAGTCTTCCTTCCAAACAAAGTAACCGTGCTGTAGAACTGGAGAGAGGAAGGGAACAGAGACACAGAAAAACCTTCCCATGGAGAGAAACGTGCTGTGTGCTACACAGCAGTGCTCCGATAGCCATCTCAGTCAGGCCCCAGTGCAGGACCAGCAGCCAAAGAATGTCAAGGATCATAAACAGCTCCCATCAGAATACCAGGACCGTCTAAAGACCTCTTAGGTTTACTCAAGCCAGCAATCAGTAGATGAAAAAGCACAGACAGAACTCAGGAAGGGTCTGTTTTCTCAGGAGACCCTGCTCTCTGCCAGGAACCAGCCATAAGCCTGATCAGCCAGCTCCAGCCAGCAGTGGGGGATCACAGAAAGGGTAGTTGGGTGAAACCATTCCCTCCTCCGTGTTTCCAACCACCAGGCCGAGGCTGTAACGCCAGCACTCACAGCCTGGCAATGAAGGTTCTTTCATGTATGTGAATGCAAACTTCTGGTTAAAGGGCTGTAATAAAAATAGATCATTTGGTACACGTGTGTGCAGCCCTGGGCTCAGTTCCAGCCCCAGGAAAAAAAAAAACAAAACTGGTTAATATTTTTAAAATAAAACAAGTCTAGGGTTTGGGCTTACCAAGAAGCTCACCAGTAGGAAAAGAGATTCCTAGGAGAATTCTGAGTTTTAGAGGGAAACTGTTTCTATCTTTATGAAATAACTCTGTCACACCTATGAGGTAGAACACTGGAAGAATCTGAGAAACCAAAGGATGCCAATCAGGACTTGGCACCTCAAAGGCAATGGACAAAAGGTAGCCCCAGCAGAGCAGAGCTGTCTCTAGCTGGGTTCAGGAGCACCATAGTTCATCTAGGCACAGTCGCAGCATTGGGGGTGGGGAGTGGGGTGGGGGAGACTGGGGGAGTGGGGATGTGGGGTTGTGGGGGAGTGGGAGGGGTTGGGGGTGGAAGGGGTGGGGGTGGCAATAGCAACAATTCCAGTGGTTTTGGGGTGTCACTGCAGGTAACTCTGTAATGCACACAGCCTGAGCCAGTGACCTCAGCCTTGCTCTGTTGACTCACCCCACCCCCATTCTCTCTAGCTCTCTGCCTACCTCTCTTCAGATGTCCTCTCTTTTCTGTGCTGATCCTCCAAGGATGAACACAATGAGATGAGAGGAACTAGGCGTTCAGATTGCAGTTCATGTCCCACCCGATGACAGTGGGATCGAAGGGAAGTGATTCTCCTCTGATCTCCGAGTTCCTCGTCTGTCAGGGGACAAAGACTAAACATGACTATCCACCGTGAATTCTTCCCAGGCAATTTGTGGCGTCTCACAGAGTAGGAGGATAGTGCTAACATTAAGGACATCATTAAAGCACATGTGAGCTCATTTAATCTGTAGGACAACTCTGTGATATAGGTGCTAGAGTCTTCTCCATTTCACAAAGAGGGAAAGTGGAGTTCTCATTTATTGGATGGATGGAAAGACTTGTCAGTGGGTGGGTGGGTGGGTGGATGGGAAGTGGATTGATAAGTGAGTGCCTAGATACTATGGTGGCTACAAAAATTATTTACATTGGAGCTGGGGATACAGTTCACTGGAAAAGTGTTTGCCTCGGCTGCACAGGTAGCAGTCTGCAATCACCAAAGAACCTGACCAAGTGCCTGGCAGCCCACATACACACACACACACACACACACACACACACACACCTATGCTTATGTCTGCCATTCTATCTGTTTCTGCTTGAAACATTGAGACAAGGCTGCTGAGCACCCAGACAAGGTGCTACTGGCACATCCCAGCCGGCAAGTCAAGACAGCACCTACAACTGAGTATCTACATGGCTCCTTTGAAGGAGTGGGTAGTTTGAGCGCAGGATAGGATAAAACTTAAAACACCACCAGGAACACAACATCAGTATAGCTTCCTCACTTCCTTCTTCCATAGACATCTGCTATGGTAGTCCAAGGTCTGCCACACTATGGGCAATATCTAACTAGGCCAAAACCCTTGTAAAAGGGGACCAGCAGCTATGCACAAATAGATAGCCATCATAGCGCCTGTCCATTACTGCAGAGACTCAGACCAGTTTCAGATAGAGTCTGGCACAAAGAAGACATCTGATAACTATTGAATTGATTGGTGATTTCCTAGACACCACTCCTCTTACATTAACTCCTATTCTATAACAGCCTTGTAGGTCAGACATATCATTCCCGTTTTAACAGCTGTGGAATCAGAGGCCTAAATATCTATGGGCCTTACCCAAAAGACAATCGGCTAACCCAGGCCTTCAGAACTCCTGAGTTTTTATTCTTGATATCATGTTACCTGGGAATCTTTTTGCTTTCTTTCTATCGGTTACATCATGTTAAGCATCAGAAAGAGATTTAGTAATTTCTCACCTGCCTCATACCCTCTCTGGCCCAACAACCACCTACAGAATCCCATCTCCCTCGTGGTCTCTGCAGAGAAGGTAACCTAGATCCTTGCCAGACCTAGATCCCTTTCTGAATAAGGAACAAAGATGCTAACATAACTGGAGTAGTCTTTGGGGACCCCTTGGTAATCCTTTACTTCTCTGTGCTCTGGTGCAGCCTGTGATTCCTACTGGACATCAGTGCACCCTGAATACTGGACCAAGCGCCACGTCTGGGAATGGCTCCAGTTCTGCTGCGATCAGTACAAGCTTGACGCCAACTGCATCTCCTTCTGTCACTTCAACATCAGCGGCCTGCAGCTGTGCAGCATGACGCAGGAGGAATTCATTGAGGCAGCCGGCATCTGTGGGGAGTACCTGTATTTTATCCTCCAGAACATTCGCTCGCAAGGTCAGTATCAGCAAACCTCAGGAGGGCCCAGGACTGGGACCAGATACCCCCATACGCGCCTCTCTTACCCCGACTCTCATAATCATTTGGTGTCAGTGCTCAGTCAAAACCTCTCTGTAACCAGAAATTCTACCGTCCAGTGTTGAGAGTTTAGCCAAAAGGAAAGCAAGAGCCAAGAAAGCAAGTTGGGTAGTTTTTTAAAAAAGAAAAGTAAAACTCAAAGCATATGTAAGGAAGTCCAAAACCATGCTGAAAGCCTCAAATAAGAATGTTCAAAAATAATTAAACCATGAAGGGGGAGGCGTTCTGCTTCATCCCTGACTAAACAGAAAGGAAGACAACGAAATAGGACCTTTCCCCTTCCTATTTCCAGAGAAGTCCAAAAATTACCGTTCTTAGTACATTGCTTCCAGTCGAAGATCCAGTGGCCAGAAGGTGGCGCCAGTAGCGTGGACACCATGAGCATGCGCTGCTTTTTCAAACCAGATAGCTGTGTCCCGGTGATAAAGCAGCCGGTATGAGAGGCTGCATGCCTTAGCTCTGCAACAGCATACGGGCCTGCTACACAGGCAGTCGGGGCAAAGTGAAAACTCGGAAATCAGAAGGACTCAGTGTGTTACTGATACGATCCAGGCTCTGATACACGGAAGTCATAGGATTCCTTCTGCGAGAAGCGCCCCCTATCTGAATCCCCAGTGGCTTTGTCGCCTGGGAGGATTGATGACCCTCCCTGGGCTTTGAAGGATTTGGTGAATGATTACCTGGCACAACACATAAGTACATTCTAAGTAGCAACTATTTGTATCATTAATATAACCAAGAGGCAGAAAACAAAACAAAACAAACAACAAAAAAACAAAGCAGACACATCTATGCTTGATTCTTTTGGAAAAGTTGTCAGTTTCTCTTGGAAAGATTTTTTTCAGTATACAGAGAAAGCAGGATGTTCCCTGCCACTGAAGAGCCAAGTTGTCTGTTGGTCCCTGCTTTACAAGGATGTTGTGTGCAAAGAAGAGATTCCCTTTGGGCAGAGACACCTTCCAGCTCTGGGAGTCTACTGATTCCGTTTGTTCCTCACATCATGAAGGACTAAGAACAAGAAAGCAGAGAGTGGTGACCTTGGGTTAGAAGCAGAGGCCTGTGCTTAGGACATGTACTCCCTGAATTGGGACAAGGCTGAGTGTGTCACAGCCACTTTGGGAGAAGGAGCCTAGAATTCCATTTAAAATTCCCCAAAGCCAGGTATGGTTGTACATGGATTTAAACCCAACACTTAAGATACAGAGGCAGACAGGTTTCTGTGAGTTCAAGACCAGCCTAATCTATATAGTGAGTTTCAGGCCAGCAAGGTGACATAGTAAGACTCTATCTTTAAAAATAAAATGCTCCCAAGAGGACAATCTTGCTAAAAATTCCAGGGCCATGGAGAGGGGGCCATATTCCACCTTGGAAGAAGTTGAGGTTGCATTGCTACATTGCTAACTTGGCCAAATGCCACATTAAACAAGTTTGTCTCCAAGTCCCAAGTGGCTCCTGGGCTAAGAGCTTCCACAATGGTCTCCTCCTTTCCCAGATAATCTAATATATATGTGCCATTGACTCCGGGATCTGTAAAGAAAAAAATGAGTAAGCTAAAAGCTGGCTTTGGAGATGTTATGCAGTTAAGAGTTACATTTCCGGAGGACCTGAGTTTGATTCTCGGCATCCACATGGGGTTGATACAGCTCCAGGAGATCCAATGCCCTCTTCTGACCACACACACACACACACACACACACACACACACACACTAAAAATCTTACCCTCTTTTTCCCCCTTTGGTATTTTTGAGACCAAGTCTCAGTCTGTAGCTCTGGCTGTCCTGAAACTAACAGAGTTTGCCTGCCTCTGCCTCCCAGGTCCTGGGTTTAAAGGCATGTGACACTACGCTAATATCTGACCAATAAGGAACCACTGAGTGCCATGCTAATTCCAACAATGGGACTTAAGTCATTCTCTACGTCTGGAAAAAAGTCTCGCTCCACCAAGCTGCTCCCTTCTCAAGTTCTCCCTTAATGTTCCTCCAGGCAAGTCTGTGCGCATGTGCGTGGTGACTGGAATTCCCGTGCCAGCAGTTTGTCCAGTACACACTGGGCTCACCATTTATCCTGGAATAACCACCGTTAGAACTGTCTTTCATTCTGAGGTTTCTCCATTTGAACAAAAAATATATATTCTGGCTAACAGTCTAGCTTGTGTCTTGTGTACAAGAGTCTAGGACTCTGCAAGAACAGAACATAGAACAAGGATGCTTCAACCAGGGAAGGTGCTAGAAGGGCCTGCAGAGCCCAGTGAATCATCTGAATCAGTAGATGTTGCAGAAAGATTCATAGGTCTAGAAGCATGCAGGCACTGGTCATCAGAAGGAGAGGTCAGGGGAAAGACTGAGATCACAGAATGGCTTCTACAGTGAAGGATGAGAAATATCTTTCATTCGTCCCCTACCCTGTTCTATGTGGCCCTTTGGCCAGAGTGTTCCAGTAGTGTTAGTGAAGAGATCTTAGTCTTCATGTTGACACCAAGTTAAGAATAGGTTATCCACTTCCTGGAAACACGATCTTAAACTGCAGCCCAGCTCACCATTCTACAGAGTAAGGTACCAACTCGGTCTTCCAAAGACCTGAGCACTCAAGCAGAGCTATGTGTCCTTTGAGCTCCTTATCCCTCTATTCCCTTTGGCTACCACATCACAGGCATTCTGATCTCCAAGGATTATAGCCCCATGTCAGGAACCATAGGCCCAGGGCCAGAAGGGAGTTGAGTGGGTGTTTAAGCTCATATTCCACTAACCAACAAACCAGAGAGCCAGTGACTGGCAAAGCCATGCAGACAACAGCAGTCCTGCTCAGGTCAGAGCTCAGATGTCCTGGATCCTAGGCAAGATCCACTCTCTAAAGTTCAGTCAGCAGATCCTTGGAGCCTTCTGGAATCCCTGGCATCTGTTGTTGTTCTTAGGTAACCTTTGAAAAAGCATGATGCTGTTGTATTTGGCTTCAGCGTGGCTTTATAAGGACCAAATGGTGTCCAAGTTTCCCTCTGAAAAAACCATCCCTCAGAGGGGTGAGCTACTTCCCTTCCTCCAAAATCTCCTCTCCTGGTCTGACCAGACCCCAAGATTCAAGAAATAGTTTGTGAATCTCTCGTTCCCTTTCTTTCTCAGGTTATTCCTTTTTCAATGATGCTGAAGAGACCAAGCCCACCATCAAAGACTGTAAGTATGACATTCAAACTGCCCTAAGCTGCCCAAACTATTGTTGGCCACTTGGGTTTGATCCTGATTTAACAACAGCACTAGGTGGATGAACCAAAAGCAAGCCAAGACTTGGAGAAAGAGCAGAGAGAGATGGGTTTAAAGATTGTGAGGGGAGAAGGGATCTGTGGGACACTGACTCACATCTGTAGAGTCCCTGTCCTCAAGGATTTCCCTGTCTATAAAATATCAGGACCCTTCGGGGTTGTGGGGAGTTTAAGAAGCAATGGCACTTGTGCCTGGTGAAGGGTCTTGTAGTGCCTGCACTGAGAATACTACAAAGCTAGTGCCCGTTAGCCATGGTGCCAATGACTTCCAGCCAGCCATCAGAGGTCTTATGGTTGCTGATATTTCAGAATAATCTAAGCCCATTGCTAAGTCATTGGTAATTAAAAGATGGTAGAATAAGGTGGTCTCAGATGGCCCATAATCCCAATTAGTTCATGTCTGGAGGTGGAGGCAGGGGAAGGGAACATTTGAGCTTCTGTTTTTTAAATATTTTTATGTCTTCTTTGAGAATTCCATACATGTATATGATGTATTTTGATAATATCCACCCCCCCTACTCTTCCCACCATGTCCCCTCCCAATTTTATGTCTTTTCTTATCTAAAATAATAATATATGATTCCAGTCAGTGCTACCTGTACATGTGCAGAGGTGTGGTACCATCTACTGGAGATGGGCTACCTACCAGAACATGCTACAGTGCAAACATTGAGGTCAGAAGATAACTTTTGGGAGACAATTCCTCCTTCCACCTAGGGATTCAGGGATCAAACTCAGCTCATCCAACTTGCATAGCTAGTACACTTGACCTTCGCAGCCATCTTGCTGGCCCAGGTTTTTTGTTTTTCCCTTTTCCTAAAATCTCAGTCAACTGAGGATTTAGATTCTTAGACTTCTGATTAATGAAGGTTTTGTGGTTTTTGTTTGTTGGTTTGGGGACATTAGCACAGGAATGTCCCACTTCAGCTGTGAAATGGTTCCCCTCCCACTAGCCCCAAGAGCCTTAACTGGTCTTACCAGACAGAAAGTAAAAAAGGTTCAAGGAGACAAAGACAAATGCAGGGCCCATATGGTCCTTGAAAAAGAGCTAAAAAGGTGTGTCACTGAGTTTTCCAAAGCAATAGCCACTAGCCATATGGGCCATTACATAAAATTAAATAATGTTTAAATTCAGGTCCTCAAGAACATTAGTCATGTTTTAAATGCACAGTCACAGCTGGCCAGTGGCCACCATATTGGACTGCTGGCATTTCCCAGCATGAAAAGTTCTTTGGGGCGTTATCAATGGAGAATGAGTCTGAGCCTGAGAGCTAGACAAGGGCAGGTTCATGAGTAGTGGAGGTTGGATCCATGCTGAGCATGCTGGGAAGCATAGAAATGGTAAAGGTCACAACCAGATTTGAAGATTTCTTACTTAGACTGTTGTGTCTAGCTGGGAACCTAGGATGCTGCTGCTGGTGGCCCAAACCAGTAATGGAGCAGAAGTGAAGAAAAGCTTCTAAAAGTGAGGGTGATTGGGAAAGGCTTTGGGTAAGCATGTTTTAGAACTCACAGAGCTACTGCACCAATAGCTCCTTTGAGGCTTTGACCCATGTGCCCCAACCGAAAGAGGCTCAACTTATAGACCGAGCCTAGACTTAAGGTCTCTGTTGAGACTACCCAAACAGCAGCCCCACAGCTCTAGTTAGCCCAGCCCCAGTTCCACAGCCAGGACATCTCCTGAGGCCTGGCTCTGGCTTTCCTGCAGCCCTTGGGATCATGGCTTCCTGAAACAGAAAATCTAATGTAGAACTTGACGGGTACAGGGTAGGGAAGAAGTCAGCAATTTGATAGTTTGTACAGTAAGCCTGTCCTAGAAAACACAGACTATACGGCCACAGAGTCTATGACCAAGGCAAGGTTTCATGGTCCCAGATATCCTGGAAAATAAAACCAGAGACTGCCTTCCAATGCTGATGTGCCAACTAGAGACCACAAAGTAGCCAGAGAGGACAGGATCCCATTCTGGAGACCTTGGTAAAACTTGCTAGCTATCATTATGTTTTTAAAGCACTTAGCACTGTGCCAGGTATAGAGTCGGGAATCTTAGATACGTGAGCTCACGTGTACTCCTCTTCTCCATTTGCATCTGAAGAAAACTGGGGTGCAGCAACATTAGAGTAAACACAGACCTGGGACTCATACGGACATACATGCACACATGCATAGCTGCTCCCAGGCTCTTCTATTTGTTCTTCTTCCCACTCGGTAGAGATCCAAGGTTCCTGGGACTTGACAGTGATCCATAACAGGGGATCTTCAACTTAGTTCCTACCAAAACCCCAGGAAGCCAGGAAGCCATCAAAACTGGCCAAGCAGAAATAGCCCAGCCCTTGGTCATTTTTTCTTCTCTCTCCACCTGTCCCCTCCCTCCTCCACTGCAGAAATATCAGTAGAGACCACACCGTACCCAAGGATAGAGCTTATGGTCTAGAGTTCATGGCTAGCAACTCCTGCTCTTGAACCTTACAGTATCTCTATGGCACACTAGTGCGGGGTTGGGATTTTTGAGTGCATTGACAGTGCCCTGAGCATCAATCTCTTGATCTTGAAACTCTGTCACCAGGCCTCCACCCTAGCTTCTAGAGGACACCTGATTATAATTTCACGATAATAAACTTAAAATTTTGAGTTTCTAGTATCAAGGATAACCAGGCCTGCCCAAACCTCAGAGACAGTAGTGGGAATGAATATGCTTCCCCTCATGCCACACCAAGTTCCCAGCTGCTTGGGTACAGTGGTTGTAAGGCTTGTTTTTTGCAGAGATGCCTTCAGGGTACTGCAACAAACCAGCAGCTCATCTTGGTGAACGGTTTAATCAGCCTTAAGATTGTCAGTAATGATTCCATCTCCTCTGCCTCAGCCTCTACCTCAACCATTAGAGTAAAAAAAGAGAGAGATTTGGAATCTCCTCAACCCATGAGGGACTTCGAAGTCACCTAACCTGGAACAGAGTAACCTCCCAGATAGACTATCTTCATGAGTCTCCCTGTTCTGTGTCCCCCCACCTCCATCACACCAAATAGATTCCACCCTGTGCACAAGAGACCACAGAAATGAAAAGCTTGCCCTTTCCCTGGCTCTTCTTGTAGTCCAGTGAAGGCTTCTTATCTGTTCATGGTCAGTGACTTGCCTTTGTTTATTGTTATGGCTCCACTTGCTTTTTCCCCCCTAAAAAATGGCACAAAAGAGACAGTGACCCCTGTTCAGTCCATTTGAGCTAAGTAAGTGCTCACGCAGTGCTTACCAAGTACCTCCTGAGAAGGGCATGACTTGGTTTTGAGTGTCAGCTCTGGGATGGACACGATGTGCTCAAGTTCCAGATTCACACATGTGCAAAATTCTTAAACTCTCTGTGTTTCACATTCCTCCTTAATAAAATGCCAGTAGTGTTAGCATCACTCACAGTTGTTAAAGGACTATGATACAGCATCTGAGGCCTTTAGTAAACACTGGGCATTTAATAAAAGGCTCCATAAACATGAGCTTTAGTGGAGAAAAGCCGAGGTGGGTTTAAAAGGAAGAAGAAACGAGATGTGATTCTAGAGACACATGGGTGCTTTTAGACTTCAAGGCGGGGGCGGGGGCTCTAGCCCAGGAGGTGGGCTCAGGGGAGGCTTCTGAAGAGGTTCTGTGGGGGCGAGCGTCCACTGAGTAGCTGTGGTGAGAGTGGGCGAGGAAATTACAGAAACATCCTGAGGGAGAGGAAAGTCGAGTCCCACTGAAACCAACTAACCTGAGATGAGAGAACAACTCCGGGAAGAAGAAAGAGATAAGGCTAGAGGGCTGGGCGGGGTCCACTTTATGAAAGGCCTGCTTAATGTGATAGCCTTCAGCCTGGTGACACTGCAAGATGCTCACTTGGGGAGTGATATAATCTAGTGGCACAGAGCACAGGACCTGAGCAAGAGTGTACACGGTACACCCTTTCCTCCCAAGATCCCATGTGAATTCCTTGTCCCATTAGTACATATCCTAGACTATGCAGTCAACATGACGAGTGTAGGGTAGTGGCTGAGAATAACAGTTATTTAATACCTGCTGTATGCCTGGCACTATGCTTGGTGCTGAGGGAATACATAGGTAAAGGCAAATCCTGCCCTCTAGTGGACACAGACCACAAAGAACACAAATCAATGTGTCGCATAGGTGCTCAAAGGTAATAAAGGGAAGTAAATGTGAGATCCTGAGTAGAGGCTCAAAGGCACGTGTGTGTGGTTACAATTTTCATAGTGGGAGAAGGCCACCCCTGGAAGGGGAGCCTTAGCCCTGACTGGGATGAAGATGTGAATACCCAGATAGTCAAGGAAAGGGCAAAGGGCAACTGTAAATGCCCCACGGTGTAATGTGCCTGCCTGTTGAGAAAGAGCCCATGTAGCTGAAGCAAAGTGATCCCAGAGCTGGAAGAACAGACAAAGATGTAAGGTGAGGCAGGAGATAGGTCTGGTCCTAAAATTCTTTTTAAAATTCCTATACTTTGGGACAGTGCAAGTATGGGTATCTCAGATTATCCATTAAAACCCAATAATATGTAATCCAATTCAAAATTGAGTTAACTCTCACTTCCTTTATGAATTCTCATCTCGTTGTTTTTACTGTGTCCCTTCCAATCTGTTCTTCACACAGCCACAAGAGGGATCTTCTTAAAACATGGGTCGTTGAGATAGGAATGAAGAACAGTTAAGTAGTTTATGTAGCATGAATGGAGCCTTGGGTACTATCCCCAGCATGGCATAAACTGGAAAAGGAAATACATTCCTGTATTCCCAGAACTTAATGATGAGGTGGAGGCAAGAGGGTCAGAGTTTGGGGTCATCCTAAACTACAGTGAGTTCAACATCAGTGTGAGCTATCGAAAAGCCTGTCTCAAAAGAAGGCAGGAGGGGGGGAATCTCGGATTTCACTTTAATATAAAATCTCAAACCACCACCCAGCTTCCAAAAACATGGCCTGCCACTGTCTGCAACTTACATGGGTGTAGTAGCGCCTCCCGCCCTCCCCAGCCACAGGGCGTGCAAGCTTCCTAGGTTCTCGATGATAGAAAGGCCTCTGTGGGCACTGCCCCCTCCATCTAAAACCCTGCTGCTCCTCCTCCTTCTCTTCCTCCTCCTCCCTCTGTCTTCTCCCTCCTCCCCTCTCCTCCTTTCTCCTTCCTTCCCCTCTTCCTTCCCCCCTTTCCATTCCCTCCCTCCTCTCCCCTTCCCTCCTCCCCCATTCCTCTCCTCCTCCTCCCACTGGTTCATAATGTAACTCTCTCCTCCTGTAAGATCCTCCCTCAGAAAGAAGCCACTTCCCTACCTCATCCTCTATACAGTGTCATGTATTGATCACATTTAAGCAACAGGTGATTTGTCTGTTCCACGTGGGTTTCACCTGGTCACATGAGCAGGGACTGTGCCTGTGGCTCCTCTCCTGTAATCCAGCAGGAGCTCAGCAGGCCCTTACAGCAGGTCCCAGGACTGAGCACATCCCATCCCTCCATCTCCTAGGCATCCTGAAGAGCCTCCCCCCATAAAGGCTGCCAGTTAACTTCCGTTCTTTGGGGTGCATCTTGAGGGTCCTCCACTGCCATGGCTCTTTCTGTTTCAGATGCTGATTCCAGTTGCTTGAAAACAAGTGGCATCAAGAGTCAAGACTGTCACAACCGAACAAGTAAGGGCTGAGACACCATTTTCCTTCCCTGAGGCAGTTCACCTTTGAAACTAAGCGTTTGAGTGGGACCAGTCCCTTCTCCAGGGAGGCGGTGATGTCCATGATTGTTTTCATACATGTGATCAAAATCATGATTTTCACTCGGACACAGAATTTTAAGAAGTAAAGAAATGTTCTGACCGTGTTCTATTACGGAGGAGGGTTTTGTGTTCCCTGACCCATCCTGTGACCTTCTCATTGAAGAGCCCCAGGAAAGGGGATGAAGGGGATGGATGTCGGGGGTTGCGCAGTCCAGGAGCCGTCCCCAGCTCTGAGATCTGCCCGGGGCAGAATCCAGCCACTTCCCATTAGCAGTGTCACCTTATTACACCTTTGACACCAACAGCAATGAAATAGACTCTGGCATTTCTAGAGCCAGGAAACAGGGGAGTCATAGCCCGGATCAGTCTTATCCACGTCCCAAAGGCACAAGAAGAATACCAGCTCCCTGTGATAAACGAACTGCTGGATAGCCATCTTCAGGACACCCTCCTGCCCAGCAGCAAGGAGTGAGCTCATGAAGAGCCACAGTGCTAGTTGGGTAAATCTGATGTCTCTGCATAGGGATTTGACTGGCAGTTTACCAGAAAACAGACATGTCCCAGCCTGGTAAGGCTCCATGCAGAGCGCTCCATGGAGAGTTGTCCAGTCCAGCAACAATTCTCACAGGCTAATTAGTGACCTCTCTGTATACACACCTCTAGATATGTATGTATAGACACATACATCTTTGCCTCCCCACCGTCTTTTCTTTTAACATCTCTCATTTCTTTTTATTCTTTAAAGATTACAATTACATCATTTCCTCCCGTCCCGTTCCTCCTCCCTCCAAACCTTCCCATATACTACAACCCATTCTTCTTCAAATTCACGGTCTCTTTTTTCACTAATAATGTATATATATATATATATATCTCCTGCTCAGTCTGCCTAATGTTACTTGGATGTCTGTTTTCAGGCCACTGGACAAACAATTTGTGTCCTCTTCCTGGAAAGAGACACCTCTCCCACTCCCAGTACTCCTCAGTCACCTGTAGTTCTTTAGGACTGAGGCCTGTGGGCTTTCCCATGCCCAGTTTGACCTGTTCATTGGTGTCTTCTTGGTTCATCTCATGACTAGGAAATCATGTGGGTGAAACTTTATGGGTATTGCTTCTGATGGATGTTACTAGGAGACACGGTCTCTCTTTTTAAAAAAGACAGTTTAAGTGGAAGCTAACTTTGTTCTGCTTCTCTCCCAAAGGCCTCCAAAGTTCTCACCTGTGGGAATTTGTCAGAGACTTGCTTCTGTCTCCTGAAGAAAATTGTGGCATCCTGGAATGGGAAGACAGGGAGCAGGGCATTTTTCGAGTGGTTAAGTCAGAAGCTCTGGCAAAGATGTGGGGGCAAAGGAAGAAGAATGACAGGATGACGTATGAAAAGTTGAGCCGAGCCCTGAGGTAAGTGGGCAGCATCAGATGCCGCGAACCTGCAAAGATGAGTTATATAAAACAGCTGGCCAGAGAAAACTACACTCTATTCACAGCTCCCCTCCTCCACGTTATATGAAAGGGTCATGAGCTAAACCTCTTCTTAGTTTCAGATGGGATTGTGGGTTGTAAAGTGACCCGCCATCCTTTTCGGCCTTGGCAACGGTCCCGGGGGGATCACCTTGAACCCAGCCCATCCATCGTGCACACATGCACACAAACGCATGCAGAACTGACTGTGGAGAGGTTGTCTGTAAGGTGTCTGGGAAGGGTTTAAATGTGAGTTGATAACAGGTGTGAAAATGCCAGGGTGAGCAAAGTCCAGCCTGTCACCTGAGAGGGCAAGGAGTGCGTATATGCTGTTATTTTCTTGTGTTGTAAACCTTCCCTGGATTTCTCTCTTTTGCTCGCTTTCACAGATACTACTATAAAACGGGAATTTTGGAGCGGGTTGACCGGCGGTTAGTGTACAAATTTGGAAAAAATGCACACGGGTGGCAGGAAGAGAAACTATGATCGACACCGGACACCAGGCTCACTTGATGGATTTCTGTTGTTTGAAACAATCAGATCAAACTAGACATTTGAAAGTCTTCCTCCTCCTCCTCCTCCCCCTCCTCCTCCTCCTCCCCCTCCTCCTCCCCCTCCTCCTCTTCAAAACCTACAAACACACTGATAAAATTTCTGCATGTCTCAGCTTACATTTGAATTCAGTTGTTGTCTATTGGGGTGATGGCATCAGCCCTTAAGCAATCATCTTCATCCCAAGGGGGAGGAAGGGATGGTCTTGTGGCAACGTGGTGAGACACCGTTTCCTTAATGAAGTTTTGGAGCCAAAATAGCCAGTGTTATGGGTGCTGTTTCAAAAGAGGTCCCTTTACACCATTAAGGACACATGATCCTCCCATTCCAGAGGTTCTGAGTGATCAACTGAGGCAGCACTCCTGTGGCAAGTTTTTAGGAGAGGGTGCGATATAAGACTTCCTTACTTTAGATTTGAAATTATCACAGTGATATTCCATAGAAGAATTTTTAATAAAAAAGTAAAGTCTAAGCCACTAAACAGGGACCTAATTGGATGTAGCCTAAGTTAATAGTAAGTTTCTTAACCACGTCACCATTTTTGACCACTGAACCACGTCACCATTTTTGACCACTGAACCACAGCCACTTGCTCCACGGCCAGTCCTTCTGAACTTAACATACTTGTAATTAATCACATTGGGAGTTGCTATCGAGATTGTTGCCCCCTTCTCCCCACTGGTGGCTGGCTCAGGTCTACAGAGACCTAGTCAACAGACATGTGCATTAATTTCTAAATCACTGCTGTGCCTATGATTCAAACTGTCAATGTGTTCAAATCAGAATTCACTGATTCTCTCTGGGGCTAAGACGTTAAACCTTTACTGAGCAGAGAATGTCGTAACAAGCCATGATAGCTGAACACATCTCAATCTCTTTTTTTCTCTGGCCTGATGAATACTCAAACTCCCACATATTCGCTTCACAAAAATAAGAACAGTGAATTTACATCAATAAATGTTCATGGGTTAAAGTCTGCACTGACATTTCCTCGTCTGCTGTTGGCATGCAAGGTGTTAATGACCCGCAACATGGTGGAGTGCCCTGAACCCTAACTTCCCCAGAGCTAGGACTGTCTAGTGACAGGCACTGAATAGCAATGCAGGCTGAAGACCACCATGTTTAGAGTTTAACCTCAAAAGTAACTTGTTTTTAAAAAAAATGTGAATGACTGTAAAATAATCTATTTTTTGGATTCGTGTGTTTTCCAGGTGGATATAGTTTATAAACAATGTGAATAAAATATTTAACATGTTCAAATGTCTGTGTGTGGTTCAGTTCAGCAACCTGAGAACCTTCAATGGCTCATTTTCTTTTTTATTTAAGATGTATTGATTTTATTTTTATGTGTGCTCTGTAGTTGTGTTCAGACACCAGAAGAGGGCAGCAAAAACCATTACAGATGGCGGTGAGCTGGGAATTGATGGCTGGTTTTCTAAAAGCTAGAAATGGAGATTTTAAAAGAGCCCTCCAAAATCTTAGAAATAAGAATTCTGCCTGCTACCTTCAGATATTATAAAAATTTCTACTAGCAAATAGGGCTCATAGGACCAACAAAGACATTTTTAGATTTATATTATTTAATGTGTATGAGTGTCTTTCATGCAAGTAAGTGGACCAAGTGCATGCCTAATGCCCATAGAGGTCAGAGGTATCAGATTAACCGGAACTAGTTGTGGATGGCTGTGAGCCACCTTGTGGGTGCTGTAGATGGAACTCGGGTCCTCTGCAAGAGCAAGCAGTGCTCTTCACTGCTGAGTAAGTTCATAGTGTTTGTGTTGTACTTTGCTTCTTTTAAGGTTGTATGTTATTTCTTGGTGGGAATTGTCTTATTTAGAAATTAGATTACACACAAAACAACAACAACTTCCTTAAATAAAACCAAACAGATCTGAACCTTAGCTCAGTCCTTTTTGGATTAAAAATTTCTTGAAACTGAGCTGAAGCTGCACCTTGGGACAAGCACTTGGTCTCCTCCTCCTGCCTCTCAGACGTGATGTGGTCGGCTATTATCCATGTTTGTTCTAGTTGGTTTTGTTTGTTCATGTTGGTTATGGCTTTCGATTTTTCCAACATTTTAAATTTGAAGCCTGTGCTCTGGAGGTAAGTACCGTGTTAAAGGCTTGAAACAAAGCCCCAAATCAACTGAAAGAAGAGATTATCCAAGGTGTGCATGCTAACTGAGAGCCTTCAGACTTTGTCCAACTCATGGCAGAAATAAGAAGGGAAAGAAGGTGAGGCCAAAGTGAGCAGCACCACAAGGCTAAGAGATGCTTCCCCACCAACACAAGGCAGCTCATCAGACAACCCAGAGACCAAAATAACCCCTCTGCTGCCTATAAAACTTTCATTTTACAAAACCATCAAAGCAGCCATGCTGTCTGTTCTCAGGATGCCCGAGACAAACCATCGAAGTTGGAGGCTTAAGACAAGGGCAGTGCACAGTGAGTCCTGACAGGGCTGGGGACCAGAAGCTGGAAGTCAGTGTAGCTCCACAGCCACACTGAAGCTGTAGGCTCTAGGAACAGAGCCACTGTAGCTTTTATTCATTTGATTAATTACAATTAATGTAATTTTCATCTTGGAGGTTTACTGCTGCATAAAATCACCTGTTCTAATTCTTTCTGTGCTCTGGCTGGCTGGTTCAACCCAAACTCCTCACCAAGCTGACTGATTCAATTTGGCTTCTCTCAGTTTCTCACTGAATTGCTCTGCTTGGCCTCAAACTAATTTTGGCAATTTGTTCTAATCTTCTGGCTCCTTCTCATTCTCTGGCTTCAGCTGCCTCTGCTGACCTGCACAAAACTGCATGAACTCATGAATGAACTCAACTCCCCTGCACTCAAGACACTGACTCCCAACTTTCTGAACTCAACTGACTTCCAGCTCCTGAACTCTGAACTGCACTGAATACACTGACGTGAACTCAGAGATCCACATGCCTCTGTCTCCTGAGTGCTGGGATTAAAGGCATGTACTGCCACACCTGGACCTAAGTTTTTCTTTACCTGGTGCTTGTCTGTCCCAGGCTGGCCTTGAACTGAGAGAGCTGCTTACTTCTGTCTCCTGGATTAAATGTGTCTCTGTATTCCAGCCAGAGTAGCCATGTTGTTGGATTAAAATTCCTCTACAAACTACCAAGGGTTTTTGTAGCTCCTGGTGACTCCCTTGGCCAGAGGCTGCAGAGGTCTAGGCCCCTGGCCTTCTGCAGAGCCTGCTCCTTCTACCCTCTGCTCTCTTCAATATCACCTGGAGTGCACACCTGGATTATCAGGAGGCGCCCACCTTGCAATCCTTAACCTAGAGATGTCTGCAAAGACTCTGCCAGGGCTGGAGAGATGGGTGACTCAGCAGTTGCTAGCACTGACTGCTCTTCCAGAGGTCCTGAGTTCAATTCCCAGCAACCACATGGTGGCACACAACCATCTATAATGGGATCTGATGTGTCTAAAGACAGCTACAGTATACTCATATACATAACAAAAATAACATAAATAAATATAATAAATAATATTTTTTTTAAAAAACCTCTTTGCCAAATAAGGGCACACTCGAAGTTTCCAGGATGTGTATTTGGGGGTTCCAGCATTCAGCCCACAACACTCTCGGGAACAGGTGTCCTATGTAAAGATGTAGCCCAGGTTAGACTTCATCCAAGGACAGAAACGAGAGATCTAAGGCACTATTCTATGTAAACAATGCCAAGAAGAATTAAGAAAAGGTCAAAATACCAGACCATGCCAAATTTGCTAAATCAATAAAATAAGAGAAAGCGTGCTTCCACTAACAGGGATCTGCAGTGCAGCTTCCCAGCAAGCTGCAAGAGTGCTAACATGTGCTGCCTCAAGTTTGTTTAAAATTCAAAATGTAACTTCAACATCTGTTCATATTAACCTTTCACATCTTTCAAAGCTCTGGAGGCTTTTTACCTTCTGTCTCTCTATGCTGTGATCATTTCATGAACTGAGAAGCCAAGAAACAGCCAAACAGGAAAAAACAAAAAAGGCACTTGCCATAAGCCTGAAAAACCGAGGCCAATCACTGGGTCCCATGTGGCAGAAAGAGGACCAACTCCTGAACACTGCCCTCTGATCTCAACATGTGTACCACAGTGCACACACACATGCACATGTACGTATTCACACTTGTACATAGGGGCACATGGGTACATCCACACTCAAAAAAAAAGAAGAGAAAAAAGAAAAATAAGCAAAAGAAAATAAAAACAGTATCAGAAGGGAAGGCCAGTGTGAGGAGGGACAAACAGTGAATGCGGGGTGGGGAGGGGGCAGTCCTCCAGTGGAGTGCTACTCAGCTCACTAACTCACATCCCCTGCACACAGCAAATGCCCTCACTCCACGCCCTCTGCCTCAGCCAGAAAACTACCTACCAGTGGGCACGATGTGAAGGCTTGAAAAGCACTCCTACAACCCAGATGACATGCTTGACTCTGCCACCAATGTGGGTCTCTGGAGGGTAGAGACACATGACATAGCTGTACTAGCCAAACTGTCCCCGACCGAGGGCCAACACACCACGACTGTTGTTTCATGGCTGGACTACGCAGCAGCCATGACCGTGTACCTAGGCCCTGATGTACACTGCCTCTCTGCAGCTCTTAGGGGGTAACCTCAACGCTCCATTAGAAATAAAACCTAATGAGGGAAGTGAACCTCATCAGTGTCTCTATCTTTGAAAGTCACAAGACGTTTCCACAGAAAAACTGAAGATACTTCAAAGTGTTAGCCCGGCAGTTCTCAACCTGTGGGTCATAACCACTGGGAAACACATATTTCTGATTGTCTTAGGAACTCCTAACCACAAATTTATTTTTGTTGCAACTTCATAAGTGTAATTTTGCTACTGAGAGGTGTCTCTGTTCCTAAGACTATCGAAAATATGTATTGTCCAATGGAGGTGACGCACAGGTTGAGAACCACTGCGCTAGACAAAGAGAACATGCTGGAACACATGGTTGTTAACTACCAGCTTACGTTAGGAAATAAACCATAATAAAGGCAGAACAGCAGCTCCTAACCCCCGACACTGTACCTGACACTGTACCTGACACTGTACCTGCCACTTGTACCTGCCACTGTACCTGACACTGTGTGTATAACCCATACACAAATAACCTCCTTCTCTACTGGCACACGACATTCAATTTCTTACTTTATCTTACAGACTTACTATACAGAGAACTCTATAGAGTAAGGCCCTGCTCCAACAGGAGGGGGGTGTAAATGGGTAGACCCACTTTCTGTATCTACAGACAGGCCAGTTTCAAGTCTGCTCAGATACAGGGGGAACTGGCAGTGAAGAGACAGTTTGTATCTATCGCCCAGGGACCTCAGAGTCCTCTGAAGCTACAGGCAGTTGTGAGCCACCCAATGCAAGCACTGGGTACCAAACTCAGGTTCCCTGGGACAGCAGTACAAGCTGTTAACATCTGAACCCTCACTCAAGTCCCGAGGGAGTGTAAGATCCCTGAAAGTAAGCTAATGAGTAAAGGGTATAAGAACCTTCAAAGTCAGGACAGCGACTATTGTCTCGGAGTGCCGGAAGGCCATTCAAAGACAGACCCACGGAGTCTTCTGGCTGCTGGCACTTTCACCGTTACAGCAGACGGAGCTCGTGTTCCCTGGTTCACGTTCCACATTATACAGAGTTGAAAGAAATCAAACGCGGCCCTTCCATGTAGATCATTTTATTGCAAAAATGTAAGCAAGTACAAATCACCTTATGTGAAATCACTGTGTATTAGCATAAACGTAAGTTCAAGTGGAAAAACAAAAGAATCCGATCAACTGCACAGCACAGGAATAAACATTGAGTTTCAACAGTGCTAAAGTTACTTTTGGAAGACATGATGCAAGTATGGTTTTGCTTATAAGGACCTTAGAAAAATAAAATAAAAATTCTGAGTTAGTGTGTGTGTGTGTGTGTGTAAGTGTGTGTGCATTGTGTGTGTGTGTGTGTGTGTCTGTGTTGTATATAAACTAGGCCGTGAGGTAACAGAATACACTAATCTCACCAAGATTTTATCTTATCTAATCAAATCATGTTTCTGGCTAGAAAACCTTTCTTGTAATCATTTTAAATGTAGTCATTTTAAATGAATAATCCAAACAGAAGTCCTAAGTGGATCCATGTTTCTGTTAAATGATTGCTAAGCCCTAATCTTTAATTTCCCCTCGGGAAATGGCATCAAAAGCATGGCTATCATTCATTCACTCTAGAAGCCTGGATTATCATTTTAAAGACGACAGTGAGTCTGCGCTTCAGCAGGGGAGAATCCATCCAGCGGTGATTACAGGTGAGCCTTGGGCTCGGTTTCATGAGAGATCTCAGTGGAGGCTGAGGCCGAGCACCTGCCCTTCACAGGTTAGCTTTCTCCTTTGCAGCCATGTGAGAGCCGGCCTGTACGTAGGTGTGGATTGAGTTCTGTGTCATGGGAAGAGAACACAAGGCCAGTGAGATAGGCACCTGGGATTTCTCTTAAAACAACTCAGAAATCCATTCACTGTGAACAATTTCATGCTGTGTGGGGCTAAAATGAAACTTATGTGTTGTGTCAGTAAGTTCCTTAGAGCTCAAAGAAAATGCCTAGTAACTGCTGAACGAGGCGATGCCAGTGGATACCAAGCTGTATCTGATCCAGCCCAGCAGGGGCTCCACACCAGCCACACCAGCCACACTGCTCAGGGCTCACCTTAGGCTTCTCAGAGTTGTATTTGTCCAGAAGAGCCTGGATCCGGGCCCCATAGTCAGGGTGGACATCAGTGAAATTCTTGACCTGGAGTCAAAAGGAAGACACATATTAGCATCTCCTTACCCCTATGTGGACTGGCAGTGTCTTGTGCTTACTGGGCAGGGGAGGAAGGACATTTTGATAGGTCATATCAGATTCTGGAGAAAGATCTGTTGAGTCCAGTATAAATTCTTCAGTCAATGGGCTTTGCTGCCTCAGAGAAGCCACTTCACCTATCTGAGCTTCCATGCTCTCTTAATGAGCAAGACAATTATATGTATCACAGAAACACATCTGGTCTCCATTCCTGGCTCATGGCCCATGGAATTTACTGTCATCTGTGTGCCACTGAGATGGTTCATGAGAAACCTGGCGAGCTGGTACCAGACACAATGAGCATAGGATTTGAAGATGGGACTTTCAATCCCACCCTGAGCCTGCATATGATATCCAATCACCTCATAGTGATGACCTGGTCAGCCATGCCTATGCAGGGAGAGCCCCATGAAAGCCCTTGCATGACCAGGCTCTTGAGGAGCCTCTCCGTAGGCGTCGGAAGGCTAGTACAGCTGAGAGACATGAAAACTGGGAGTCCTTCCTCCCCACATCAAGCTCATGTATCCCATCCAAAGAGTACTGAGATGCCCTTTATGATGAACAGATAATACTAGACAAGGTATTTTCCTGGGTTTTGTGAGCCATCCTAGCAAATAGCAAGCTTGGCAGAGGATCCTGTGAACCCTGAGGCAGTAATCAGAACTTACGTGTACCAGCTATCTCGCTTGAAATCTAAAGTGGAAGGGGTTCTTACAAGCTTGACCCCTAAATCTGTGGTGATGAAACAAGTTCCAGGGACTCCTGTCATAACTGAACTGTAAGACAACTAAACACCACCAAAAGTTCAAGAACCTCTTATTGAGGGAGATAGCACACAACCAACCTCGTAGGATATTGTGGGGAAAACACACCTGAATAACTTGGACCAGCTGCCAGTAAACAGCTGACCTCACGGCAGATACAAGTCAGTAGTCTGTGTGAAAGGGCAAATCTGGCACTGCCTCTATTTAACATGATGCACAACACTGTCACATGCCAGGCAACTCCGTGAAGGATACCCAGCCACTGGGTGAGCCCCAGCAAACAGTGAAAAGGAGGTGGGGCACCAGGAACAAACAGAAAGCCTTTAGAGTTTTGGCATGTGAGGAGTCTGAGAAGGATGAGAGCCCCAGTCCACTACTCACAGGCTGCATCACCTGCTCTCATCAGGACCAAGAGATAAAACTGCCCTGCCCTGCCCTGCCCATCCCCCAGAGCAGTCACCAGGCTCTTTGCTGGTTTGTGACCTGAACTCTATAACATTCCAGATAGTAGTCCTATGGTCAGAGTAGCAGCAACTAACACACAGGAACAGAAATGCTACTCAGTTTATATTGAATGTACTTCTGGGACAAACCAAAAATCTAGAAGCCAAAGAGAGGGCTTCAGGTAGCTCAATGAGCAGTCAGCAGACAGACACATCCCAGCACCTTGACTCAGCCTGCTTTGGGGAATAGCTCCATTCTCGCTCTAGAAAAGAAGCAAGCTTCTACTCTGTCTGAAGATGAGTCACAGACTCATGATGATGAACCGTGTGGCTTCAAACCACAAAACCAGAAATAATATCTGTCATCCTCTGAAAGCTTAAGGGAGACGAAAGCAGAGCCACAGCTGGCCATCACACACAGAACTGACTGCTGCTGAATTAAACAGCACATACAAGAATTCACTCTAAACCCAACTGAATTTCTACACTCTTGAAAACCAGATAAAAATGAGAGTGTGTATCACACAAGACAAAACACTGAGACAAGATAATCGGACTTTGACTGAGAATTGCTGCACTGTCTAAAAAGTCATCTTAGCTTGGGTAAACTAGAAACTGCTCTTCCTTGCAAGAGCTCTCCCATGCGGCTGCACTACCTCCATGAGCCAGCAGGTGGCACCCTTTAACGATCAAAGCCAGACTCACCGCTTTCTTCTGAATGAAAAGCTGAGCATCCTTCAGGTGGCAGGCAATGTTCTCACACAGGCGTTTCCTCTCCTCCTCGGTCAACACCTTTGTATAGAATGTCCGCACCTGTTCAGCAACAAGAGAGCAAAAAATAAAACAACCATTTTACCATGAATAGAACTCACCCAAAGTCTACATTTGAAATGCACAATTAAAAATCACTTAAAAATTATAATGGAACCTGTCATCTGTGCTGAATTAATTTGTTTTGCATTCATTTGTTGGTAATAGCTTATAAGTGATTTTCTTCTCTATGTATCTGTGCAGGTATGTATGAGTGTATGTGTGTACAAGTGTGTGTGTGTATGTGTGTGTGTGAGGTGTGTGTGTGTGTGTGTGTGTGGTGTGTCCAATTTTCTCAGGATTGGTTGCTCCCACTTAGCGCCCCCATGCTTCCTCTGGGCATGCTCAGTCTGGTGGGCAGTATCCAAAACGGCACTCTTTCCTGGTCCTCGGCTCTGGGTTGAGACCAGCTGGGGCTTTCTGCAGCTCACAAAACCTACAACTTGATCTCTCGGAGACATAACACCTTCACAAGAGGAAACATCTATCAAGACTCCCACAGGACATATGCTGCCCGTATACCTCCGCTTGCTACTGGGACTCGATTTCATTACTGGAACTTAAAGATAACATGTTTAGCTTAGCTGAGCTGCAGTGCCTTTTCAGAACATTTAAGATTGTCTATGGAGATAGGGAGGTAGGCAGGGCTGGAGGGAGGGAGGCAGGCAGGCCATCTAGGATTGTAATTTTTTTACATTTATTTATTTAGTGTTCACAAGCAAATGCACACATGTGCATGCCATGGCACGTGTATAGATGTTAAAGAACAACTTATGGGTATCAGTTCTTTCTTCTGTGTGGGTTCCAGAGATCAAACTCAGTTTGTCAGGCTTAGCTGCAAGCGCCTTTAACCAATGAGCCATATCATCGCCCAAAAAGTAATTTCTGGAAGCATTTCCAATGGCTCACTGCAGTCAGCTTCTCATGGGAGCTCACTGCCAATTTTCAGGGATTCTGTTAACAAGCTACCTGCACATATACAGCTTTTCTGAGCTCTTGGTCATTAAGCCCTTGATTTGTTCTCCAAAGCTTTTCCTTTTTGGAAAAAAAAAAATCTATTTCCTTTTATGAATATGAATGTTTTGCCCGCCTGTATTAGATTATACACCACATGTTTGTCCGGTGCCCAGGAAGGTCAGACAAGAGTATCATATCCCATGACACTGAAGTTTTGGGTTGTTGTGAGCCACATAAGGGTGTTGGGAATTGATCCTTGGTCCTCTGCAAGAACAACAAGTGCTCTTAACCACTAAGCCATCTCTCCACTCCCTCTTCAAAGCTTTTAATCTGTCTTCCCAACATTCTTTATGAAAGGATAGGTCTGATATGAACAAGTCCTCTGCGCCTGAAGGCCACATGAATAACTTTAAGGAAATAAGCATGAAGCTTCTTAGGTATAGATCACAGGACTTTTATTATGGCACCGCTATGCTTCTTAGGTATAGATCTCAGGACTTTTATTATGGCACCACT
>JADRCH010000075.1:3313173-3335274 GCA_019843965.1 Rhynchomys soricoides
TATCTACAGTCACCTACAACAGCTCACTAGAACTTGGTCCTCCAGCTGTGACTCAGCCAGCCTCCCCCCACCCCGTCCCTACTCTCCCTGGACTCTGATGACCATCATTTCTAACTTCATCTTCTAATGCTCAAATCCCACCAATGAAACAGAGCATGCCACAGCTGTCTTTCTATGCCTGGCTCATTTCACTTAGTGCAATGGTCTACCGTTCCACCCATAGTCACAAAGAGGGGACCTGCCTCCCTCTCTCCCTCCCCCCTCTCTCCCTCCCTACCTCTCTCATTCACTCCCTCCTTCTGGCTAAACGGAAATCCACTGTATCACGTCTTCTTAGCCCATTCACCAGCTGATGGATACTCTTTGAAAACCTAAGAGTGCAGATGCCTCTTGGACATCCAATATCATTTGCCTTAGATATCCACCAAGGAATTCTGGAAATAATCTAATTCTCATTTTTAAAACAACTCAAATAAACTCCTAAAATTGTGATCAGCATATCCCCGAATCTCTGTTGTCTTGCTTTTGTTTTATTTTAAGAAATGGTAGAGTCAGAGTCCATCGAGCTACTACAAGCTTCACTGTAGCTACTACTCTATACCAGTTCTCTCAAGCGGGCAAAAA
This sequence comes from Rhynchomys soricoides, assembly GCA_019843965.1. Lineage (NCBI taxonomy): Eukaryota > Metazoa > Chordata > Mammalia > Rodentia > Muridae > Rhynchomys > Rhynchomys soricoides. The sequence goes on from JADRCH010000075.1 coordinate 3,313,798, forward strand.
TCAGTATTCTGCCTTTACAAACAAGCCAAACACACTCAAAACCATGACGGCACTTTCCCCAGTACTCCGACCTCTACAGCCCTGGTCAACTGGCTGACTGTGTGCCTCATTCCAAAAGACTCCAGAAGCCACATGTCATGGAAATACTTAAAAAAAGCAACTCTGGAAAGTCCCGAAGGGGAAGGCAACTTCAGGATTTAAAAATGCAGGCCACCATCTGCAGGTCACCCAATATGTTCAATGTATCGTAACAGTTTTAACCAAATCTCTTGTGTTTAGAAGAGAGTACCTATAAATTAGTTAGGGTAAACTAAGCAAATGAATGGATGAATTCATACGTATCTCAATCTACCTCAGGGTTCTCTGCTGAGCAAACCTATAAGCAATCTTTTCACTGCAGGCCTGTGGACGGCTGTAGTTGCATCCCAATTTTACAACGAGAAGAATGTCCAACAATACGTCCAATGTCAGATATCTGGGACAGTGAAGATCTGTGTTTAGGTTGGCCTGCCTGCAAGGCTTCTGACTAGGCTCAGCACCCACCCCCCAACCCCAGTCACTGATTCTTCTCCTCAACGACCTTACACAGCTCCCATTGACAATTACAAATCCAGAGACCAATTGTTTTCTTAACATTGATCCAAGATATAAAGGAGACACTTTTCCCATTTGATACACATAAATAGCTTGTTCAAATAAATATTAAAATGTGACAGAAGAAAGCGTGCCTTTGAGACGTTAAAAGGAGAGGTACTAAGCCTAGTTGTGTGGGCCTGAAAGACCAGCTACTCAAGAGGCTGAGGTAGGAGGATTGCAAGTTCAAGGCCCAGCTGGGCTGCCAAGGAAGTTCAAGGCTAAACTGGGCAACTTAATGAGAGCTTATCTCAAAATACAAAAGGTGCTGGGGATGTAGCAGCTCAGAGGTACAGCACTTACCTAGCATGTGTGAAGCCCTAGGTTCAATTCCAGTACCACATACACAAAAGGAGGGAGACTTTGTCATTAGCCCGCTCCCTTCTTCCTAGCTTAACAGCAGTATTTAGAAACAGAAGTTTTTAACCTTCTGAGCTGCTTAGGGAATGATAACCTCTCAAGCTCACTAGTAAATACTGCATATTGTAACGTAAGCTAAGTTCATACCAAAGACAGAAGCCATGTGCCCCAGCCTCTAACTACACACGTAAGGAAGAAATCATCGGCCAGCTACACACAGTTCTAATTTGAGTGGCCTGAATTTATTCTCTGAATTGGTGGCCAATAAAATATTCACAGCATTATTCAACTTTGTACCCTTGGGTGGAAGTAAGAGAAGGGTAGGAAAGACCACTGCTCGGGCCTGTAGGAGAGGCAACAAGAGCTGTGTAGGACGGGCCTTGGACCCTCTGTCCAGACAACGTGTACCTTGTAATGGAACTTGCAGTAGACTGCCTCTCCATTTGCATTAACCAGTTTGAAGGTGTGTGATCCATAGCCATTCATGTGCCGATGTCCATCTGGAATCCCTCGGTCGCTGAACAGGAAAGAAACCTAAGGAACACAAATGGAAACCCTCCCATTTAAACTGAAGCAGCCTGAGTGTTGGCATCCGTGCACTTCCACACAATTCCTTCTCCCTTTTCGACAGAGAACACACTTCCTAACTTCCCAAGGGCTATCATGATTTCACCTATAGAAAATGATAAAAATGTCTGTGAAGGAATGCTAAAGCAAATCTGGAAGCTAAACTAACAAGTTGTTCAAACTTTTATCTTTTTATTTTTTAACATGATATTTTTATTGGTTCTTTGGGAGTTTTACATCATGTACCCAGATCATACTCATTTCTCAGTCCTTCCATGTCTGCCTCCCAACCTTGTGACCTCCCCCAAAGAAATAGAAACAAAATTTAAAAATAGTAGTAATTAATAATAATAATAATGAAAACTAAAAATACAAGTCCAATTTGGGTTGCCCATACACTCGTTGATGCACAGTCAAACCCCCAGTGGCCAGCCCCTTAAAGAGAAATGAATCCTCCCCTCCTACAGCATCAGTCAAAGCAGCCAGAAGCCATCAATTGTGGAGAGTTAATTTCCTTTCACACTTTTTAAGAGTTCTCTTCAATGTCTCCCTTTTTAAGCTGTTACTTTTAGGGATGGGGGATGAGAGTAGGGGTTGTCACAGAAGCCTTCCATGTCCCTCTTTCTCAACTATGCCTCTGCAGTCATCAATGTCACTGCAAAAGTGGTTCCCTTGCTGCTTCAGCCAGAGCATGGACCATGGACTTCCACATGGTTTCTGACGATAGCACAGACCATGAACATGGCCCCCAGCTCCAGTAGGACTACAGACCCAGACAAAGGCCTCAGAGGCAGCCCAGACCACAGATAGCACCATGGCCTGAGGTGGCACGCAGGCCACTCACATCAGCCTGGTCCTCACTGCCGCCATGTCTCCAGTTCCGCCTCTCTCCACAGGCACTGCTTTCCTCTCGCTTCCCTACTGCACGGCTTGACCCCAACTAGACTTTATTCCTAAAGACTCCTAAATGTCAACTGATAGTGTTTCCAACCATCTAAGCATCATGTTCGATGTAAACTCTTTGTGATCAAAAAATCTGAAGGAGCACCCCAAACAGGCAGAAGCCAAATTCAATAAAACAACCCAAGTATCAAAACACATTACGAGGCCTAGTCAGCCATGCTATCCCAGGCGATGTAACAGTGAGGAGAGTCTCACCTGATGAAGAGACTCTGGACGAAGATTCCAGAAATCCCAGACCATGTCCGGGTCCTTCAGATGAGTTTGTGGGTTTCTCTTCTGGCTATGGATAAAGGATGGAAACTAAATGGGGAGGAGAGAGCAAAAATAAAGATCCCAAACCTAAGTTTGTAAGAATTATAGCGTCTTATATAACATATTGTCTATGGCTTCTTTAAGAATTATAATTCTAATCAACACAATTCCAGAAACTTAGATTGTTAAACTTTCGAACGAAATTTATTCAGTACGTACGACTAATTCTTCAGATTCTCTAGTGTCAAATGCACTCAGAGTATCTCTTTAAACACTACCACCACCAAACACACACACACTCACACACACACACCACACACACCACACACACACACGCACACATACTCACACACTCACACCACACACACACAACACACACATACACACTACACACACACACACCATGCACACCATGCACACATACTCACACACACACACACACTCCACACACTCCACACACACGCACACATACTCACACACTCACACACACTCCACACACTCACACACACACACCACACACCACACACACACCACACACACACCACACACACACATACACACTCCACACACACCACGCACACACACACACCACACACACACACATACTCACACACCACACACACACTCCACACACTCACACACACACACCACACATACACACTCCACACACACCACGCACACACACACACCACACACACACACATACTCACACACACACCACACACACACTCCACACACACACACGCACACATACTCACACACACACCACACACACACACTCACACACACCACACACACACTCCACACACATGCACACATACTCACACACACACACACCACACACACACCACACACACCACACACACACTCACACACACCACACACACACGCGCGCACACACACACACTCCACACACACCACACACATACACACACACGCACACTCACACACACCACGCACACACACTCACACACTCACACTCACACACACACACAGAGAAATATCCTCTATCTGCTTCTTGGCAAAGACCATCCTCACCAATCCTCCAGGCTCTGCAATGGAGGCTGGACTATTCCTACCAGGTCAAAGACTCTTGACATGCCAAATCTAAGGCCAATGGTAATTATCATTTGATCTTACAGAGATATACTAAATTCTGGGAGAAAAATGTAAAGCGTGTGGTGGTTTGAATAGGTTTGGGCTCCTAGATTCGTTTGTTTGAATGCTTGGCCCATAGGAGTGGCACAATCAGGATATGGCCTTGTTGGAGTAGGTGTGGCCTTACTGAAGGAAATGCATCACTGTTGGTTCAGGCTTTGGGGGTCTCTATGCTCAAGCTCTGCCCAATGTGGGACAGCCTCCTCCTGGCTGCCTTTAGATCAAGATGCAGAACTCTTAGCTCTCCAGCACCACGTCTCAATGCCATGCTCCCACCATGATGATAATGGACTGAACCTCGACAACTGTAAGCCAGCCCCAATTCAGTGTTTTCCTTTATAATAAGGGTTGCCTTGGTCATGGTGTCTCTGCACAGCAGTAAAACCCTAACTAAGACAAAGGGCAACCCAAACAAGCCACATTCTCTTCTTCCTCCAGGGCTTATCCTCAAATGCAAATCACTAAAGAAAACTGGATGTTAATACAAATCAACACTTGTAGGGAGCAAAATAGTCCATCACCTACCAATATGGCATCCCTGATGAAGAAAATAGGGGTGTTGTTTCCGACCAGATCCCAGTTACCATCTTCAGTGTAGAATTTCACTGCAAACCCACGAGGGTCGCGGACTGTGTCAGCTGAGCCTGACTCTCCAGCTAGAAGAGTCAAAAGGAAGAATGAAACACATGCAGTGCACACTGCACACTGCAGCCAGGAAACCATAAATCACAGAGAAACTTAGCATCTAACACCTTCAGTCCGCTTCCCAGAAGCAGATTAGGTATTTAAATGGAAGATCAAATGCAAGAACGGAACACAGCCAAGTATATTGCAGCCAAGAAACAATAAATCAGAGAAAATTGTAGCATCTGCCATCTTCAATTCACTTCCTGCAGAAGTGGATTCCTGGAATTCCAGAATTCCTGGAAGCAGGTTAGGTATTTAAATGTCTGTGGTATTTTTACAATAACATAACTACTAATTGGGTCTAGAAATCAGACAAAAGAATGAACTGAGGGTGATAAGATATATAAATACCAACAGCTGACAAGATTATCCATTGAAACAGGTAATTAAGATAATTATGAAGATTGGAGTAATAAAGTGTGAGCTGTGTAGAGCTGGCGGGATGACTTAGCCAGAGCTAAGACTCAGGTCAATCCCCAGCACCCACACGGCAGCTCACAACCATCTACCTCCAGTTCCAGTGGATCTCAGACCCTCTCCTGGCATCTGAGGACATCAGGCAACCACATGGTATACAGGTATGTATGCAAGCCAAACATACATACACATAAAATAAAAGTGACAAACATTTTAAGAGGGAGTGAATCGTCAGAAAGTTGGTGTTGAGAAAATTAGTTAGGGTACAGCTTTATTCCTTATCTCATTCATGTTTGCATAGCATGGTTTGTGTGCTTGTGTGTGTGCTTGCTTAAACAGAGCACAGCAGAAAAGCCAGTCTATATGATATGTATATGTATGTATATAGGATACAATTACTAATTCTGTAACGTAATAATAAAATGTCTTCATCAATTCTGAAATGGTTTACTCCCATACTGCAAATTAGATCTGCAGGTCAGTACAGGTAAATCACCCATACTATTGCTGCTCTACACTTAACTCTCAGCAAAAAGCAGTTGTTAGAATGTTTATTAAAGATGAACTCCACTCCATATTTCTCTTTGAGACAATCGCTTGTAGAAAGTTCTTTCTAAATGTCAGAAAACCGTAGTGGTAGCTCCTTCAAGGCTCAACAAACAGAACAGTAAGTAACCTCCTGTATGACTCCAGATATTTTCTATACAATAAAACAGGCTACAATTTCCTACTTTCTTAGCATGTTTTTCTTGAGAGTTTGTAAGAGTAGTTTGAAGGAACCAAAGAAGGCATGCAAACAGACTGACGTACCTACGGTGGAGAATCGAACGGCAATGGGAGTCCTCTTTCCAATATGTTCAAACACCTTTGCCTTGGAGTATCTGGTAATATCATGGGTGACCTCAAAGTATCCAAAAGCACCTAATGAGAAAGACAGAAACTCTCAGTACAGGACCATCACTAGGGCCTCAGGCCCTCAACAGGCGCCTGTGACAAGAGAAACTAAACACACACCCAGCGCCAGCCTTCCGAGATCTTCCGACTTGATGGGGAGAAGAAGTGAGCGTACACAGAATGTTAGGAACCAAACACAAAGCCCAACTGCCACTAGTGCACCAATGAGGGCCACCGGGTGGGAGCCAAGAGGGGATGGTGGGTGCTGCGAGTTTTGGTGACCAAAGACAAAGACCCAGAGGGTCTTGAGACAGATGCAGGGGCCAAGGCATGGAAGGCATAGAAGGACACGGGCTGAAAAAACAGCTACCAAAGGACAAGTGCCGACAGAGAAGATAGAAAACATAGGGAAGTAACAAAGGACAAGTGCCGACAGAGAAGATAGAAAACATAGGGAAGTAACGTATCTAGAAAGCAGAGGTGAAGCCAGGAAGGCTGACCAGAAGAGCACAGAGGCAAGCTAAGGAGAAAATGCATTATCCTTACTACACGGCTGTTTCTCGGTTGTCTGTCTGTCTGTTTGTTTGTTTGTTTGTAGACAGGGTTTCTCTGTGTAACCCAGGATAGCCTGAAATTCTCTATGTTGAACAGGCTGGCCTCGAACTCAGAGATTCACCTGCCTTTGCCTCCTGAGCACTGGGATTAAAGTTATGAACCTGGCTGCTAATCTTTTTCTTACTGGGCTTTTCTTTTAAACATCAATGTCATCTTTTACATCCACCATAAAAGAAGATAAAAGGTTTACAGAAGCTAAACAAAAGGGAAGGAAAGTTCACCACAAACTCACCACTCCAACATAACCGTGCTCAATCTTTTCATTTCAGTATTTATCCCAAAAGAGCCATTTAAGGAAGCTGCAGCTAGCTGTGCTGTTTCTCTATCTGTGTTTTCACTTTCCTAAACTACATAACAGGAAAAGTAATGAAAGGTCACTGATGAGTGTGTGTGTGCTGGAGTGGGAACCCTGGATGAGCTCTCTAGCACTGAGCCTGATTTATTGAGGCAGGGTATTACTGCTTAGCACAGGCTGGCCTTGAAACTCCGTCTCTCTCTGCCTCTGCTTCCCAAGTGCTGAAAATTACAGGCATGTGGCACACACCACACCTGGCTGGAAAGTTACTATGTTTTTGTTTGTTTGTTCTGTGTGTGTGTGTGTGTGTGTGTGTGTGTAGATCAGACGCTGGATGTCCTTGATTGTTCTACACACACACACCCTGCCCAGCCCCCCCCCCCTTTTTTTGAGACAGATCTTTCACTGAAACAAGTTCAATGACCTAGCTAGGTTGGCCGACAGAGAGCTCCCATCCACTCCCCTCCCCCCATGCCCTCCCACCAGTGCTGAGGTTACAGGTACATTATAGTGTGCCAGCTCTTTTTACACATGGATGCTGGAGATCTAAACTCGGGTCATCATGGATGTGCAGGACACACTTTACGAACTGAGCTATCTCCCCAGCTCTCAAAAGTTAGGTTTTTAAATAGTGTTTTGGAGTTGGACAGAGGGTTCAGCAGCTAAGAGCACTGGCTGCTCTTCCAGAAAACTCAGCTTCAACATCCAACATACACACAGCAGAACCGAATGTCCATAACTCTAGTTCCAGAGGATCTGATGCTTTCTTCTGGCCTCCTCGGCACTAGTGGTGCACATATGGTGCACAGGCAAAACACTCTTACACATTAAATGAATAAATATTCTTAATTTTTATACATAATGCATAATATATAAATATAAAAAAATAAATTATATTATTTATGTCTATGTTATATATGTTATATAATAAATTATATATTGTTTATGTTACTTATATATTATGACATAATTATATCATATATAATATATGCAATAATAAATAGTATAATAATTAATATATGATTCTATAATTAATGTTGTTATAATGATATCTAAGAATATAAAAACCTAGGCTATTGTTCTATTAACAAACAATTTTCCTTTCCCCCAAGAATGGAGATTTGGGGTTTTACCAAAAGGAGATTTGGTCTGATAACTACAAGGTTCCTTCTACTCAAGGTTGCCAGGTGCTTTGGGAACCCTTTGAGCCAGGTTAGGAGTGAGGAACACGGATCGCTCTCACCTGCTCCTTTTGCGTGAACCACTCTCTCAGGAATCCGCTCTCTGTCAAAGTGTGCCATCTCGTCAGTGAAAACCACATCCTGAACGAGGAGGGGCCCTCGGGACCCCGCGGTCATGATATTAAGCTTATCTCCTATTGGGTTCCCGCCTCCGGTGGTCAGGACATCGGGTCTCTATGTGAACACGAAGGGAAACGTACAAGAGTCAGTCCAGCTGAACCCTTCACTAACACCACCATTCCTGGCAATATTTACACCTTCCTCCCTGTTCTTAAATTTCCTGTGTGCTAAGTGCTGAGATACTAAATCTGCTCTCAGAAATCCTTATCAATTCCCAAGACACCACCTGTTCTGGGAAGCAGAGGTGACTAATGTCTGCTACCTGGCTCAGCTGCTCCTAGAGATGGGTACTGGATTCCACATGTGAGCTCCCAGATAGGTACCCCTCAAAAGAGAACATATGTGCTTGACACCCAATGTCAAAACCAACAGCAAACAGTTGGTCTTCAAAGAATCCACGCCAGCTGGTGCTTCTCGTGAGCTGACGTCATGCAGTGGAGCTTTCAGACTCAAAAATCTTAGGACACCATGACAGGGACATTCAGAGGTAGTGCTATGGACAGACGCTCATTTCTCTCAAGCTATGTGTGGTATCTCTTCTCAATTTAAAAACAAACAAATGCCTTTCTTTTGGCTAAAAATAATTGTTTCTGATAAGGTGGGTGATGGCACTAATGTTCTACATATGGAAAAGCTCTGGGGGAAATCACCTTGGAATTTATAAAACTCATAAACAAGACTCGCACACAAGTGCTCTACCACTCGATCAACGTTCCTAAATCACTAACAGATTTTCTCACGTGGCCTCAAGGTCATACACTTTGCCTCCAAAACAAACATGACAGGAAAGGCTTCAAGAGGCTACAGTTCAGAAAAGAGCCCAGGGGGCAAAGACTGAGAAAGAAGATTGTCCAACTTCAGGGGATGTCCAGGGCAGCATTGGACAGAGGACTGACGCAGGATCCATCAGGTCTTAGATGAAAACACTACAGTAGAAGCAGGTCTTATCCAATGGTCAAGTACTTTTCTCCTGTGTGTGAGGCTCTGGGCTGGATCCCTAACATTGACAATAACCATAGTGAAGATCATAATCCCACCATGAAATACAGATTTACTAACTACAGTGAGTTGATGGGACTGTAGAATAGGCCACATGAGTTATTTCACTTAAGCTTTCTGACAATCTCATGAGACCCATGTTAGGAATTGAACATAATGGGTGATGCACGTGTCCAGAGGACTTATGTATGTGTATGTATGGTGTGAGCGCCTTTGTGCATGCATGTCCATGTGTAGAGCATGTATGTGGGTCAGGTGCACACATGTAAGCACGTGGAAGCTCAAAGTTGCTTTAAGCATCTTCCCTGATTGTTCTTCCTTTTATTTACTGTGGCAGGTCTCTCAGTTGAACTGAGATCTCACTGATCAACAATTGTAGCTAGCCAGCTTGCCCCAGGGAGCCCGTCTCTGCCTCCTGTGGATATAGATGGCTGCCTTACCTGTCCAGCTTTTACATCAGTTCTGAGGATCTTAACCCTGGTCCCCATGACAAACGCTTTACCCACTGAGCCATCTCTCTGGCCCTTAGGTAACTTTGGACAGAGGATGAATGTTCAACCTGATTACCTCAACTTGTTAACTGTTGTTACAATGTTGCTATTATAATGTTTAGCAAAACATCACTTTTAAAAAAATGTTACCTAAATCCTTTTCCTAGCACCAGCAAGCTCACACACACACAGGTCAGAGGACAACTTGCAGGATTCAGTTTTCTCCTTCTATCATGTGGAGAGAAGGGATCAAACTCAGTTGTCAGGCTGGATGACAAGGACCTTTACCTGGTAACTCATCGCACCAGCCCCAGAAGCAGACATTCTTTAAAATGAACTTTTTAAAAGTCATATTTCTGCTACTGGACAATTTGAAGAGCTAGCTCTGAGAAGGTAGCATTTGTAGTGGGTCTTAACATGTTGGCATCTGGCCAATAGCTACTTACCACCACTAGCTGTCCACCGTGCCTCTCCTGAAACACTTCCTGCTACAACCATACTATTTCCAAGGCACCAAAAGGCTCAGTGGATAAAGACACTTGTTGCCAAGTCTGTCAACTGTGTTCATTCCCTAGGACCCATGAGGTGGAAGGAGAGACTCCTGAAAATTGACCTCTGATTTCCACACACATATAAATAAATAAAACAAGTAAGCAAACAAAAAATACTTTAAAGAACTTCTTCCTATTTTCAATATAGAAAACCAAATCAAAAGGAACTAAACGGAAAACCGCTCTCTACCAAAGACCCCACAGCCACCACCCTTTGCTAGGACTTCATCAGAGAAGCTGTTTCTAGCAATAGACAACAGGGACCCACAACTGGAAAACATGCAGCCTGAGACTTTGGAATGCTCACTGCTAAAGAGGATGTCTCCATCAAACCCCTCCCCTCAAGACTCAGGATCTATGCAGAAGAGGAAAAAAGAAAACTGTGAGAGAGAGCCAGGGATGCTGGGTAATCCCAAAACAACAGTATTTCCAGAAGAAATGGGGGCAGAGTCACACGGAACTGGGACAGCAGGCACAAGACATGCACAGTTCAAACCAGACAAACTCTCAGCACAGGGACAGGAGAGGGCACAAGCCCTACCTCCAGACAAGAGGTTATTTTCACTTGACAGCTGCTGGGAGGGAGAAAATCAGTCGTCTTTGACAGGGTGACACAGAGTACATCAACTACAACCCAGGGCAGATGAGCTGCCAATGCAAAATGAACTCCATGGGCTGTTGTTATTTTCTGGTTTTGTTTTTGTTTTTGTTTTATTTTGTTTTGTTTTGTTTGTGCCTGTTTGCAGTTTTGAGTTGTGTCTGACTCTTTGGCTTTTTTGTTGGTTTTGCTTTGTGTTGGGTTTTGCTTTTGTTTTTAAGAGAAAGAAAGGATATGAAGTTGGGTGTGTGGATCAGGGACAAGTTGGAGAAGAGGTAAGAACAGGACCAAAATATATTTTATGAAAAATGAAATTTTAAAGACAGAAAATGTGAAAGTAGCTTGTTTGTAAAGAAGAGAGTCTTAAGTGACAGTCGCATAATAGCATATGCAAACCTCACTGGCACCTGGACCTGAGAACTATCTGAAGAGAGCCAGACAGTCCAGGTTAGGGCTCTCATGCCCTCCCCCAGGCTCCATGAGTTTCCAGGACTCCCAGGATACCCCAATTACTCCCAGTCATAGCTATCTGGTCATAAAGCAAATTTGGCCAAGAAAAGAGGCACATGGAGTAAGGTCTGAAGGAAGTCAAGCTTTCCAAGGTCCTCTCCCACAGGTCACATCATCTACCTCAGCAGCAAGTAAGGACACACGTGAAATGATGCCCTTAGAGGCTTGTACCCAGGTTTTCCATTGAGGGCCAGGAGCACAGGCACCCTTAGCCTCCCCAAAGGACAGCAGGTGTTCAGCAGAAAACACTACATCACTGGCACAGCTTAAACCCAGCCATCTGGTGGTGGGAACCCTTTGGAACTGGGCATGTAGATCTTTCTGGAGATGGCAGTCTTAGGCAGGCCACAGAGGGACAATCAGGAAACTGAACACACTGGCAAGATATTGGCTCTTGGGGGGTTGGGGTAGGGGTGGGAGTCTGGCACAGTGGTACTACTGAGTTCTTCCTTATTATCTGGATATACACCCTGAAATATTTACGGGTGAGATGACTCTAGGTCTGAAATGAAATCCCAAAAATGGAGGGGGCATAGGCGAGGCAAAAACAAAACACTGTCATTGCAACTTGAAGTCAAGCCTTGAGAAACTCAGCACACTGGATCTCTCCTCCAGCACCGGTTTGACATCTTCCACAGCGTTGTAGGGTTTGGGGTGTGGGAGAGGAGTTTCAACGAAGCCTCAAAGGGGGAAAAGTGTCCAATAAAAGGAATATGGGAGAGTTCTTAAAGCCCAAGAAAGGGTGGAGGGTGCTTCAGTAATGCAGCTATGCCCTGTGAACTCCCATCATGCTCCGCTGTAGTTTCCTGTGCTAACATGTTTACTCCAGACCAGACCAAGAGTTCTGCACTGTACACAGAAAAATGTATATTAGGCAACTGTTCAGATTAGAAACACTGCTTCCTACTCAGAAGGCTTGTTCTCACCAAGAAATATTTAAAAACTCAACTTTCGTGTGTACCAGGTAATCCTAAATTCTGAATTCGGTCTCTTATATCCTCTCTTAAATAGCAACAGGCCAGATGGTGGTGGCACAAATCTTTAATCCTAGCACTCAGCAGGCAGAGGCAGGCAGATTTCTGGGAGTTCAAGGTCAGCCTGGTCTACACAGCAAACTTTAGGACAGCCAGGGCTATAGAGAAAGACCCTGTCTCAAAAAACAAAAAATAAATAAACGATAATCTTCAAGCGCTGTATCGACACTTACACCTGGGGATGGGTTCTCAAGAATAAAATAAAGAGATGAGTGCACAACACTGGGACATGTTCTGATAGCCTTCAAGGTGGGAACCTAGGCTTGCACAGACATGGTGACACAGCGATCAGGTTGAGGAGGCGGATTGAGTTCAAGGCCAAACTAGACTGTATAGTGAGTTCTAGGTGAGCCACATAGTCTCAAAATCATCATCATCTTTAAATTTTTTTTAAAAATTTAAAGCTAGATAAGTATGCTTTCTGAACCACAGCTAAGACTTTACACTAGTATATACTATCTTGTAAACTGACTCGTCCTGGTTAAACCACCAGCTGCCTTGGCCAGTAAGTCAATGTGTACTCAAGAGGCAAAAATGAGTTTTCATTCTACTATATTCATTGCCTAAATTACACTGTGTGGACCACCAAAGGTACTCAATAAGAAACTAAATATGATATTAAAATATGGAATAAATAACTACTTGATAAAATGTTAAGCAGTATTTCACATGAACTGTAAAATCTAAGAGTAGAAAAACATGAAAGTGTGTGTGTGTGTGAGTGTATGTGTGTAGTCAGTTCCCATGAGTGTGGGTCCATTTGTGTATGTGTGTATGAAAGCCAGAGTTTGGGCTGGAGAGATGGCTCAGTGGTTAAGAGCACTGACTGCTCTTCCAGAGGTCCTGAGTTCAATTCCCAGGAACCACACGGTAGTTCACAACCATATGTAATGAGATACAATGCCCTCTTCAAGTGTGTCTGAAGAGAGCTACAGTGTACTCACATACATAAAATAAATAAATAATTCTTTAGAAAGAAAGCCTGAATGTATTCCTCCATGGCTCTCTACCTTATTCACTGAGACAATGTCTCTCACTTGAGCCCAGAGCACACCAATTCAACCAGTCTGGCCAACCAGGTTAATCTAGGAAGTCTCGGCTTCCTCCCGGCATTTATGTGGATGCTGGGAATCCAAACTCCAGCCCTCACACTTACAGAGCAAGCACTGAGCCACCTCCCCAGCACTGAATCCATGTGCTCTGTGAAGGGCACAAATGGAAACTGCTAGAACGAAACAGTGTCCTGAGCCATCTGCCTCCTCAACTTGGTAACTGCTACTCCATCTGCAGCCATTAAGGCCTATTAATCTGAATATGAACATAGACTCTCTAAAGAACGCTGTGTTTATTTTGGAATAACAGAAGAGACTCACAACATGGAATATTTGCCTTGGTGTTTTCAAGGGGACAAGAAAACAGTATAATAGAATAAGGGAAGATGGTTGTGTAAATCATTGTGGGACAATTTCCGCAGCTGTCAGGATCAGTAACAAGGGTAGCAATGGTCCACGGCTGAATGTCTATGTCAGACAGATGTTCTTACAGAAGATTTTCTGTGGAAGCGCACAGTGGCCTTTGTGTGGAATGGGTAAAGCCGACTCTTTTGTCCGTGATTCTTACTAAGCAAATATGCATGAGGTCCCTCCTTCACAATCTCTGGGCTTCATTATGATTTTTGGTTGCCATTACTAAGGTTTGAAACAAGCAGTTCCATTTGATTCTGATACTATCCATAGGCCTTACAATAAGATCTTATGAAGTCATGGCACAACTCTAAAGTAGCTGACAAGCTAGCCAACAACTACTGACCCATGGTGCTCAATAACTATCAGGAGGGCCAAGGACAGGAGGAAATAGCAAGGGACTCCATGAGATCCAATGGATTATTGTTAATTCCAGTTGAAAAAACATTTCTCTGGAGAAAAATTATAAATGTCCGACTAGACACTCATCGAGCCAGGGCTCCAAGGACAGACTGAATATAGTCACTCAGTTACACATAGGAGAAAGTTTTGTTAAGCAAGCCTCTGCTATCTTAGTTGTATGTGAGTAAACAAGTCACAGTAGTTACTAATAGATATCAAGTATTCACTTTTACTGCTTCATAACCAAAACACAGCTGCTGGTTTTCAATAATTAAAAACTCTTAGAATAATCTTATATAAAGATCAAACTTCCCAAGAGCACAAAACAGCGACTACAGAAAAGGGTTTTCTCTCTTGAAACCAGATCAAATTTTTGTTAGCACCATGACCAGTCTAATGCAAGTTTCCAAAAGGCAGGGAACAGAGGGAGAATCTGGACAGAAAGGCTTAAGAACTGAAGGACAGGTCTTCTACAGATGAAAAAGATTCCTTTTCTTTTTTATTAGAAGCTGCAGGATTGGAGTACTTTTTTTTTTTTTTTTTAAGAAAAAAAAAAAAGGAAACTAATAACAAAGATGATAAGCGTGAATTTATATTTTCTGATTTACACTTAATATTTTCTGATTTACACTTTATAATCAGCTTCTGCTTTCTAACCTGGAGAGAAAAACACAGAATAGCCTAGACCTTGGCTAAGATAAAGACTTAGAAAAGTGTGACTCCCTTGGCTGTCTCTCTCTCCTGCTGACACACCATGACTTAGCAGTTCTGCTCCTCCTGCTTGCATGAGGCATGAGAGCTCATCCAGGTTAATTCAGCTTCTCCCTCTCCATTCCTCTCCCATCCCTCACATAGGCTCTGTGCCATCAGCATGCTCATTATCAGTGTTAACCTCAAAAACGTACATTCTCTTGTAGAAAACTCACTGGCAAGACAGGCAGGCTAAGAGCTGGTAACGAGGGGACAGAATAGTCAGGACTCTGATGTTCACATTCTCCAGTGAGCAGAGGTGACTTATTAAACCCGGGAATCCCAAAGAGCCCATGTGGTCAGAGCAGTGGGAAACAAAACTCCTATTTCAGCCCCATGCAAACTTCTGAGGACACCTGCAGAATCACTCTTTAATATATTTTTGAGAGGAAAAGAGGGTTTTTTAGGTCAAGCCCACGAAGATGCTGGATTCAGTGTTCAATAATCAATATTCACAAAGCTCCCAGTTCAGTTGTCAGCAACATCTGCCCACAAGAAGACTCCATTTTGTAAATTGCTCTCACAGTGATCAACACTCTGGTTCTGATGCCAAAGAAGGAGCCATCCAACTTGGGGCTGGACATCTGGTTCTTAGGAGATAGCAGAATGGCGGCATTTCCAACCTTTACAGCTCCAGGAAAAATAATTTTAAAAAAGGACATTTTAAGTCATAAAAAGACATTGTGTCTGTTGGCTCATCACATGAAGGGAAAATACATGGACAGTTTTCCAGGAAATAGGAAATGTGTATCTTAGACAACATAATAATGTGACTTCCTAGACACAGAGATAGACCGCAATTCCCAGATTCCCCTATACTTAGCCCATAACAGAGGTCCAGCTCAGACAATTAGAATAGAAGGGAACCTGATCCCAAATCTTCCCAAATACTGTGGCTGAATACGGATGCCTCAAGTACTTGGGGGGCGGTGGGGTTCTTACTTACTTATACTTATTTTTATGTGTGTGTTACTGTCTTGTCTGCATACAGGTATAGGCACTACGAGGGTTCAGTGTCCACAGAGGCCAGAAGTGAGTGTCGGATCCCTGTAACTGGAATTACAGACCTTGATTGAGCCATCGTGAGGGGGTTGGTAACCCAGGTCCTGTGTCAGAGAAGCCAGTGCTCTTAACTACTGAGCCATCTCTCCAGCCTCCTGCTTCAAGCACTCAGAACCTTGTGCTAACCACTGGCAGCTTCCTTCAGCTGAGGCAGCTTTCTTCCGCTGAGGCCTCAGTAACTACACAAACATTCCTGTTTCTTTCAACCTCAAACCACTCTGAACCATACAAAAAAGGAAGACATTTCTGATGTGTTTATGCCATTTTGTATGTTGGACACCATGATTCCAGTGTTTAGCCCAAACAGGACAGAACTTAAAATGTCCACAAATCCACCAACCAAAGAATACACATGGAGGGGCCCATGGTGCTGGCCACATATGTGGCAGAGGGCCTTGATGGCCATCAGTGGGAGGAGAGGCCCTTGGGCCTGAGGGTGTTAGATCCCCCAGTAGAGGAGAATGCCAGGGAGGGAAGACTGGAGTGGCTGGGTGGGTGGGTGGGGGAATACCCCCATAGAGGCAGGGGAGGGGGATGGGATAGGGGGATTCAAAAGGGGAGATCTGGAAAGGGGAGAACATTTGAAATGTACATAAAGTATCAAAAAGAAAAAAAAGAAAAAAGAAAAAAAGAAAAGAAGTTCCAGAAATCAATGGTGAAAAGACAAACAATGCAAGTTTAAAAAGGACGAAAGAGACACCAGCAGTTATGCTGGAGCTGATACTTAGCAGGCATCTGAGAGGATGCTCAACACCTCCAGTCCATTACTGCAAAGCAAATTAAAACCAGAGAGCAATGACTAAGTAAAAGTCTGGCAAGACCGAAAGCTGATAGAAAGCAAGGCACCCAGAACTTCATGTTGTTGATGTAAAATGGTACAACCACTCTGGAAAATGACTGTGCAGTTTGCTCCTAAAACAGACATTGGCCCTATAACCCAGTAAATCCTACACTCTCAGTAGTTTAGGGTTTTGTCTTATTTACTAGGACAGGATTTTTGCCATGAAACTCAGACTGACTTCAGACTGGTAATCCACCTGCCTCATCCTTAGGACTAGAATCACAGGTGTGTGCCAGCACATCCAGCTAGATACCTTCTAGGAAAAAAATCAGAGTGTGGGTGCATAAAATGACTGGTATAAGAGTTTTCATATTGGGCTGGAGAGATGGTTCAGCGGTTAAGAGCACTGGCTGCTCTTCCAGAGGTCCTGAGTTCAATTCCCAGCAGCCACAAGGTGGCTCACGACCATCTGTAATGGGATCTGATGCCTTCCTCTGGTGAGTCTGAGGACAGCTGCAGTGTACTCATATACATAAAATAAATAATTTTTTAAAAAAGAGTATTCATATCAACTTTATTCATAATAATCCCAACTTGGAAATAAGCCAGGTAGCCAGCAATAGTATAAACAAAGAGTGGTCTAATCTCGTAACAGAGTACCACATAGTGTGGGAAGATCTAACCGCTGATACACGGCACGAGAAAGCATTCACTGAACAGCAAAAAGAGCTTTATACAAAAACCCATAAATCCACGGTTAAAACATTCAGAACAATGATTTCCACTGGAAACACTGAAGTGTGTGTGTCTACGTTCATGTGTGTGAGAGTCAGAGCACAACCTCAGGTGTCAGCCCTCACCTTCCACCTTGTTTATGGTGATCTTCTACTGTGTACACAGGTTAGCTGGCCTGTGAACTTCTAGATGTTCTCCTGTCTCCCAGTTCCACAAAAACCATTGGGATTCCAAGGTACACATCACCATGGCAGGGTTTACATGGACTGTGGTGATTCAAACTCATAGCCTCCCACTGAGCCATCTCCTCAGTCCAGCCTCGGATACCTTGATACAGGCTCAGGATGCAATGGTCTATGTGTGTATTAAACCTTGTTGAACAGAACACATAAATCTACATGTTTCATTATATGTAAATATCACTGTAAACCTGCACACGCACACCACGCTCTTCCTTCACATCCCCAAAGTGTTCAGGTAGGAAGTATATTGTTGAGGAGATACTCTTTAAAACAAATCACTAATTTCCTGGATGAACCAAGGGATAGAAGACGGATGACCCTATGAAAGAGAGGTAACTGCAATACAGAAAGCGGACTCTCGGGCTTCTTTTCAGTTAGGACACTGCAATTCTTCTGAATTCTCAACACCTTTCATAATTAAGTATTTCAGCTTTTCTGGGCTACATAGCACATGCTAATTTCCTTCCAGAAGGTAGGGGGATTCCCCTTCTAGCAATGTTTATTCAGAGTAGCACAAATTGAGGAAGAAAACATCGGTATCACCAACAATGGGTGACATACACGGAGCCCGAGAGGTTATGGAAAGGGGAGAAAGAGAGCAACAACTTAACAATTTCCCCAAACAAACTGGTCTCAAAATAAACAGGACACCTTTAAGAGCATGTGTATTTTATTTTCTAAAAAACTCACTACACACTCCAAGTGTTTTTCAGTTCACAAGTATCCGTGACATCATGAAGCAGGTTTTAGCAACCACTGGGTACCCAAGAGGTCCTGGCTCTAAGGAGCTCAGTTCTAATCTTGACTCTACCACTAACTAGCTGTATGCCCTTGATTACGACTCTGTGTCTCTCTGGTTCGCTTGAAGAACTCAGGGAAAAAAACTTAATGGACCTAGCTGTAAATAATAAAGAACAATGGGGCCCAAACTAGTCCATGAACACTAAACATTGATCTCCCAGTTCACCAACAAAAGCAGAGTTTAAAGGAAGAAAGAGCAAGGGGGAAAGTCTCCCTCACCCCTACCCCCACCCCCACCCCGCCCTGCTAACCAGAAGCCATGGGACCGTGCAGTATCATCTGCTCCAACCTCTAAGATGTCCAGGCCAAGTCTACTGAAATCCCCAGTGTCTATGTAGACACTGTTACAGTGTCATCTGCTTGGGATATCTTGCAGCCAGCCCCAGCATTCACTCTACACTCCACAGCTAGTCTGCCATCAGAACTAAATGGTAAACATCTTGCCTCTCAGTGCTGACTCTAAACTTCTCCAGGGTGTGGTCTTATCTCACAGGAATATTTGTACACCTTGTCCAGCACTGGGGTACTCAAATGGCACATTTGAGCATTTGAACAGGCATTCAAAGTTATGTAAATCAAAGCGATGATTACTGTCTAATGTTATTGCCAGTTCTAAAATACCAGGTCTGATGCTCCTTGGTGCCAATGAAATAATGAATGTGAAAATGCTTTTATTTAATCATTGAATGTTGTGTGTTCTGTATGTCACCATGAATGATGCTGGGGGCACAGGCCCAGGTACCTCCCAAACACCAACGCGATTTCACAAACATAAAACGGGAGCTGGCTCCAATTTCCTGGCTCGCAGCTGCAGCTCTCTGCCTCTTTGCCCAGGCGGCTCCAAGTCTCCCTCAAGCTGTGCCCTATGCCCCAGCTGGCACAAGTGCCAAACGGAGCCATCCACCCGGCCCCTGCTGCCAGCGACAAGGCCGGCAGCCCCTTCCCCTCTCCGCAGAATGGAACGGTCCGTGGGACAGAAAGCGGCCACCCGAGCGCAGCCAGTGGTGCAGCCCCAGCGCAGGCCACCCAGGGGGAACCCGCGCCGTTACTCGCCGCCGCCCACGTTCTTGTGAGGCTCTGGGAAACACAGGGTACCTGCGAGGCCCGCTGCTCCTTCCACTGCTTCATCTGGTCGCTGGCTGGGTCCCGGCTGTCCGCCATGGTGTAGGATTGCGGAGCTGCAGAGCTGCGGAACGTGAGGCAGGAAGGCCGGACGCGCGCGGTCTCCACCCGGGGTAGGCAATCTTGTGGGCCAGGCCGGCTGGAGTGGTGACTTCAAGCTCCGACAATCAGCACCGCCCCCCACAGCCACCTCCTGATTGGCCACTGAAACTCTAGAAGAGATGAGATTGGAAGAAAGGTGGGGCGAGGAGTGGGGGCTCCGGGAGGTGGACCCGGGAATGGGAAGAGACTGGAGAGACGGGTGGGGGCCCGAAAGGCGGTGCTGGGACCCTGCCGGTGCTCTCTGACCTTTGAAAGTCACAGCTCAGGGTCCAATTCCTCTGTGCAAAGTTTTCTCACTTTGCTTACTTTGTTTGCTACTAATTGGTGGGTGGTTCTTTTTCTTCCTTCTCTCACTCAGATTATCATTTACCAAGCTGTATACCAATAATTTACTGTAAAAACACTCAGAAACTGTTTAATCTTACTAAAGATCAGTGCGGATCTCCTTTGTGAGAGGGAAAAGTCTGACTTGTGACTTGGCCCACTGTGCCAAAGTGGCCTAGATTGACTGCAGTGACAGGCTCCTCCATTTTCTCCCCTGACACGGAAGAATACTGAAAAGCTCTTTGTCTTTGGGGTAAGGGGGATCCATGTTGGTTCTGAGGATGTGGCTCAGAAGGTTAAGTGTTTGTCTAGGATGCACGAAGCCCTTAGTTTAGTCGCCATGATCATATAAACCACGTGGTGGTGCAGGCTGTTACTCCCAGTCCTCCAGAGGTAGAAGCTAGAGGATCAGAAATCAAAGGTCATCTTCAGCTACATAGCTCCTTTGAGACCAGACTGGGATATGAGACTCTGTCTCAAAAAATAAAAATAAAAAAAATTTAAAAAATAAACTAGAAAGTAAAGCATTTACTAATGTTTGTAAATATTTGGTGACTTTGCAGCTTATTTTTTATTTTAATCAATAGGTTGTATATTTTCTCTCAGTTGGTAGAATTTATCTTTAAATTGTAACAGTGTCTATGGACTGTGGACAAGTGGACGGAGGACATTTCAAAGCTTGTTCCTGAAATTTGACAAAGATGTGGTAACGGGAATTGATAAAATTCTAAGCTTTGCAGTCCCTTGGGGAAACAGTCACAACTTCATCTTATCAATGGCATTTTTTCCTATATTGTTCTTAACACAATTGTAAAAAATACCATTCACTGTACCATTTGTTTGGTGTCTTTTGCTATGTCCACATCTACACTGTCCCTAGAATGTGAAGCCCATAAAGGTAGTGAGTGTCAAGTCCAAAATCCCATGGGACCAGCAAAATGGATCAGTGGGGAAAGTCACTTACTGCCTGGCCTAGCACCCAAAGTTTAAATCCCCAAAACCCATGAGGTAGAAGGAAAGAACCAACTGTCAAATGTCTTCACACACACACACACACACACACACACACACACTCATGCACATGGCTGAGAATTTAGCTCAGTGGTAGAGTACTCACCAGCTCTACTCATAGAGCATATGTGAAGCCCCTACCACAAAAAGAAAAAAGTAAATAAAAATAAGAAAATATGGAGCTAGCAAGATGGCTCAGTGGATAGGGAACTCACTGCCAAGCCTGACAACCTGAATTTAATGCCCAGACCCCACATATTAGATGGAAAACCGACTCCCAAAAGTTTGTCCCTGACT
>JADRCH010000075.1:3335284-3348959 GCA_019843965.1 Rhynchomys soricoides
ATTAAATGGAACACCAATTTTAAGAGCTCCTTGAGTGCTTCCTATATGTCAGAGACTGTTCGACTATTAGGTTTTGGTTTTTTTAACATATTTGCATACTTGACCCAACAACACTGTAAGTTATATACTAATATCACGATTATTAAATGGCCCAGGAAGCTGAGGTACAAGAGGGTAAATAAAGAACTTGCTCAAAGTTGCACAATTACCGACAGACATAATCAAAATTCAGTCCCGTCCACTCATCTCCAGAGCCTGCTGCTTGTTAAGTCAGTGTTGAGAGAAGGAGCAAAGCAGACCTTTTCTCTGTAGCTAGAATACACCTGATCAAGGTAAATAGAAGAGGCCTGAGTCATGTGTTCTCCTTCATTCTTTGTATGGACCTGTCTTGTTTGATTTGGAGCTCACTCACTCCTTTCTTTCTTCTCTGTTTCTGTTACTGTTGTCTTAGATTCCTAAACAGTTATTTCCACAGGAACAAAAAAAAAAATGGAGAGACCAGGCAGGCTCTGATCTTGTCATGTCTTATGTTTTAAAATAAGGCGTGTGCTTCCAACAGTGGCAATGATTTGATACTGGCTGCCCAAACAGAATTCCTACTCATCATTTTTAGGATTACAAGCCAATCATAGTTTAGGTGGAGACATCTCTAAAGATCGCCTATAGCTTCAAGTAGTTGAAACCTGATCCCTCTGATCCCTCAAGGTAATTCCAAGCACTGAACTCAGCAGACCGGCTGAGTTAAATATTCATATAAACATGAGTATTTTGTTATCACTGAATAAAGTTGCTGTTTGGGGAATGCTATTCTCTGGTTGTTCTGAGTTCAGTGAAGTAAAATACACTGGCACAAACCATAGTGTTATTAATCCTGATACTGGGACATCTGAAACCCATTCTAGACGGCCAAGAGAAGAGATTAGACATTCAGTTGGGGGATCTGTATGGGTAAGGGTTCCCTCCTCAATGGCAGAAGTAAAGAAGGGAGAGGTGTATGTCTTGGATGACGGGGGCAGTCCCAGGAACAGCCACACCAACGGAGTAGTTATTTACTTAGGTCTTGAGTCCACCCACTCTCCAAGAAACATTTCGATTTAATTCTCTTCACTGTGGCTTTAAGAGGTAAGCTGCGGAAGTGGAGAGGAGGCAGAAAGCAGAACAGAAAAGAGAATTACTTGTTTTTATAATGAGCTTTGGCTGTAAGGGAAGGGTGCAGATACCTCCCCAACGCCATCCATAGTCCACCATGGATCAGGCCTGAGCAGCTAGAGAAGACGACAAAATTCTAATTCTAAAGAAACTAGTTTTCTGTATGGCAGTGGCCTGTAGCCCAACTGTTTCACCTCAGCCTTCCTGCTTCAGCACTTAGGAGAGCCCGGCTTTAACTTGGTGTCTACGTATGGGCACAGATCCTGAGGTGCATGGATTCATGTGCCCTGACTCTCTGTTCTTCATGTACCATGTGTGCAACCAACCTAGAACTGGAGAAGGGGGGAACACAAACACCAGAAGGGGGCTACTGTTTCTACTGCTTTTGTTTTTTAACAAGTAAAGCATACATGTAAGGCTTAAAAACTATAGACTAATATACCAAAAAAACTTTCACAGGTGGCATTAAATGTCCTTTTTACCAATGTTATATCTCTTACATATACATAAGGGTAAGAGAGAGAGGCTTGAAATGGATCGTGTAGAATATTTAACTGCTTTATTATGCTTTTTAAAGTGTTTGTTTGTTTGTTTGTTTTTGAGACACGTTCTCATGTATTCTGGGCTGACCAGAATTAGAATTCTCTGTGTAGCTGAAGATGACATTGAACCTCTGATGTTCCAGACTCTCACATCAGTTGCTTTCTCATTGCTGGGATAAAACACCATGATGTCTTTCAGAAGACATCATTTATTTTGACTTATGGTTCCATGGTCAATAATGCTGGGGGGTGGGGAGCAGTGATAAGGAGCAGGCATTTTGAGGCAGGAGCAGAAAACTGAGAGATCCCATCAGGAAGCAGAGAGCTGGCTGTGGACTGCAGCTACATATTCTCAAAGCGCACTCCCAGTGACACGAGCCTCCTAAAAGGCTCAGCCTCCTAAGCCTCCCCCAGACACCAACTGAGGACCAAGTGCTCAAATACATGAGCCTGTGTGGGGTATTCCTTATTGGAAGTGCCACCCTCTACCTCTTGGTCTATGCAGCACTGGGGATAGCTTTGTGCATGCCAGGCAAGCAGAACCAACTGAACCATGTCTTCAGCCCCGTGTCCTGCTTTCTCACTTAGCATTCCAGAGTGACGTTTTTCCCAACTCATTTCTATATCTTCAAAAAAAATATTTTTCCCTCCCCACAGTTACCCAATTTGCAAAGCAGGTTTCTTCATTTACTTGTCCTCTTACACTGAACATTAATTTTTCTACTATAACAGTGTAATTACTTCCTGTATTTGCTTTTGTTTCTTTGAGGTTTATTTTCAGAAGTCACCTTTGGGTCAAATCATCTGAACATGTTAAGGCTCCTGCAGCATTTAACCTGATGGTCTCTTGAACGCTGAGCCAAGCTTCTACTCACTGGCTCTCAGAGGATGGTTGAGTAATAAGATCTAAAAGGTGGGTAGGTACACTCTAGATATTTCTAAGTTACTCATTGTATTAGATACTTCAGAATGTAGCCGGGTGTGGCACATGACTGCAGTCCTGTCTCCAAAGAGGTAGAGGTAGGATGATCTGGAGTCCAAAGCTACATAAGTTCCAGATCAGCCCGGGCCACTTGAGACCTTGTTTCAAAACCAACCAGAATCGAATAGAGTTATATATTTTATTGAATTCCTCAAAACAAAGATATGCCTCTCATATTACATTCAGCCACCACCACAGCTATACTGAATTCACACAACCTGCAGCCACGTCCTAGACTTTTGTCTGTGAGGAAAGACCAACAGAGACAACTCGGCATGGCAGCAAGTGTGTGTGATAGGAAGGGGCAAACACAGGCATACCCAGGAAAGCCGATAGCCTGAGCATGAGAGGCAAGAAAAAGCCATTGCTGAATTATGAAGAGTTACCAGGCGTGAAGTACAACACCAAGAATGGGAGTTATGGTTCAACCATCATGGAGATCTGAAATGGTTTCTTCCAGTTTTCCTTGAAAGCCTGATTTCATTAATGGTGTACTGTGGTGTCTCATGGACTGGGAGAGCAAGCAGACATCTATCTATCTATAACTAAGGTTCATCCTTGTTGGATTTGCCAGGACACCGACCTCTGTGTTTAACTTTGGTTCTGGCTCCTTCTGCTTAGTCACTGTCCCTCCTGTCAGCTGTCATCCTGAACTACTGTGTGAGACAGCCACATTTAATGTCTGGGATGATGTGCCTGGCTTAGAGTTGGATTTTTATTTGGTTGGTTGGTTGGGTTTTTTTCTTTTTCTTTTTTGGTGTCTGAGGTATTTTGATTGACGCTCCTGTTTGTGCTATAAAGTGGTGTACCTGTGCATGGCCCTGGGCTGAACTCTAGATGCAGAAACCAGACAAACCTGACAAAACATCACTGGCAAATCAACACACTGAGTACAGACTGAGAAGACTGGGATATAACTCGGTGGGAATACTTGACTGCATATGCAAGGCATATGCTGGATTCAAACTGCAGTATTGGGTAGAGTATTCAACATGAGCGAGGTATCTATGAAAACATAGACAGTTGGTTATAAGAACAAAGGTCCTGTGTGAAGCTGTTGGTCATACCTAGTGTGTGGGAGAACAGGTGTCTCTGTCCTTTATTTCCATAAACTCAGATCAGCAGGGCTTTTAGAAGCAAAGTATCAAGGAACCTGGCTAACCCACATTATCGTCAGAGCAGTTGATGTGGGGTCTAACTATGGCTATTTACAAAGTTCATGATCTCAGACAAGTTATTTAGTCCTATGCTCTTAGGTGTGTAGGTGTGCACTGCAGGCAAGAAACAACTTTTTGTTCTGTTTTGTGTAGAATGTGTGTGAGCACATTCATGTGAGAGTGTGTGTGTGTGTGTGTGTGTTGCGTGTGTACTGGGGTGTGGGTGCATGTACTCATGCTTGTACATATGGATGTTGGAGGAGGATATTTTACTTTATCTGTTTTTCTCCCCTTTATTCCTTTTAAGACATGGTCTTTCACGGACCCCAAAACTCACCATTCCCTTAGGTGGATCAGCAAGCTCCCAGGATCCTCCTGGCTCTGCCTCTCAAGGCTGGTGTTACCGGGAAGAGTAGCTATACCCTTACACTTTATGCAAGTGCTGGGGACTTGAACTCAGGTCCTTGAACTTAAGCAAGCCTCCTTGTGTACTGAGCCAATGCTCCAGCTTACATTTTCAAGACGAGATCTCTCACTGGCCTGGAACTTTTTAAATAAGCCCCAGGCATGTATCTGTCTCTGTCTCCCCAGCACTGGGATTGCAAGCATGTGCCTCCACATTTGGCTTCTTAAAACATGTTTCTGGGCAGCTGGAGAAATGGCTCAGAGGTTAAGAGCACTGACTTCCAGAGGTCCTGAGTTCATTTCCCAACAACCATATGATGGCTCACAAACTATCTGTAAAAAGATATGTTACCCTCTTCTGGTATGTCTGAAGAGATTGACAGTGTACTCAAATACATTAAATAAATTAATTAATAATAAAATGCATAAATAAATAAATTAAAAACACGGTTCTGGGGATTGAACTTACCCAAGGCAAGCACTTTACTGACTGAGCTATATTGCCCCAGCCAAGGTACTTAGTCCAAATTTCCATTTAAGTGGAGTTCAAAACACCTTCTACATTAGTTGTAACTTATATCAAAAAAGAACAATAAAAGACCCAGAAGGTTCCAGAGTGATTAGGCAATTCTGCCACCCTTAACTCAAGCCATCCATCTCTTAGTCCAAAGTTCAGATCATATGCTCACAATTGCATGCCAACCACTGGGAACGTGGTCAAAGGCACAAATGCCCAGTCGATTGCAGAGCCCAACCTGGAAAGGCACACTTCTTTTCTGCTTCTGTCCTTTCCCACTGGCTAGAATGTTGGAAACTGGGACATGTACTCACTGGCTAATCACGTGTTTAGCAAAACTGAAACATTTTATTGTAAAAAGATATTGAGAGTCAGCTGGCAACATCAGCTACATTGAGCTACTGGAACTATTGTCAGCGCTAATGGGGAAAATACTTAAGAGAATCAGTTGTGAGTATTCTCAGTTACAAGAGTTTTCATTGCTCTTTATCCCATGTGGGGCTTTTATAGGCTAGTTCTACTCTTTAGAAAATCTAACCAGTTTTATGTTAGGACATTACATTGTGTTTGTCACTGTCGGGAACACTCTAGTTAAAAGACTGCCTCTGGCCACCCCATGCATGGCTACAAAATAGTCACATTGTAATGAACTCTCTATGTGCCAACCCAAACTTTCCCACGCCACACACTTTCCTTTCAGAGCAGTTTGTAACAAAAATGTATATTGCTCCTACTATGACGAGGCTCCAGGGAGTTTCCAATACTATTTAATTATGAGTCTAAGGATCTTCACCTCCCAAAGTCATGTAGACAATTAGTGATGAGGTCAGAATTTAGACAAGGCTGAGGCCAGAGAGATAAAATCACAACTCTTACATTGCTCTGCCTGCAACAAAGTAGGCAGGCAGCCCTAAGGGGAGCTTCCTGTGTACTTAAAGAGTATATTCCTAACACATTGTGCCACCTTTTGCCCACCTAGGACCTGGCTTTGTAGGAAGCCATGTTTTGTAGTCAAGATCGAGGAAGATCACAGGATAATGGCATTAAAAGGAAGCATTTAAAAAGTGGTAGTGGATTTACTTGTGAGAGCCAGTGAGGTTGCAGAACCCATACCACACATAAGAGGGGGACATAAGAGGAGCCAGAAAAGACAGCTGGAGATGAGGAGCCTTGCTGAGCAACAGGGATGAAAGAAAAAGATCTGCCGCCAGCCTTCCTCCCCTACAGCAAAGAGCAGGTGGGGACTTGGACTTCTAAGGTGCTATAATGACTTTTTCCTGGGAAACATGTTCATGAAAAGACTCCATTTCTACCAGGTAAGAGGATCCGCTGACCCACTTCTCCCAAGCTTCTGATCCAGAACAACTGACGTAAACAAATTCAATTCTGAGACTTTGTGACATGAAGCAATCATCTCCTAATTGTGCCAAATGTCAAAAGCAGTTGCCTCACGAAAACAAAGGTCAATTATGGTGGTTAAAAAAAGGGGGGGGGCATGATGTCTACAGACTCAAATGGGTCAGAGATAATGTGTATGTGTATCGCTGGCCCACATACAAAGATAGCAGCAAACATTTATCCAAAAATCTAGGTCAAAGGTGAACAGGAGTTTACTTGCTTGTACTGCTTTGTTGTACTCCTTTGCAATTTTAGTATTGTATCAGAGTAAAATTGTGCTCCCTAAAAACGTAAACACGTTCCTCGAGGAGTCCATTTGCCAGCATTTTCTCAGATGAGACCTTAATGATAAAGTATTTGGCAACAGACTGAGAAGCAGAACGGGGTCCAAAGAATACCATATATAGGGTGGGTTTTTTAGATGAAGAGAGAAAGTGAAGAAAGAGGAACTCCAGCTTCACCCACATCATGTCTGAACTTGTACCCGAAACGTTTTCACAGAACACGGCAAGAGATACAGAGAGAACTTTAAAAAGCAAGGAGGTATAAACACAGGTGAGCTATACTGAGAAACAGCTATAGGATTCCCTTAAACTATGTATTATGAGATTTCACAGGTTAGTACTCATAAGACTCAAAAGTTCCTGACAGTGAGCAGTAAGCTTATCCTATATCATTGTCCCGAGGAAAGGGATCACTTGACCAGGAGCATATGCTTCTGGCTTTTCCATTACTGTAATCAATCATGTGTTTAGTAAATCTCAGCTGCTGTCATCCTTACAGGGCCTGATTCTATCCACCTCTGGTGGTGTTTAAAACATGCCCCTATCTCACTACAGGCTCACACTGTTAGGCCTAGAGATTGCTCTGTATGTTGGTCTGTGGGCAGAAACCCTGAGAACCCAAGTCTTGACTCATGAAGTTGATTATGTACAGGAAAGGTACTCTGCCTTGTACCAACACATACTTCTCAAACATGTGCTCGTGTTATCTGAGTGTCTGTAGTAATAGTCTGGAGTATCAGACTATTACGTCATGAATACTTATGAATAGTCATGGATAAAGAACGTATCATGATGGTCAAAAAAGACTAAGGCCACTGCTGCCCACAAATAACAGAAGGTACCTATACTAGCTGGTTTTATGTCAACACAAGCTAGAGTCATCAGAGAAAAAGGAGCCACAGTTGAGAATATGCCTCTATGAGATCAAGCTGTAAGAGATTTTCTCAATTAGTGATCAGTAGGGCAGGGCCCAGCTCAATGAGGGTGGTGCCATCCTGGGCTGGTTGTCCTGGGTTCTATAAGAAAACAGGCTGAGCAAACCATGAGGAGCAAGCCAGTAAACAATACTCCTCCATGGCTTCTGTACCAGCTCCGGCCTCCAGGTTCCTGCCTTGTTTGAATTCTTGTCCTGACTTGATTTGGTGATGAACAGCAATATGGAAATGTAAACTAAATAAACCCTTTCCCTCCTAACTTGCTTTTTGGTCTGGTGTTTCATCAGAGTAATAGAAACCCTAAGACAGTGCCCAAAATGCCATCCACCAAGACTCCCACTGCCACACTGAATCCTCTAGAGAGCATCAGGGTTGGAAGCATGACTCAGCTTCCAGGGTACAGGATCTGGGAATTCAGCAAGACACATAGTCAAAAGCCTTGCATTGGGCAGGCAAGCAAAGAGGCAGTATGTGCTTGGTTACCAGCAAAAGCACACGCTCTCCTTCTATCCCTTATGGGTTTTCTTTGTCTCTCTCCAACATACCAGCATGACATTCCCATGACCTAAATACTAAAAAGAATTATATGTAACCATCAGAAATTATATATACTATAAAAAACGATAGTCTGTCAGCCCATAAGTTGTAGGACCAAAGCCAAGTTATTCTTTGATTCTCTTTCAAGATGCATATTTTAAAATATAGAAACAGGAAAAAAAGAGGAAGAAGAAGAAGAGGAAGGAAAATTAAGAGTACAAACATGTTGAAGAACCCTCTCTACCCTGTGCCAGATGGCCCAAACCCTCTGCTCTTAGCCATTTTAGCCACCCTTTGCACCTGTGAACGGCTATACATAGGAAATGACAGACAGCAACAGCAACAGTGCAGCCAAACTTTGCACACATGCTCCTATCCTCCGGAGCACTAGAAGTTTGTGAGCACAAGTGAGGCAGACTGAGCCATAACTTGCATGCAGAGTTTAGAGAAAACTAAAATGTTGATAGTGACAAGATCTCAGCTCTAGTCTGAGGCAAGCACTGGAAGTCGGGTACTAGGAGGACCACAATGTATCAGAGCAGAGCCCGGGGAATGGAAGGAAACACCAGGCTTGAGATGGCTTCAGGAGGAGCACAGCTCTCCAGGGGCAGAGGAAGGCCTGGCTTCAAGAGCCCACACTGCTCTGTAGGGAAAATGGTTTCTGCCTGGGAAGAGGCATAAGGGGACAACACCTTCTGAGAGTAACAATTGTCTAAGAAACAGCACCACTAAAGACCATATGGCATTCCATCACAACCGCATCGAAGGAGTTTCAGCTGGTTGCAACCATGACTAGGAGTGACCCATGTTTGCCAAAACCTCAAATCTATCTGAAACTTCCCAGTCAATGACCTGTGATACCTGTTTTGACTACATACAGCCCTGTGGACGCCTCCCTTTCTACACACAGTGCTAGAGTTTTGCTCTATTTTGCTTCGCTTTGGTTTGTCCTGAGGTACTGGGGATGGAACCGAAGGTCTGGTGAATCGAAGTGAACACTCCCCCGTTAGGTTATATCTCCAGCCCTCTCAGTGCTAGTTTTTAAATCCTTAATTTGTGACAGTTAAACTTTGGTTCTTCTTCAACAAAAACCTTAACTTTTTTTAAGTGTTGAGGCTCCTCCATGTATAGTGAAAGGTAAGGGATAATTCCACGTTGCTCCTTTAGGAACCAAAGGCCACTCCAGCCCCAGGAAGCTTTATAAAACCAAGGAGAGTCTGGAGGGATCAGCTAGCACTTCCTAGTGTCAAGTGGAGAGGAAGACAACTGTGGGGAGGTAGATACACAGCTGTGGTCCTGTCACTCCTGGAATCACAGCTGCTGCTCCTGGGATCCACCGCACCCTGGCACCTTGGAGTCATTGGTTACAGCAGCAGTGGGAAGATAGGAAAGCCCAGCTTGCTAAAGCTGTCAGCATGGCTCTTCCTTTGGAATCCAGGTCAATCTGCCAGTGGCATTGCTGGGCTCTGCCATCCTTTCTAACAGACTGCACCGCTGTCACCATGGCAACTGCCAGTTCATTTTATTTAGTTTCCAGTGTATCCACAATCTTCAGCTGCCCTACCTTGGAGTTCAATTCTTGGTCACTGCTGATATGTCGGAAGACCAACCACCCCAATTTGCCTGGAAAACCAAGTGGTTTCTTGGAACATGAGACTTTCATTGCTAAAATGGGGAAGGTTCCAAGGAAACAAGGATATTTTCTCTCTCTCTCTCTCTCTCTCTCTCTCTCTCTCCCCCCCCCCCATCCCCTGCCCACCCCAACCCCAAGACAGTTTTTCTGTGTCGCCTTAGATGCTGTCCTGGAACTTACGCTGTAGACCAGGCTGACTTTGAACCTCGATCTCTAAAATCTGTCTGCTTTTGCTTCCTAGCGCTGGGATTAAAGGCCTGCACAACCACCACCCTGCTGGATATTTGGTCATTCTAGCACCATAGCTGCAAAACCTGTCACTGACTTCTGTCTTGGAATTCAAGATGGGCATAGCACCTGGACTGCTGGTTCATGCCTGTGATCTAGCATTCAGGGGGCAGAGGCAGGGGGATATTGAGCTTAAGTTGTATAGAAAGACATTGGTTTTTTAAAGGTGGGGGAGCAGAGCACCTTCTATTCCAATAAGGAGAACTACAGCAAATTTGTTCTTTGCCTTCAGTATTCTGCTTAGCCTGGGGAAACACTTCCATCTCACTGTGCAGAACTATGCATCCTTACAAGGCCACAGTGCCTTGCCTAAGTCTTTTCACTTCTTCCTTCATATGTGTAGTCTTCAAGCCAAGTCTGACCATGTCTCTAAGCCCCACTCTTCATATTCTATGTGGTGTGTAAAGCTTACTAAAAATTACCCAACAAAAATGTATCAATATAACATGCACAATTCTCAGTTTTTTTCCCTTAAAAAGCTGCTGATGTATTATGCTGACTGCTAAAAGGGGGATGATATTTTTAAATAATTTTTTAATGAGACAGGGGAAAACCTTTAAAGTAGAAATGTCTTAATCTCACTAAAGAGATTTAAGACTCAAAATGGAGTCAGGCATTATAACTAATTTTTTCAAAACCTATTTTTAATGAAGGTTCTTAAACACTTTAACCTCCCTTGTAGCCCACCACCCACCAGAGGTAGTGGGAAAGAAAGAATACAGGGAAAGTGGACCTGTTTAGAAAAGGTTCTTTGAAGCAACTCCTGACTGTGTTGTCAGGAAACAGGCAGTTCAGTTCACAGGTCAGCAGCAGCAGGCAGTTCAATTCACTCGCAAATACCTCATGGAAATATCAGCAGTCCAGTTCTGTAGAGTTGGGTCAGCAGCACTGGTGGCATGACCTAGCAAGAACAGCCAGGCCTCAGCCTCCACACAGGTGAGCAAGAGGGATGCCAGAAAAAGTTCTCAGCTGTGCCTCTTTCAGCGAAGAAAAGATCAGCAAAGATGGGAGACCAACAAGCCTTGAACAGCTAGCTCTATAAGCAAGCCAAGCCCAGCCTCCATCACTGTCTGTCAGTTCTATTTATACCCACTAAATATCACATGTCCGCCACGGGTCTTGCCTCAGCACATGAGTCTGTCTCAGTTGACATCACTCTACCAATCACCTGAGTCCTCAGAAGTGGCAAGAAACTGCAGCACACCACCAGAAGGTTTTTTAGTACATTTCTCTCTATGAAGTCCCAACAAATAGCCCTCAATTACACAATGTAAGGCAGACCAATACATGCGTGTCATTAGCACAGAATCCTTCATCACATGTCCTTTCACGGGCTTGCTTTGGCAGAACACCCTTTCTCCTGTGTCTGCTTCAGCAAAACGTTCCTTCATAAGTCTGCCTTAGCCTTTCACCTGAGTCCACTTCAGCTAAATGTTCCTTCACATGTTTGCCCCAGCAAAACACCATCCAACACAACTTTCTAAAGAACCCTTAAGTTTCCACTTCAAGGCATAATGGTGTACACCTTTAATCCCAGCACTCAGGAGGCATATGCTGACAGATCCCTATGAGTTTAAGGCCAGCCTAGTCTACACAATGAGTTCCAGAACAACCAGGGCTACATAGTGAGAACCCATCTCAAAAAACAGAAACAAAAACAAAAACAAAACAAAACAAAACAGTAGTTCATCTCAAGGCTTATCGGGTAAAGTGAAAGCACCTTTACCTGAGTTCCATCCCTAGGACTCAGAGGAAGGAACCAACTCCCACAAACTGTCCTTTGAAGCATGACACATGAACCACCCCCCTGTGCTACAAACATAAACAAATAATGTAATTAAAAATATTTTTATTAAAATGTAGGGTCTGGGCCTTTAGCTCAGTGGTAGACTGCTCTCCTAAAAGCCTATATATATGCTTACTTCACGTACCTTAGAAAATGGAGAAAAATAAATAATAATGTCCCAAATCCCACCATCTTAAGACAAATAGGTAATGTTATTATTTGTAGCACTTTGCTATAGATCTTTTTATTTTTACTTACATCTATATTTTCCCTAGATATAGAAGGCCTCAAATAAATTGAGATTATATATAAATATTATTTACATGCACATTTTAATAACTTACTCTTTTCTTCATTTATCATAAATATCTTCCCACAACGATGAATAACTTTTGTTGATGGACTGCTATCCTATGATTCCATGGTAATCCATGAATCTTTAAATTAAATGTTTAGCCTGATAGGTTGGCAAAGAAATTCTCCACAGAGAATCTGCTGAAATGGCTTCCCTCCCACCCCCGGAAGGCAACTTTCATTTCCTTTGTGCTGACCACACCCAAACCCAAAAATTTTCCATTATTACAATTCTCCACAATAGTTTACAGCATTCCATAAGATATCTAGAAATGGGACTTAATTAAATAACATCCAAAAGAGGATATAGAAAATATCCATAGTGCACTTGGCAATGATTCATATGCTGTAGCCAGGAAACCATTCCTGAAAACAAGGACAATGAGGAGAAAATAAGTCAACTACTGAATATTGGCAGTGGCATCCAAACCAAAGGAAAAACAAAACTTCACAAGAGCTGAGTAAAGAATCCAGCAGTCAGGAAGTCACAAGATAAATCTACCTTTAAGATAAGAATAAGAAGCAGATATGAAAAGGGCTCTCCGGAACTTGAAGGTTGCAAGAGATAATAGAACAGGAAGATGAAAAGTCATAAGAAACAAATTCACATATTTTATGCCACATGGAATCTAGGGATAAAATTAACACTTGGGGGGGGGGCAGGGGAGGGAGATACAAGATGAAACCAAAATGTGAAACCTGCTAATGAGCTGTGCCCAGACTTGTGCCTAGTCAGGTCTACCTGGGTATCACCTCACTGATATACAATTTGTATTAGTCAATACCTTCTCTTCTTTGCATAGATAAGTTTGAGTTGAAGTTTTTCGTCACCTACCCAAAATCTCACATTGGTGGCTGGCTTGTGTCCCATCCTTCTCCCCTGAGTCATGGCGATCTCCCATTCCTTTCTGCATCTTACCTGGACAATTCTAAGTGTTTTGCCCCATACTCAACCATTGGCCACTGGCATCCTTATTAATAGATCAAAATCCAGTTGAGCACAAGGACCTTCAGCTTCTGGACATGGAGATTCAAAGCATTAGTACCAATCTCCAACACATAATGAAACAGAACTGAAATCCAACTGAGAATTGATATTTGAGCAAAGCTCCATCCAATTTTTTAAAAGAGAAAAATTCTCAAACTAGATTGTAGAGTTGATAGCTTTCTAGACATTGATTACTTGCCATTAAAGTTAAGGAAAAACAGGTTGAAACATTTTTAAAGATATATATATTTCCAGAGAAACTCATGCTTGGTAAATAGTAAGAGCTCATGATTACAGATAGTCCCTAAATTATAATGTTTCAATTTGATCATCGACTTTATGATTATGCATAAGATGTGCATTTAGTTGGAACCATATTTGAATTTTGATCTTTCCCCAGGCCGACTGATGTGCTGTAGTTCTCTGTCACAAAGTAGGGCAGCGCCAGCTGGTAGAAGTTCCCTGGGAACCACAAGAGCATGATATAAACAACCAACATTTGGCATTATTCTGATTTGCTCAGCTAGAACGTTTGGTAGACTGTGGGGGTGAATATACTTTGGACTTTGATCTTTTCAACTTAACTGGATTCAATAGGACAGAACCCGGCCATGAATTAAGAAGCAACTGTTAGGGACACCCAGAACTTTAAAACCATGGACTATAGCATGGACTTATAATGATAAGGTGAATACAGCATGGGCTTATAATGATAAGGTG
>JADRCH010000075.1:3348969-3456898 GCA_019843965.1 Rhynchomys soricoides
TGAATACAGCATGGGCTTATAATGATAAGGCCTCACCATATCTTTCTCTCCAAAGCCCTGCATTTTTCAATGGCTAAGGGGCACCCTCCAGAAAATACAGCAGAAGTAACTAAAGTAATCAACCAAAGTGATGATATTTCTGATAAAGAGGATTCTCTTTATCTGGGTCCTCCAAGATACATAAGCCCTGGAGTGGTGGATACTGTGTCAGGTTCTTGTGTTCTTCTTTCTTAAATATATTTGAGTTGATTTTGTTGTATTTGCCTTGGTCTCTGTGTTGACATAATTGAATGATTAAACACCATTTAGCAGAGTCAGGTATGTGATGGGCACCAACAACCCCAGCATTAGAGAAGGAAACAAGAAGATCACTGTAAGTTTCAAGCTAGCCCAGGCTACAAAGGCAGGCCCTGTCTTAAAAATAGAAAACAAACAACCATCACTTAGCAGCATTCATCTACCAATATAGAGTATTGGCCAGATCCTTTCGAGAGGACTGAACACCATGGAGGAATTCTTTGTCAAAGTTAGAGTAACTTGACAATGCGTAGGCTAATAAAAGTAAAAGTACCCCATGCACAGTAAAGAATCATATCCAGTCTCACACTGAAAGGGGGGAGTTATAGGGCAAAGCTTGTTCACAGTAAAAGGTGGCATTGTAAACTGTGGGTATGTGGGGGCTGGAGGAGGCAGAAAATGCCTTGTGGACAAAAGCTGACCAACTTCCAGCTGGCTGAATGACTAGATCTGTTGTCTTCAGTATCACTGCAGGACAGGAACCCTGAACCTCTAGCTGCACACCCAGTAGGTTGCAAGTTCTGAGAGTAGTGGAGGCAACTCAAAATATGCTCACCAGGATAGAATCCGCATTGAGAAAAGGAGAAAAGAAACTTCCACTCCAGATGAATATGCAAAGGAAACTTCAGAACAAGGATGGGTTTCATGGCTCATACATGAAATCCCAGCACTCAGGAATGAATCTAAAGCCAGCCTGGGCTGTATAGAAAAAAAAATTTAGGGCATGAAGAATAGCAAGATCTAGGTAACAAAGCCAATTGCCGAAAATTAATTAAATGCTTTTAAAATACAGTTGTAAGCTGCTCTTGCAGATTATTTTAAAGAGTATATTTAAGAACCTCAAGAAAGAAATGAAGCAAAAGCATACCTTAAAAAAATATTAGAAAGATAGCCATATTAAATTAAGAACCAACAGATAAAAAATAAACAACATTCTGTAAATAAAAAATACAGCTATATGAGGTAAAAAAAAAAAATTGATGAACTACATATACAAGCCATCTTCCTTGCATGGTACTGTCAATGGAAACCTATGCATGGCAGAACATGTCCTCATTTTGTATGGTCCTATGACAAATGAGCACAGTTCTGATATGCACAGATTCCGTTAACATGGCACCATGAACTTCAGCAAGTTGGTTATATATTTTTATAGCTTATGCACCTTGGTTTGATTACAATTTCTATATCCTTTACCGGTTAACAGACGATTAAAAACCCATTTGGAGAAGTGGGGTAGGTGTTTGCTCCTAGGCCTGGGAACATGAACTTGTTTGACCTGCCAGCAAGGTGGAAAAGTTGTCCCTGAGACGGCTGGACTCAGATAACTGTTTATAATAGAAGCTGTTTAGCTACAGGGAAGTCCCAATTCCCCTGGGGCCTGGAACCTTGAATTTAGTTTCTCTCTATGGTTAAATGGAGTCTGAAAATGAAATGGTAGTACTTAGAATTATTTTCTCTTGCTTGTTCCCAGCAGAATGATATATAAAAATAAGATTAACAATGACATATTATAGCAAAGTTGTAAAACAAAAGGAAATAATCATTTAAAGAAGAAAAAGGTAAAAGTTAACAAAATGCAAAGACAGTGACATAATTTAAAATATCCTAATGGCAGACTCCCCTTCTCAGTGGAATCTACTCGAAGATCACAGAGGAGTGTCTTCTGGCATTAAAGGGAGAGATACCCAGATAAACAGCACTGCCACAATAAAGACATTTAAAACCTGATGGCTACTTAATGAGAGAACAATTTGGGGATGCACTTTAGCAAAGGAATGGGTAGGGGGAAGAACCCACAAAGAAGAATGCAATAAACAGGAAATTAAGTCTGAGAAAGACTTTAAAAGGACTACTCAGACCGCTTGCCATGTGTCCCCTAACAACCAGGACCATAGAACAATAGATGTCTGACTCTCAGGAGAACACTAATGCAACTTAGGGCAACACAGTATAGACCATCTGGAACACAACACATTTATCTTCCACACAAAACTGAAGAGCACTGATCCTAGCAAGTCTAGAGGAATTGGAAGTAATGCCAAGGGACAAGAATCACAGGAAATCACCAGGGATTCCTTAACAACTTCATGAAAGTGCTAGTGAGAAAGAGATTTGTGCAGAGAATCTGGAACAATCTTATAATAGTTCTGGCCAAGAACTTTTTTATCCACAGTTCCTTTCCTTTCTCTTTTTATTTCAAAGAAGGGTTGAATAAGAGCAACTACTAGGCAGAAAAAGAGGCTATCAGCAAAGAGAGAAGTAGCTGATTATGTATTCCCTCCCCAGAGTACACATTCTAGCCTGCAGAAGGCCCTAAGTGGAGAAGAGAGAAAACACAAACATCATAGGGAACTGAACTTAGAACTTCATGTGACCGCTGTTTATTTCATTATCTGTCAGCATTGGCTGACTTCCAGTTTTCATCCAGAAGTAGGGAAGGGGCTATCTCCATTGAGGAAGTTTAATAAGAGATAAAAATGAAGTTGCTTTCGATATACCAGTTACAAGAATTTCAAATCATAGTAGAAGTTGTGACCAGATATCTAAAATAACCAGTAGGCCCCATCCCCCTTTATGAACACCACGCATGTATTCATGAACCTTGATCGACCCACACCAGAGGAACTTCTCTCTTCCCCTTCACAGCTCAGTTCTCCCAAAGGGGAGGAAATCCTTTTTCCCATAGTTCATCCTTGGTCTCTTTTCCAGGGTGAATAATGATGATCTAATCTACCTTCACCTCCCCACGGGGAGTATAATCTGCCCAGTGAGCCACATAAGCAAGTGATGGTCTTCATAGAAAGCATCCTTGAATCTACCCATGTTGAGCTTGAATACTTTCTTTGAATATTACCATATTTTTGCCACATTATTTTCTCCAATAAAAACAGTTTGGTGACAATGTGACTCCTCATGTGACTTCATCCGAGATCTAATCTGGGTTTTGTTTAATCTTTTGTCAGTTTGGACAAGACGATACGAGCACTTTCTGATAGCAAGAAAATTTTAGGCATATAGTATTCACATTCAAGATTTAGGGTAAATAATGTGTCTACAAGAGTCATATTATACTCAGGATATGAAATACCTCAAGGTATTTATTTCCCTCACTCACACACTTCAGACACCAGTTACATGAGAGGTTTTCCCCCACAAA
Source organism: Rhynchomys soricoides (assembly GCA_019843965.1). Taxonomy (NCBI): domain Eukaryota; kingdom Metazoa; phylum Chordata; class Mammalia; order Rodentia; family Muridae; genus Rhynchomys; species Rhynchomys soricoides. Next base: position 3,352,427 of record JADRCH010000075.1, read on the forward strand.
TCAAGAAGTTTTTTAGCAGACATTAGCTTAGATGTCTTACATTCTAAGTCACTTCTTGTACCATGTACCTGCAGATACAATCAGATATCATGGGCTACTAGCTCCATCCTTCAGCATTGCCCTCTCTTCACATGACAACTGTGAGTGACAGGCTATAAGTTGCTACTACCTCCTCAGGTCTTATCTGCTGCGTGGCTCACATAACTCAGAGAAATCCTTACAGTGCTGACTGGTTAAAAGGATTACAGAAAAGACAAATTAAGAACCAGATGGAGGAGTTGAAAGCATCAAGTTTTGCTCTGCCATTTGAGTCAAGGCTACTGTAGATAATGCAAAGGAGCAGAATTCAGTCACGAAGAGGCAATTTCTATTGTAAAATGATCCTTCATGATGTCAGGCTAGATGAATGATGAGTCATTGCTTTGCCACCATCCAAGTGCAGTACATTTGTGGAAACGTGTGACTCTCCCTAATCTCTTCCATGACTGCTCCTAATTGCTGCCTTTTATGCTCTTCACCTTTCTCTATCTTCCATTGTGTCCCTTCCTTAATTCTCACTTCTCTATAGTGTCTTGAATACTTTTCAATTTCTGATTGAAACAGTCTCATAACCAAATGTCAAAGAGTCTCCACCGTTTCTGATCTGGCAGAGTAAGAAGTGCCCTGAGATCAAATAGAAGAGAAATGAGCTGGTAGGGCTTTCAGGTATTTTTGCCAAGTCATGGTGACTCTGAACTTGAGCTACATGCATTAGAATTAAAATTCAGCTGCAAAATATGTATTGCAACAGGGCATGGTGAGACATGGTAACGTAGACTATAGGCTGAGAAAATACAGCAATGAGTTTGAAGCCATCCTGGGCTACAGATAGCCCTTGTTTCTAACAAAACAAGCAAACAAGACAGTACAGAGCAAAGACTGCCCAGGACAGGAACCAGAGGCACCAGCTTTTAAAAGACAAACATCTGATCATTAATTAGCATTTCCTTGGACTCTTAAGTCCAAGATGTTACCAACCTTGAGACTGAGATATGGTGTCATTCACAAACCAGCCATTATTTAAAACTAACCCCATTAACTACCTGCTTGAGACTGAAACAACATGTTCCCCAATGATGCTGTATAAACTCTCAGGATCACTGGCAAGATGGAGCTGGTATTTATCCTTCAACCTGAAGCTTGGTTGCTAAATGCAATGGTTAGTTTTAGTTATCAACTTGACACAATCTAGAATCACCTAGTAAGAGAGTCTTGGTGAGGAATTGTCTAGATCAGCTTGGCCTGTAGGCATGTCTGTGGAGGATTATCTTGATTACATTAAGTGGTTGGGGAGAGCTCCAAACACAGTGAGTGGCACCATTTCCTAGGCAGAGATCTTGGCTTGTATAAGAGTGGAAAAAGCAAGTATGAAGTTACATTTATTTTCTGGAATGCTCTGGACTGTGAATGTGACCAGCTGTTTCAAACACCTCATCTTCCCAGAAATGTCGGGCTATTACCTCGAACTATATACCAAATTAAACCCTTTCTCTGTTAAGTTGCTTTTGTCAGTGTGAGGCCTGTGCAAGGTTAGAATCAACTGCAGCACAGGCATAGGTCAAAGCTTAGTTTATTTTGCACAGAACAGCTAGATGTTTTCTGATTGCTCTTCCAGATCCAATACAATCTCTAACTTTATCCACCCTAAAATAGGTTCTGAGAGTCTTCACTTTAATTATACATTCGTAGTTATATATTTTGAAATTTAAATTACAAAATGGCTAAATTAAACTAACACATTCGGTACCTTGCATTTTAGTTGCTTTTCTCATTGCCAAGTGAGAAAAAGAATGCACATCCTTAACTGAACTAGAAAATGGCAGAAGTACTAAGTGATGCTGGGAGAGCTGGGAGGAGCCACAGGGACCAAATGATGGAGAGCTGGTCAGCATCTGCTTTGATATGTTAAAAGACACCTCAGCTATTTGTCCCAGTTTTCTGAGACCTCACAAATCCCATCTACACAATAGAATTTAAGGTGTGACTACATTGAAACTACCTCTTCCATAAAAATGGGTTTTATATCTGAAGGGCCTAGAGGGAGGATCTGGTGTGGTCTCAGTCATACAGATATAGCATAGAGGCCATTGAGCTATAAAGTACATGTGGCACCTCTTAAATTGACTGAGAAAGAAAACTAAAGACAAAGATCTAAGGAGAAAGAGTCTGGGATAAGCAATAGTCGGGGAGCAGAAGGGATTCAGATGTGGTCTGGCCCTATAGATGTCACAGATCACCATGCTATTAATGACATCCACTCCTAGACTTCTGGGTAGAAAACAGGTATACATCTCCTCCATGCATGTTTAATATTTCTGGTTTCCAAAGTGCTTATTTGTAAGCACAAGGACCTCATGCCCTGTATAGACCATACTTCCTAAGCCTACTCAGACAGCACTAGCAACTGGGGACCAACAGTTCAAATAAATAAATGTGGGTGGGGATAGTCTCATTCAAACCACCACAGCCCCTTACCTCTGCTCATGAATTATACATTGTTCCTTCGTCATAATTCTCTCAATGGTCTCTTTAATGCTGTTTCTGTTAGGCTCCTGACTGATATAAGTTGTACAAAGCAAAATAATGAGATGCATTTTGATTGGGAGTTTCTAGAAATCGTAATGTCATAACTCACACAATTCTATGGTTGGGGCAGCAATTCTCAAACTCTAGACCTCAGAACTTATTTAGACATTTTTAAAATTATGGAAGTCACAAAGGGCTTTCTTTGGTTAATGTTTGATATTTAATATCTCTCCATCCATCCATCTACCTAATATGTGTATATGTGCATATAATTAGGATTGATGACTGAGAAATTTTAAGTATGCAACTATTTGTTTCATATTAAGACAATAAGCTCATTGTCTGATAATATAAATCCCATATTGTTATGAAGAACAACTATATTTTTTAATGTTACTGAGATTATACTAATAATCTCATTTTTACATTTTTTGCAAGGGCCTTCATTGTCTGATACAACTAAAGGCGATTAGAGTCTTATCTCAGCCTTTATGTTCCATTTCTTGCAATATCATGTCAGGTAGCTTTGAAGAACTCCACACATGGGTGAGTGAGTGAGAATAAGAAGGCAGATAACAGCTGACTGTGAGAAAGTTCTAATGTTGCTGAAGCTCTAAGAGAGATTCAACAGTTATTTTCCAAGTCATACTTTGGAGACCAAATTTTTGGAACAGACTAACAGGCCCTGAATTAGAAGTTATGATCCTTGGATTTTAGCTAACTCTGCTGCCTCCTAGCAATGCAATCTTGAGGAATTTGTTTCCATGTTACTAAGTGAAAGGTCTAATCAGAAGAACTGAAGACCTGAGGAACACTGCTCACACTAATTCTTTTTCATCTGTAAGCTGGTGCCAAGGGAGATGATAGCTGCCTTTGAGTCACCGTGGAAGTTAGTGTATGGGATGTCAAAATGATTCACCTGCATGTTAGCTTCTAAAGGTGGGCATTAGGAAAACAAAGAAGGAAAAATGCAATGTTATTAACTATGATTCATGATGTTCAGAAGTTAACATGAATATTAGATAGCTCAACCTCTACCTTGCCAAACACTGTACAAAGATGGGATGAGGTCTTGATGAGGCATTTTAAGGCTTCCTAAGATAATTACAAGAGTGATTTCCAGTTTTTCATTAGCTAGGAATGTAAGGAGTACATACATGGCCAATTTGAAGGATACCGAGTGTAAAGGTTTTGAGATCAAGACAAGGAAAGCAATGGTAGACTAAAGAATCTTATTAAATACTAAGTGGATTTCATATATTTTAAGAACCAAATTTGGGGGGGGGGACACTTCCATTCTTGTTTAGTGTCTGCTTTGGATGGAGGGCAGGAATGACATTTGTTAAGTCTCCCCACCCTTCCTGGAATGGGTCCAGCCCATTGGGCAGCTTTGTTCCAGAACATCCAGTTAAACTGGATCTCTGGGGGTGAATTTTGCCAACCTGAGAGCAGTTTGTATCTATGGCACAAATCTTTCTTTGTCTATATTGGGGTGAGGGTTGATCTGTCACTGGCATATTGTGATGGTGACAGTAGGAGATGTCAAGAATAAGGGGAAAGAGAGGTCAGGATCCCCTAAAAAGGTCAACTACACAATAGACATGTTTTCTATTTAGACAAAGCCTCTGTTCAGTTTATAGAGCTTGCAGAAGGTATGGTTTGGTATAGTTCAACATGATCTAACCTATGAATATAAAACTGGAGTGTCCGAATCTTCACCCCATGCCTACCACCAACTGAAGCTATCATTGAAGAGTTTACCTTCCTTTCTGCTTTCCCCAAAAATGTAGTGGTTATTAACTTTTAGATTCACAGCTTAATATTTTTAGGTAGATATATCTCTGAATGGGAAGGAATCAAATTCTGTCAATTCTCAGTTGTTTCACGTTCTACACACTATTACTGAGTATCTACACAAACAGGCACCCTATGTCCAATAAGACAGTCATGATCTTTGCTCCATAGACTGTGCGCTCTAGTCTTCCTCCAGTTTGTAGTTGCCCAGTTTCAGTAGTCAATCAACTGTCCCAAAGTGTAACTCACTGGACTTGAGGGAACCATCCAATCCTGTCTTCATGTTATCACATTTAAAATGATTGCAGGCCAGGGTACAGCTCTGTGGTAGAACTCATGTTTCACTTTAATGAAGGTTCAATCCCCAGCATCAAAAATGAAAACAACTCTGAAGAGACTCTGTCTATGTGTCTGGGTTCAAAGTTGATTGGAAAGATAGGTCTTGAACTCTGCTCATCACCCTCTCAGACCTTCACTCTTTGATGACACTCTGGGCTCCTATACTTCCTCCCCCACAAAACCCAACTTCACATTTAGGGTGCTTATATCTGCTGACACACGCAGGAATAAGAATGATCGTCTCTATAAAAGAAATACTTTGTTTGTCTGGAATTGCTGCCAACTGCTGGAATAGAATTGTGACATAAATCTGTTTTTCATGAAACTTTATTTTTAAAACCAAAGTCCAACAGAAAGCTGAACACATGGGAAGTATTTCAATCAATAATTTTGATTGATGGATAAAATTAAAAGACAAATATTAAATAATGGCATCAATCAACAGAAGGAAACCTTTTGAAAGTTTACCTTTCATAATTATAAAATATTATTTCCTATTAGCTTATTGAATTAATAAAGGAACTTTATATGACCTTTGGACTAGAGGTTTAAAAGACATTCTAAACTGATGAAATTGTAAAATACACTTGGAAGTCCAAAGACAAACTGAACTTGGCTGAGTTTCCCTATTCCCTTCAGGGACTCAGTGGATTTGATAGCCTTTAACTTATTGTACTTAGCAGAAAAAACCAATTTAATTTATATGACAATTATCTAGTACCCACCATACCACTAGTTGTTTCAAAAAGAGTTGGTTTTTATTTATCTTTAGTATTTATTTTTTATTTATTTACTTTTGTTGTTTTGTTTTGTTTTGTTTGTTTTTCAGACAAAGTCCTAGTGTATGGCTCTAGCTGTCCTGGAACTCAGTCTGTAGACCAGGTTGGCCTCAGACTCATAGAGATTTACCTGCCTCTGCCTCTTGTGTGCCGGGATTAAAGGTATGCACCACCATACCCGGTACCAGATATCTCTTTTTAAAAGACTCAGAAAAAAGATTCAGTACAAAGTCTGCATGATCAGGAGGAATTCAGACAACACCAGAAAAAGAAAGAAAGAAAAACACACCCAAGTGGTAAGGAAAGAGGAGGGGAAATGGAGAAGAGGGTAAGGGGAGAGGAAGGAAAGGCCTACAACATATATGACATTGACAGACATAGTTCACACATTTTCTCTCAGCCCTCAGTGAGGAGGACCCTAGCACCATTTCTATATCTATATTAAGTTGAAGTTCAAATTTGTCACCTGCCCAAGATCACAGGACCAGGATTGTAAAGCCTACTTTTTTATTTATAGAAATTTATAGTTTATACTCTTGATTTATATTCTTACGTGTTTCTGCCTTCCAGGCATGACTACTCTACAGATTGTACCAGGTGTGGCTTATGAAGCATTTTGTCTAATTCTCACAACAGCCATGGCATGAATGCAAGTCCCAACTTCAAAGTTAAAAAGCTGCCCCAGAGCTGGATGTGGTGGCACATGTTTGTAAGTCCAGCATTCAAGAGGGAGGCTAAAGTAGATTAGGAGGAGTTCATGTCTGGTTTGGGCTTCAAAACCAAGGTCAGTCAGTCATCTTGGGACTATTTGAGACTCTACCTTAAAGCAAGAAGGAAGAAAGAGAAAGAAATGGAAGCAAGGAGGGAGAGAATGAGGGAAAGAGGAAGGAAGGGAGGAAGGAAGGGAGGGAGGAAGGAAGGAAGGAAGGAAAGAAGGAAGGGAGGGAGGAAAGAGGAGAATGGGACCAGGACGGGGAAGGAGGAAGAGAAAGAAACAAGGAGAGGAGAGAAGAAAGGAGGGGGAGCTGATGTTGAGAGGTAAAGCCATTTTGCCTTACAGAGACAGCTTACATTTAGCACTTCAGTAAATGTACAGCTATGCTTTTCCCATCTTGGAGTAGATCAGACAGGCTCTGAGGTTCTGCAGACTGACCCTTAGATGCCTACATGTCCTCTCAAGGACTTTGGAATATTGTACTTTTATTGTTTTGAAGGTAATGCTTAGAAATCCATAAAAAACCATATCGGATAGCCAATGAATGTGATGATGTTTCAATGCAGGCATTGTGTTTCTATTTATATGCATGGCAGTGGTGTTTACTTGGTCTTGGATGTACTGGCAAACCTGTTTGACTACTGTAGGATTGGCATACTCTCTCATCAATATGACAGTCACTCTCTCACATCTGTACCCAGAGAATTTTTTGTTTGGTTGGATTTGATTGTGTTACTGCTTGTTCACTGCTATCCATAAAACCATACTCCCCTGTTGTAGAGATCATAAACAAAAGATTATCAGGGCAGTAAACATGTTAAGACAACTGTGGGACATCTATATAAAAAAGACTTTGATGGCTTTCTTGGCTTGGAATGAGGAATTTTTCCTGACTCTTCCTTAAGGAACAAATAAAAATTTCGTATGATTTATATGTTAATTTTGAGTGACTGGGCCAAGTACAGGTTATGTGAACACTAGAGACCTCTAAATCACCTTTGGCAAGACCACTGAATACTTTCGCTTGACGTGAACATGTCATGCAGAGAAGTCATTTTGTTATATCAGTTTAATCATATGGAGGCTTAGTACCTGCTATGTTCTCAGCAGATGAAGGCAAGCTGACATCTGGTACAAAGGAAAATTCACCATCATTTAGACAGAGAAAAGTTCTGAGTAGCAGCATAATGTAAATTAGTAAGATGAACTAAACTCAGATAATATAATTACAGGTATATTATATACACAGGTTCTGTATATATACAGAACACATATACAGGTTCTCATGAAACACACACACACACACACACACACACACAGGTGATTAAAAGCAATGACTAAAAGAATGTAGAAACTTATAAATCCTAGTAAAGCTTGTTTGTTTTATTTTACAAAACCACCAAATTTTGTCAACCAATGGACTAAAAATTTTTTATTACATTTTGGAATATGTGGTCCATCACATGGAATTAGTTTTATAGTAGATATCCTCTACTTTTGCCCAAGCATCCATTTAGTCTACTGGTAGAAGCATCTTGGTTCGTGTTTGAAAGCCTAATCCCTCCACTGTGCTGCCTATGTGACTAGTATGGTCTTTTGGATGGAACAGAACATTTCCATCATTGCAGAAAGCTCTGCTGGATACTACTGTTCCAAGATAATATAGAGTAATATTCATTAAAGTACTTTATAAAGTTTAAAGCACTTCTTTTTTTAACTGTGGTTTGTGTGTATTATATATTCTTATTCACATACAAAACACCCAAAGTTATTGTTGGGTATCTTCTTAAATTGTTCTCTTTATTTATTGCTCTCAGAGCTCGCTGATCAGCCAAACTAGGTAGCCAGCCTATAGGTACCTACTGCTAGCTCGTAGGTGGTTCCCAAGCCTTCCTATCTTTTACATGAGTAGAGATCCTTTTACATAAGGATCCAAACTCCAGGCCTCAAATTTGCATGACAAGCATTTTATCCACTGAGCTGTCTCCCCAAACACCAAAGCACTTCTAGAGAAACTCTGCAATGGTTAGTCTCCTTTGTCAACTTGAATGGATTTAGAAACACCGAGAAGACACATCTCTGGGTGTGCTTTGAGGTTCTTCTCAGGTTTAACTAAGATGGGAAGACACTCCCTTCATGGTTTTACCAGCTGGGCTGGCATCCTAAACTGAACATTCCTTTCTCTGCTCCCAGACTGTGAAAACAATGTGAGAAGCAGTCTCATCTTCCCTCCACCTGCCTTCCCTGCTATGGTGTACTGGCTTCCTTCACAAATTGAAAACCCTTCTCAGTTGGGAAGATGACCCAGTAAAGTGGTGACCTTGCACCCAGGAAGATCTTAATTCAGTTTCCAGAATCCATAATAAAAGCCAGGCATAGTGGCAGACTTGAAGTGCCAGCACTGGAGCATGTGGTGACCGAAGGATCCCTGGGGCTCACTGTCCAGCCAGCTTAATCTAATATATGAGTTTCAGGCCAGTGAGAGACCCTGTCTCTCAACAAATGAAAGTTGAAAAGCCATATGCTGCAGGATATGCCAAACATCCCAGGGGTAGCAGCAATGGAGATAGGAGGATGCCTTTGGTTTGCTAGACAATCAGTTTAGCCAAAGGCTCAGGGAGATACCTATCTCAAAAAAATAAACAGATAGAAACTGAAAAAGGTACCTGATATTAACTTCTGGCCTTCACATGTACATGCATGTACACACACACACACACACACACACACACACACATGTACATACTCACAAAAATAAACCCTCCCTCAAATTGAATACATTATTTGAAAAAAAAAAAAAAACCCTTGCAAATAAAAAATACTACACACTGAAAATAATCAGATCCGAAAATCTATACATCTTAATGAACTTCCATAATAAGTTGCTCTTGTCAGGTATTCAGTCACAGAAACAGCAAAATTAATACACCTTCAACATTTGCAGTTATAAGAAAGGAGCTATTTTCTACAAATAACTTGAGTTCTCACAGACAGTAGCAAACTTTGAAAAAATCTTTAGTGTTTTAATAATAAAATGATTGTTAATTATTACTTAATCTCCTCCTCCTTTTAAAAAGACTTGTTTAAAATAAACAGACTATTATGTAATCCCTCCACTCTAGTGCCTTTGAACCTTTCCTGGTTGCTCAATGAGAACATAGAAAACTCTAAACATGCTTAACTAGAGGACAAAGCTGTGACTGTGGTCAAAACTTTGCCCTCAGGAGTTACATAGAGTTGACTTTGGAATGGATTAGGGGGATTAGAGACTCTAATGGTTAAAGTTACAGTGTTCTCTTCCAGAGCTTCTGATTCTAGTGTTATGAGAACAGTTCTCCTTGTTATCCCAGCTTCCTCACCACACTCAAATAGCTGAACTCAAGAACAGATGTCCATGGATAGCAAGGGGTAGTTGTGTAAGGAATGAAACACCCCTAAAAGTCTCTCCCATAGAGTCAAGCAACACCACTCAATACCAATGATGTTCATTCCCTAAAAACAGAGAGCACTTCTCTGATAGACTCTGCTTATGCTCATTTAACACATTCTAAAGACTGAGAATCATTTGGTTCTATAGAGAAGTTATTGATGCCAAATGTGTTTTAAAATAGTATGTGTAGAAACAAACTAGAAATGACAATAGGAGAAAAATAGAGACATTTGAGATCCAGAAGATGAATCATAAATATGTAGGTATGAGAATTTAGCAATAAGATGTGTCTCAAATGATGGATAGTAGTAAGAAAAGAAAACAGTTACTGCAAATTACAAAGATGTGACTAATTTGGAGAAGTCTCTGCTTGGGTTTTACCTCGTAGAGAAGAAAATAATTAGTCAAAGACTTAACTGTCTTCTCTCGTATTACCCAAGACACTTTGCTGTTGAATAACTAATACATTTGAAATGAATGGTTACACCTCTATGCTACCCTTATCCCAGCAGAGAGTGATAGGGGAAGACCATGCTCAGCCTACTATGGCTCAACAGAAACACAGATAAGTCCTCAACTAAGAAAAGGGGTTTTGGGGAGAGGTACTTGGAGCCAAGGGGCAGTGGAAAGAGCTTCACAGTCATAACTTGTTGGGATTCAGTGGTACAGGGAGGGAAATGGAGAAACATTGGCTCAATGTCCATTTTGTTACATGCTGAACAGAACAGTAGCACAGTTGCATATTCAAGACCTGACTGAGCAGAGAAAAGTAACAGACGATGATGGATTAACCCCTGAACATGGCTAGAGAAACCCAACTCCAGACTCTTAACCTTGATCTAAGGCAGTTACACTCACAATACAGTATAAATGAAATCACCTAGTCTTAGAGGTGGGGTGGAGGGGATAAAAGGGAGATTTTTGATTTAGTGGGCCAATACTGGGGCCTGAGATCCCGCCATTCTTAGTAACTTCTAGATACTGTTTGTTGGTCAGAGTACTAACCCGCCACCTTGTAGACCATACTCCAAGTGGCATCATGATGTTCCTGTCCAAGATAGCATAACTTTGTTCCTCTGTCCATCTTCCCACTGATAGTCTATGTTGTTCATACACATACCATTAAGACTGTGGTTTTCTCCAGGGATGGTGGGCTACCTTAGAGCACTTGCCAGAACTTAGATGTGTCAAATGTCTAGGAATGTGTGTGAGGCCTCTTGTGATGTGAAATAATGCAGGAGAAGGACACAGGAAGCAAAGGAGAGAGTAGACTATAAGTGAAGTAGGTGGCTACTGGGAAAGGTCCCTCTCCCCAGACTATGTTGAATTCCAGTGAAGAACCATGTGCTAGCTAGTTTTATGTCAACTTGACACAAGTTAGAGTCATCAGAGAAAGAGATGCCTCGATTGAGAAAATGCCTTCATAAATTCAAGCTGTAAGCAAGCCTGTAGGACATTTTCTTAACTGTTGAATGATGTGGGAGGGCCCAGCCCATTGTGGGTGCCACCCCCCCCCAGACTGTAGTCCTGGGTTCTGTCCAAGGAGACTGAGCAGCACTCCTCCATGGCCTCCATCAATAAGCTCCTGCCTCTAGGTTTCCTCCCAATTTGAGTTCCTATCCTCACTTCTATGATGAACAGTGCTATGGAAGTGTAAACCAAGTAAACCCTTCCTCCCCATATTGCTTTTGGACATGGTGTTTCACCAATATTAACTCTAACTAGGATAAACAAGGAGTTCAAGAATTCTACATTTTCAGCCTTGCCTTTTGGGTGTTGATAAAGATGAATTTGCCAAGGTATGAGAAAAATACATATTCTCTTTGGTGTTAGTTATAGTCTTAGTAAGTTTGTGAGCCTTCTTTTTCACACTGAACTAATCTTCCCAGGCTCTGTATATATTAGTCACAAGTCTGTGCAAGATGACACACCAGAAGGCAGAACAAGAGTCCTATGGGACCTGGAACCAGCCAGAACAACACCTCACTAGGAGTATGCAGAATTCTTGGAAAGGGTGTTCAGTGGAAGGCCTAATTGACACCCAAGTTACACATGAGCTTTAAAAATATGAAAAGACTATACTCAGTAAGATGATGGCCTCATTCCCAGAAACTTACAATCAGAGTAGAGAACATGGAAATGGAATTAAAGAACACATTCACCGCATCTTGTTTTGTATTTTGAAGCATGAGAAAGTCTACTAAAGGCTCAAGCAGATGCAATGTCTAAAACACTATGAATATTGACCTGACTTCAGTTTTCCAGCCAAGAGAGAAGGAAGAAAGACTGGAGATGGTTACCAGATATTTTAAACTTGAAGTTTTGACATGAAGGGTCCTGTTAAGATTACAAAACAAGCCACACCCATGTGCACAGAAACCCACCTTGCTGAGGGGTTTCTTCACAAAGAAGTCAGTAAGTGCATGCTGACCAGTCAGGTCTGGAACATATTTGCTCTAAGTACCTATTTTCTTTCTTTTTGATTCTTTTTATTGTTTCAGTTTCTTCCATTTTAGCTAATTCCAGAGGCTATTAAGGATCAAGATTATGCTGGGTTGATTAGGGGTAACATAACATATAAAGGAGTTTGTGAAAAAAATTATTTCCCTGATGAAACCACAATTTTTAGAGCACTAAAATATGTTAATGTTACATTATATTTCTAAATATAATCTTTGATTATAAAAGTGAATCAGAGTTCAGCAGTTAAAGGCATTTACTGCTAGGCCTGATAACCTGAGTTGGATCCCTTGGACTCACTCGATGGAAGCAAAGAACCAGCTCCTGCAGGTTGTCTTCTGATCTCAGTGTGGCACTTGAGCTCAAGCTTGAGGAGTACACACTAAATAAATAAATGCACTAAAAACTGTAGAGTGGGCACTGAAGAGTTAGCATAGAGGTTAAGAGCGCTTACTGCTCTTGCAGAGGACCTGGGATCAAGTCCCAGAACCCACAAAGTAGCTCCCAACCACCTGTAACTCCAATTTCAGGGGCTCTAACACACTCTTGTGGCCTCCCTGGGCTCCAGGAATGCCCATGGATCATAGACATATCCACATAAATTAAGTTAGAGGTGAAGCACAAAGAGATAACATTTTTCAGTTTCCTGGCTTGGAACATATTACTATACCTTTTAGGATGGATTCAGCTCAGTTGAAAATAACAAAATCTAAGTTAACTGGCTTAAATAATAAAGGAAAATTGTCCATCACACAACTAACTAGCAAGAGGGTCCCGAAACAGGGGCTAGTAAAGATGGCTTAGAGGTTAGGAGCACTGACTGCTTCTGCAGAGGACGTGAGCTTGGTTCCCAGTTCCCACACAGTTGCTCACAATCATGTCTAGTTCCAGTTCTGAGAGATCTGATATCCTCCTCTGAGGCATTTGCAGGCAATGCACACATGAGGTGCCCTTACACACAGGTAAAACACTCATAGATATCAATATTTTAAAAAAAAAAAAAAAAAAAAGAGGCCCAGGAGAATGATCTAATTCAAGGATACTTTGATTCAGCATCTCAGTGACATCATTGCCTGTTTCTATCTGCCTTCCCCAATCGGTTTCAATTGATACATAACTTCCCTCATGAATACAAAACAACTGCAATAGTTCCAAACTTAAAAAACACCCCATGCCACTCAGAAAGAGAGCTTTGGAACATCAATATGCCATGTCAGAACCTGGCATTCACCTTGACTGAAATAGTTTGTGTCACTGAGCCAATGCTAGCCTCCTAAGAATTAAATATGCTGTTTAGGAACATCTTGTAAATTGTGTGCATCCCCCAGAGCACCGGTGCTGTCTATACATGGAGGAGATGCTCAAATGGAAATGAGTCTTCGGTTAGGAAAGAAGAGCAAATGAACCCTTGGTAGGAAAACAATGTTCCCTATGTAACTTTGAGTCAATCCCTTCCTATTATACACAGAATAGGGTGCTGCATTTAATCAGTGATTTCAGGGCTAATAATGTGTAAGAAACACCAATGTTACTCATTAAAAATTGCCAGTTCTAAAGCCTCACAATGCAAGCTCCCCCTTTATAAATAACCACCACAGGTAGCTCTGCCATAGATGTTCTGTGGGACATTCAAACACTGAACAAGTTTGGGGCTTCTCAAAATGAGGCTAATGGACACATATCAGTCCTGAGCTGTTTCTGCTGAGGTAAGGGACTTGCTTCAAAACACAAGTCAGCTATGGCTTTGAGGAGAGTAATTCGACTAATTATCTTTATGCAAGATGTTCTTGGTGAAAGGCATGGTATACTGATAAGTGGATCGTGATGGAATTTTGTTTTATGATAGTTACCAAAGACAATTGCTTATCACCAGTCACAACCAGCCATTAATGAGGGTGGGTTACAATGAGACATGCAGAAATCTGACCTACAGGGGTCCACAAGACACTAAGTGTTTTAAATGTTCCTGGGAGTCTTTCACCCTGACGATGTCATAGTTACCAAGCAAATAATAGGCCAACTTGCTCAAGGTGAAGCCCTGTGGTTAGGCGGTTATTTACAGTAGCATTATATTCAGAAATGGCTCAGTGCCACTGCAGGCTGAGCCACAGGCAAGTTGATACCAAATCCTTGTTTTTGCTAGCTCCTGCATTGACAACTTTTATGTAACAAACTGTATTTCCTTCTACGTGTGTGTTCCCCTGGGTTATATCAAAGGACTAAAGCGTTATTCGGGGATAATAATTCCAAAATTTTGTTGGCAAAAAATAAAGGGATTTAAATAAAGGGAATTAGAGTACTAATTTCAGTATTCTTATATTTTAGAGTTGGATGGCCAGAAAAACAGGGTTGGGTAATAGAAAGGTCCCAGATCCTGGACATAAGTAGATTTGGGTTCCAGATATTTCTGTCACCTGCATCACTTGGGCATTAGCTGACAAGCTTTGATCATAGTCCTACAATCCTTTTGGAGCTTTGATTAGAACTACAGAGTAGACCATCCACAGTGCTGACAACACCTAGCATTTCACACGTAAAATCTGCACAATAATACTGACTGAAACCAGGCACAGTGGCGCACACCAACAATGCAAACATTGGGGAGGCTGAGACAGGAGGATTGCTGCACATTAAGGAGCAGCCTGAGGTACATAGCAAGTTCGAGGTCAACCATACTACACTACACAGAAAGACCCAGGAGTGGGGATGGGGTGGGAGGGAGCAGAAAAATACGGTTTCTTAAAAGTCAAATTACTATAAGGAAGACAACTTTATTCTACTGCTGGAAACCAAATCTCTTAACCTCCTATACTCTCTGCTACTCTGCACACAGGTACTCAGGATGAGTTGATGCTACTACCCCCAGTTCAATAGTGGACATGTGACTAAATTCTGTCCAATAAGAGCATGGTATTTTTCTGATCCAGTACCAGCATTAAGAGTGGAAATATTGCTGAAATCAGGCATTAAGTAGGAAGGACAGGTTTTCAGGGAACGATGATTTTAAAAAGAAATCTAACTTTATACTGTTGAGTTTGATGCTTGGATGGTGCCTGTGACTATGGGACATCTTCTTGCCCCACATAAGACAATGGGGAAGCAGAGCACAAGGTTAAAGAGAAGTGGTCCCAGAGACACAATTTGATGCCTAAATTTACCTGCATGAATTACAGCTAAATAAGACAATCATCAAAACAGGCTAAACTGATACTACCCAGGTGTGTGCTTTTAAGCCACTGATACTAGGTAGCAGTCCTAGAAACTCAGCTCATGTCTTGAGGATAACTCATGAGCTCATTTCAGTAGATGCAAAAATGAGACTCAAAGTTGATATGCATTAATTTCTTTTAAAATAACTTCTTTTGCAAACTAGGAACAGAAGAAATCTCAATCTAATAAAAGGTATCTGGAAAAATAAAACCACAATGAATCATTCACTTGGTAGCTGATCATTGAGAACTTTCCATTTCTGAATGTAATAAGATACAAAAGACTTGGAAAACAACCTTTGCTTAATACTGTTGTCTATGTGGAGGGGGGTGTTTGATGTAAATAAATGATTTAAAATATACAGAGTTCAAAATACATGATAAAGTAATAAAAAGTGATATCTAAAATGTAAAAATAACGTTGTCTATAGTGGAAACTATAAATAGTTCAGAGAGCGTGTGTAAGCACTGAAAAAGCAGAAACAATGTTATTTCTAGATTATCTAGTACAAACATGGTAAATTTAAAAATCTGTCCATATATTATAGAACTGAAAAAAGATCTTGGAAATGTTGTTGAATATAAAAGCAATATACAGACATTAACAGCCTTGTCATACCAAAAAAGCAATTATTAAATGAAGAATTTGAACTGAAACTACAAACAATAGCATCAAGAATATTAAGTACATAGAAATAAATTTCTCACAGAGATCAAAGTCTAGCCAGGTACGGTGGTTCACACCTTTAATCCCAGCACTCAAGAAGCAGAGGCAGGTAGATCTCTCTGAGTTTGAGGCCTGTCTGGTTTACAGAGAGAGTTCTGGGATAGCCAGAACTACAGAGTGAAATGCTGTCTCAAAATAAATAAATAATTTCTTAAAAGTGAGATTGAAGTAATCTACAGGGAATATCATATAACTAAGATTGATTTAAAATTGCTAAATTGGACAATATATAATATTCATCGACTAAAAGATTCAGTAGGATTCATATTCAATATGATTTTGCCTTTTGTTTTAAAACTTACCCAGCTGGCAATGCAAAAGGTTAAAACATCCAACCCAATATTTTTATTTTGTTGGTTATTTGGTTTTGGGGGGATTGGGGGTTGGTTTTGTTTGTTTTGAGACACAGGATTGTAGTCCAGGGTACCCTGGAACTCACCCCCTACCCTAGGGTCTACTTAAAGCCTTGGCAGTCCTCCTGTGCTGGGGTTATAGATTTACACCATCATGGCCAGCTCAAGATAATCTTGAAGGATTTGTTCTAGAAGGTCTTAAGACATGTAAATAGCATAGCCACAGTAACTAAAACTATGTGATTGATACAGAGACATAAATACAAAATAAATACAGAGAGAGCCTAAAATGTCCCCCAAAATTTGCAGGCCTTGATTTTTAAAGTATCCTATAGGACATGAGGAAGGGACAATATTTTTAATAATGATGCTGAGACACTTGGTAATAGAAAGTGGACTTGAAAAGGTAATAATGTCATTGGTAAATAGTAAAGTACAATTTTAAAAATTACATACTACCACTCACTCCTCAAGATTATATGAGAATTATAATAAAAACTTCTGAAATAACAAGTGTTGCTAAAGCAACCAACAGACACTGTTAGAGTGACCTTGAGTGTTGACAACAATACAAATCAGTCCAATCACTTCAGAAGACTCCACTCCAGGTACATAACTACAAAAATGTCTGCCTGTGTGCACAAGAATACACACACACAAAAAAAAACAGAGACCTGGCATATGAAGTTAGATACAACCCAAGCTTCTAACAGCAGTAGAGTTGATTTGTGTACGTGTGTGAACATTATCAGTAAGATACCACATCTACAATGGAAATGGAAATTAACAAGCAATATATATGGAAAGGTTTGAAGCAGCTGAGAAACAAGACAATAACAAATATGTAATGTAGGATTACAGTGTAGCTGATGTGTGCACCTGTAATCTCAGCACTTGAGAGGCCCAAGGAAGAGGATTCTATAGTTATGAATTTGGAACCAGCCTGGGCTATGATGTAAGATTTTAGAGCTGAAAATGGGCAAAATTTAAGTTGCATTAACTAGGATATTTACCCAGGTGGTAAAATAATAAAGAAAAGCAAGGATGTCATCAGTTACTGTAAGAAAAACAGCTGGTGTGGGAACTCCAGCTACTGGGAAGCCAGGAAGATTGTGAGTTCAAGGCTAGCTTGGGGTATTTCCTAAAACCCCCATCTTGGCTTGGGAAAAGTAAGAGAGATAAAACACAAAGGAGACAGGTGATAAGGTGGGTCTTGGGGCAGTGTAATTCTAACTGCACTGTCCTGTGGGACTCCCTGTGGTGATGGGAATATCCTAGATCTAGACTGTCATATCCTGAGGCCACTTGACCCTCATGACTATTGAGCACTTGAAATGTGATCAATGGGACTGAATTTTAATTGTATTTCATGTTAATTCATTGGAGTGCAGATTTAATAAATTAGATAAATAAACATTTAAGTGACCACATTGAACCGGTGGCTACCGTTTTTTGCACAGTGCAGTATCTATGTCAACCAAGATTCCAACAGTAAGCATCTCACTCAATAATTCGAGGAAGAATCATGGACCAGACAGCTAATCACTGAGGTAGTGGGGGTGGTCTGACAGAGGAAAGGCATCCAGCAAGTTCTCATCTTGGGTCTCTGCAGTTATCATTTGAACGACACTGGCCATTTCTTTTTTTGGTATAAAACTGTAGAGTGCTGGGAATATGGCTCAGCAGTAGAGCAGCTACCTAGCACACACAAGACCCTGGGCTGTGCCCAGGCTATAGTTGAACTCTGAAATGGCCCCACAGGCTCGTGTGTTTGATGCCTTGTTCCTAGCTGGTGGCGTTAGTTGGGGAGGAAGCAGAACCTTCGGAGAGTGGGATACAAATGGGTTACAGGGACTCACTGTTGAAGGCTCTAGCCCTGCTCCTGGTCACTTGTGCTCTGCTTCCTGCCTGCCACAAATGGGAACAAGCCACTACTCTGCCACACAGCTGCTGCTATGAACAGAGCTGTTGCAGCTGCCTCTTCCTCCACAATGGGAAAAGGAGTTAAAGCAAACCTCTCCTCCTTCAAGTCATTCTGCTGGATGTTTATCGCAATGTTGAGAAAAGTAACTAATACACTCTCACATATACACTCTTACACACACATTCACACACATGCACATTCACACTCACACACACAAACACACTCACACACACTCACACACACATTCACACACACATACAAACACACATTCACACACTCACACACAAACACACGCACAAACACACACACAAACACAAACACACACTCACACACAAACACACGCACACACAAACACACACACAAACACAAACACACACTCACACACTCACACACTCACACACAAACACACACACAAACACAAACACACACACTCACACACGCACACACAAACACACACACAAACACAAACACACACAAACACAAACACACACACTCACACACAAACACACACACCACAACCACACCACACAAAAGGAGAGATGGAGAGGGACAGAGAGTCAAAATGAAAAAAAAAAGATAAAAAAGGAAGGGAATAGAAAAGAGAAGAAATGTAGACCTGACAGGGTGGTTCTGCACTGCGTACACTGTTTACTGGTAAAACAAAACCTGATAAACTTTAGTAATACTATAAAATAGTCACCAAAAACCTGCCTATACAAATGTTCATACACGTTTTTGTCAAGTCAATAAAATGAAAATGTAAGCGTTCATACACACACATACAAATATGACATTCATTTGCCTGGGTTGAGATTTGATGGCCTCTTTTTTCTTTTTTAATCTAATATTTTTCTTTTTAAAGCAATCAAAACTGAAGACACGGTGCTCAGAGGTGATAGAACTGAACACAGAAGTGTAGGCTTTTGCTTCTGTTGGCCTTCCTGTGGTGGTGGAACCATGATTCCGCCTTCTGAACAAAACCTGAGCCAGGAATATTAACTGTGGTCTGTTTTGAAAAGTGTGTATATTTGTTAGGAATGCCTTAGCTGAAAGTGTAAGATGATCTGGCTTAACACAGGGGTTATTCTTCACATTTAAAAAACAAAAATCTGGAAGATGGAGGCTGCTGTTATTGACTTGGTGACTCCACAATTTCTGGGCTGGCAATTCTGTGGTTCTTCTGTCCAAATCCTCCATTCACAAATGACTAAGACAGAACCAGATATCAAGTAAAGTCCCCTAAAGGAGGGAAGAAGAGATTACAGAACAAAAACATCAGTGTTTTGCTTTTAGCAGAAAAGCAAAGCTTTCCCCCCCCCATACCAACAGGCTTGGGCTGGAACTGTACCATGCAGCCAGCCCTAGCTGCCAGAGGACTGTGTGTGTGTGTGTGTGTGTGTGTGTGTGTGTAGCTTTCTCAGCCTTCCTCACTCATCCTTAGCATGGTGTGAGAATATCTGATGCCACTGTGAGCTAAGTCAGCTGAGCTTTTATTAATATATAAACTGCTTTCCTAAAAGTGTCCAAGAGTGAATTCTTTGGCTTTGGGAATCATTTTTTAGAAGGCCTCTACTTACATGCACATGCTGCACAGAAGGGCAACTTAACAACACCCATATGTGTTGACTTGTTTACAAACAGTTTCCTAGAACAGAAACAAATGTTAAGAGAACATGTTTTACCATAGGAGAAATATGTCAGGGATGCTCCAGACCCTGACGGCAAACCTTCAGTATTGGCAAGCCAGCAGAAGGACCCAACTTAGGGAGTGGGCGGGGCAGAAGGGGCTTAGAGCGAACTCTCACCCAGTGCACTTTGCCTGCAATCAATTGCAAAGCCACAAATATTACAGATTTTCTATGTAATATGTAAAAACTGACCTAATTACCTCACCCCCAACATGCCCAGAATTAAGAAGGCATGAGCATCCCAACATGTAGTAAGGACACATGCTCCACTGTGTTCATAGCAGCCATATTTATAATAGCCAGGAGCTGAAAACAACCCACATGTCCCTCAACAGAGGAATAGATACAGAAAATGTGGTACATTTATACAATGGAATTACTACTCAGCTATTCCTGACTGACTTCATGAAATGACTTCATGAAATTCGCAGGAAATGGATGAAACTTGAAAATATCATCCTGAGTGAGGTAACTCAGTCACAAAAGAACGAACACCGTATGTATTCACTGATAAGTGGTTATTAGCCCAAAAGTTCAGAATACTCAAGATTCAATCCACAGCAACATTGGACTGAGCGTGGGGTCCCAGATGGAAGAGTTGGAGAAGGGACTGAAGGAGCTGAGGGGGTTTGCAGCCCCATGGAGGGAGCAACAGTGGCAACTGGCCTGACCCCCTGGTGCTCCCAGAGACTGGACCACCAACCAAAGAATACACATGGAGGGTCCCATGGTGCTGGCCACATATGCGGCAGAGGAGGGTCTTGTTAGCCATCAGGGGGAGGAGATGCCCTTGGGCCTGAGGGTGTTAAATGCTCCAGTATAGGAGAATGCTAGGGAGGGAAGACTGGAGTGGGTGGGTAGGTAGGTGGGGGAGCACCCTCATAGAGGCAGGGGGAGGGGGAATGGGATACAGGGTTTCCAAAGGGGAGACCTGGAAAGGGGAAAACATTCGAAATGTAAATAAAGTATCAAAAATTTTTAAAAAAAAATTAAAAAAGCATCAGAGTGATGGTAACAGTCAGATGGAGCCTTAGAACCCTTCGGAGCTACTGACTGACTCATCTGGTCCAAATCTAGGTTTACTAACTCATGCTCTGACACAATTTGGAACTTCCCTGTGCTCCAGTTTCTTCCCAACAGGCAAAATGAGGATTGAGCAAGTTAACAAATATAGCTTACTTGAAATTATACCTACTGTCTACATATACATAGTAGGTGCTAAATAAGAGCTGACTTCAAGGACAAAGACATTATTCTTCTATGATTATACTGGTTTTACCTTTATATGTGTATGTAATTTTTTTCTGTTTAAAATTTTTTTTATTCTAATGGGAGAAAATACTGAGAGGTCAGCTCAGGAACTTTGAGATATTCCACCAGGGTCCCCTTCCCCCTCCGAGCACATGGGCACCCCTCCCCTCCTGGAAGGAATAGGTTAGAGAGCACATAGGCTGGAAGGGAGGCTCTGATTAAGCCCCTGCTACCTCATTCCCTAAAGACCAATCAGTTTAAAAGTCACACTGTTCTGCCAATCACATTGTGCCTAATGGCGGCTGCTCTAAAATCCTATATAAGGTCCCTGAACAGGGATCCAACAGGTTGCTCTCCCGTCTTGGTATACAGAGTGACCTCAGCATGCTGAATTAATAAATTCCTCTTGCATTTTGCATCAGTCCCTGACTCCATGTGTTTACTCAGAGGGTCTCGGAGTCTTACAATACTTGCCAAATGTTTAGCTGAGCAAATTTAACATATAAAATACATAAGCAATTAAACACATTTAACAAAAAAGCATTCCCAGGTTAGATGAACAGCCCATCCCTAACTTTACCAGCTCTTTGCTACTGCATGGTGATATTGCTATGTCATTTTGTTCTTTTGTTTGTTTTAGCACTAGAGGTGACAGTGTGGCAACTGTTCTTGGGGAAATTTCCTGTGCACTTCCATGATTCCCTTAGTATAAATTCTCAATGTAAAATTGCTAGGTCAAAAATCACACATAAGAGGCTATTGAATTGGGTCAACATTTAAGAGAACCTGCCGCTCTTTCGGAGGACCTGGATTCAATTCCCAGCACCCACACAGGAGAAGAAAGGCCGGCATGTGTGTATGAAGATGTCACAGTAAACCTATTATTTTGTATGTTAACTCAAAAAAATGTTTTAAATGATCACACAAAAGCACTTAGGAAGTGGAGGCAAAGGGTTGTGAGTTTCAACTCAGCTCAGACTTCATAGTGAGTTCCATGTCTGCCCAGGTTACATAGTAAGACCCTGTCTCAAAAAAACAAAAGTCTGCATATAAAGAGCTGTCAGTGTGGCTCAGTGGGAGCATACTCACCCAGCGTGCACAAGGCTCTGCGCTCACTCCTGGACACTGAGAAAAAAAATCATGACTATTTTTAAGTTTTGAAAAGTGTGTTTCAATTAATCTCCCAAGGATGGGGGTATATTGAGGCACTTAGTAATTTCTGTACTCCTTTGGGAAGCACTGGAGTTTTTTTTCTTCTTTTAGTTTCCCCGAAATGCTTACCAAAGCTCCCAAACATGATAGCGTCTGTTAACAGAACCTCCCGCACATGTGTCTATCATTCCTGTGAATAATTTGCATATAATCTGTAGCTCCTGACCTTTCACCTCAATTTAGCCTTGATGCCAGTCTCTTATGCATTGGATTGTTGCCATGGTGTTTTTTATGGCTAGAGCTTCTTTATCTCAGACCCTCATGTAGTTGTTTTGCTGTAGAAGTCATAGACAGTGTTGATCATGAGCTAGGTTACAGAATTTTTATTTTGTTTAATAGAAAGGGATCTCTTGGTGGCATTCCTTGGTTAGGGCACAATGGATTGTGATTGTCACCACATCTCTTGAAACAAAAACCTCTTTCAACTCTCCCCTGTGTGCTGTTTGCTCAATAATTTAACTTTTATCCATGCCCCACTGAGTTGTGAACTGTATTCAGGAGATAAAAATGAATAATAATGGTCTTTAAGTTGGAAGAGCTTGTGACTGAGAGGGGCTATTTTGTTCTCTAACCTCCATACCTGTGCCAAAATGTTTACCATGTGTGCGCACTCGAGCGCGTGTGCATGCGTGTGGGTGTGTGGGTGTGTGTGGGTGTGCACGCACATGTATACACAGAGAGAGAGAGAGAGAGAGAGAGAGAGAGAGAGAGAGAGAGAAATGGTCAGATACCAGGGCTTGTGAGTTGGCTTAGCAGGTAAAAGTGCTTGGTGCACAAGCCTGAAAAACCAAGCTGAGCTCTCCAGAACCCATAGTGAAAGGTGAAACTCATGGAAAGCTGTCCTCTGAGCTCCACATGTTGTGTGCTATCTCTCTCTCTCTCTCTCTCTCTTTCTCTCTCTCTCACGCACACACACACACACACAAGTAATAAATTAAAGAAAAAAATTAAAGTTCCTATACCAACAGACAACAATGTGGTAGACTAGGAGGCCCGTGTTCCCCCATTTAAAAAAAAAAAATTCTGATAAAATTCATGGGTAAAGATTAGTTCTAAAACTGAAGATGGCTCAGCAGTTGAGTACTAGCCACTCTTCCAGAAGACCTGTGTTTGACTCCCAGAACCCACAAGGTGGCCCTCAACTGTCTATAACTCTAGTTCCAGGGGATCTTGTGTCCTCTTCTGGCTTCTGTGGGCTCCAGACACACATGTGGTATACATGCATATACATAGGCAAAATAGACATACTGTAAAGTTTATTTTTAAAATAAATAGGTCCAGAGTATGAGTAAAAATATAGCACAAATATAGTGTGAATAAAGCACAAAGGTGAGGGCATCCATGAAGGAAAGATTAGGAAGCATTTCATCTGAATTTACCTCATCGCTTTGACCACCAAGGACCCACATTGTTTTCATTGACAGGACCCCAACTGCCAAAGCCACTGGAAGGCCACACTGCTACAAATGCGATCCTAGAACAAGGCTCACCCCAGACAGTGAGTTCTCTCAGGTGCCTGCGGATGAACGTCTTTCCCTATCAAATTAAGCCAGTGCCATTTGGAAGAGGTGACCCCTTCCTCAAACAGAGACATCAACACCAGACTGCAAGAACAGGAAACTTCAGGGAACCGTAACAAACAAAGAGGTAGATTATGTCTGGTTCTTCCTCCTAGCCTGGTGCTCCCAGAAATAAGACTCAGACTCAAAATATATTTACAAATACCTTGGCCATATAGGTAGGCTTTTCTCTTATTGGAGCATAACTTAAATTATCTTATTTATTTTAACCTACATTCTACCACGTGACTGGTTACCTGTGCTCAGTACTGTGTGCCAGTCTCTATACATTTTTAATTGACAGGTAATACACCCATATAATATACAAGATATTCTCTCTAATACAAAAAAAAAAACCCACAAATTTCCAGTAACCAAAGAAATGAAGATCTTTTCATTGTCCAATGAAGATTTCAAAATAAATGCTTTGGTATTGGAAGTGGTGGAACATCCTAAGGCAGGGGACTGAGAGTTTGAAAACAATCTGGGTTACACAATGAGTTCTCAGCCAGCCTGGGCTACATAACAATATCAAATGAAACCAAACAAATTCTTTTAAAGAGGTTTAGTAAGCTACTAGAAAACAGAGAACTCAGTGTGATCAGGAAAACAACAGAATTCCATTCAGTGTCTGGGGAGATGGATCCTTAGTTAAGAGCACTTACTCTATGAGCAGAAGGACTTGAATTCAAATCCCTAGCACGTAGGCTAAAAGCCAGAAGTGGCTTCATTAGAGGAGAGGGGGCAGGTTGGTCCCAAGAGCCTGCTGGAAAGCTAGCCTAGCCAAAACAGCTTTTACTGCAGTCTCCAGGCAATTAGGCAGAGAATGATAGAGGAAGACACCTGACTTCCTGCTCTGGCCTCCATGTGCTCACACACGGGTACATGCTGTGGCATATTCGTTCGCAAACACCACACACACACAACAGGAATGTTAAAAAGAAGTATGTTCAACAAAGAGAAAAATAATTCATTAAAACATATACCAACAAATGTAATACCTGAAGGATATCATGAATGAAATGAACTAAAGAAGAGATTGTTTAGAATGGTCCAGCTGGTGGAGAAAAGAAGAATGAAAACACTAAGGAAAATCTTTAGTGTCAATAGATGGAGTCCCCTCCCTGAATCCTTCCCTACCTCGATCCGTTAGCCCTTCCCAAAGACCCAAGGCCATAGGTGTAATTAGGGCAGAATTGCACACAACTGGTTAGGAGATGGAATTCGAGGATCCTCCCAGACCCCTCCTCCAACAGTCAACAAGCCCAGCTCTCATGGCCTTTGTCAAGCAAGCCCAGCTGGACTTCTGAAGACGCAACCATTTGTTTGAGAGACTAATCCTATACAGTATCACCAAAACCCGTGGGCATGTTTCCTCCCGCAAAGGTGAGCCTGATGTTAGTCAGGTCCAAGCCAGCTACTAACGAGTTCAAAGAGAGGATTGATTACTCTCAAACACCTAGATTTCTCTCCAAAGAAAACAAGAAATAAATAAAACAGCACATTCCTTCTGTGACCGCTGGCTGAACCAGAGTTCTCAGGCAGAGCCTGCTACACACACCGGGGTAGCCATTCCAGCACAAGTTGTCTACTCCTAGTTTCCAGGGTTCCCGGGGTAGTACTGGATGTAACTCAATATCCCAGTTACCAACTGTTAGAAAGACCCTGAAGCCATGTATCAGAGAACTAAAAGAATGATCCCTAAGGTTACACTAGAGACTCCTATTAGGACAAGTTAGCCACCAGTTTCCAGACCAAGTCTGAGCAAGGACCAATTTTATTTGTCTTTGGTAGTTTGAAAGGGTAGGAGACTGGGAAAAGAGAGTTGCGCCAGGCAGTGGTGGTGCACGCCTTTAATCCCAGCACTCAGGAGGCAGAGGCAGGTGTATTTCTGAGTTCGAGGCCAGCCTGGTCTACAGAGTGAGTTCCAGGACAGCCAGGGCTACACAGAGAAACCTTGTCTCGAAAAACTGGAAAAAAAAAAAAAAGAAAAAGAGAAAAGAAAAAGAGAAAAAAAAAAAGAGAGTTGCTTAATTACCACTCAATGGTCCCTCAGAATTTCAAAAAGCAGGCTCTAATGCCACATGACTCCAGATAAATCGATGTATTTATTCATGTCATTGAGATTCCAGATAATCACTGTGACAGCCACTGGCTGAGTCATCACTTTATATGACACTAGCCATAAGCAATTAGTACCAGAGACTCTATGCTTATGCTTCCTGAAAAGTACAATCTCTATATTGAGGTTATAAGGCACATGAGAGAAGCTACTTTTCAATTATGGGGCAAATGTTTTAGGTTCCTTTGCCCCATTGTCGGTCTAAGATATCATGCATTACAATTTTGTCTTCTAGGTTTTCTAGCTAATCTACCTGATCTTGTTTCTCCATTTGTTTTGAAAACTGAAAGACTATGCCAAATAGTACAGAGATTTATATTTACAGATTTTTTTTAATCTTACAATTTTCATTAGCAAAATATTAAAACCTACCCAAAAGGCCAGGTTTGACCTTTAATCAATGAGTACTGCATAATTCATTTAATGGAACTTAATTGGATCCAGGATTTATGGGAATGCATATTGAGTGCCTATGAAGGATAGTTTTAGGTGTCAGGTTGACACAACCTAAATCTTCTGAGGAGAGAGAGTCTCAATAATGGACTGTCTAGATCAGGTTGGTCTGTAGTAATGTCTATAAAGGATTGTCTTGATTGTGTTCATTGATGTGGGAAGAGCAGGCCCACTGTGTCTTCCCTAGGTTTGTGTCCTTAACAGTATAGAAGCAGAGGAAATTATCTAAGGATGAACAGTAAGCAGACATGTATTCCTTTTCTCTCTGCTCTTGACTGGGGGTGTGACTAGTTTCTTTAAATTCTTGCCTTGATATTCCTGTAATGATGGATTGTAATCTGGAATTTGGGGCTAAAATAAGCCCTTTCTCCATAAGTTGCTTTTTACCATGCTTTATTGGAAATACTGCCACAGTCTCTGTGAGTTTATGGGTGTGCCAGTCCAGTTGTGTCTAGAAGGCCTGGTTTCTTTGGTGTCCTCCATCCCCTCTGGATCTTATGATCTTTCTGCCTTCTCTTCCACAGAGTTTCCTGAGCCCTGAGGGGAGGCATTTGATGGAGATATCCCTTTTAGGACTGAATGTTCCAAGGTCTCTCATTTTCTGTGATTTGTGTGTTTCTATATTTGTTCCCATCTACTTCAGGAGTTATTTTATTTTTTAAAGGTCACTATTAAAGAGAACAATTCATTATGAATATGGAACACTTTGAAATATATATGCAATTACTGTTAGAGTTCTTGATTTCATAAAACAAACACTAATGGGCATAAAAAGTCAGATTAATTCTTATACAACAGTAATGGATGGTTTTACTACCCAACTCTCAACTTTAGATATCTCAATAAAACTTAAAAAACAAAAACAAAAACCAAAGAAACTTTAGAGTTAAACTATCTTACAGATTCAGTGTACCAAACAGATATGCACAGCAGATATTCCATCCAGCAGAAGTAGAATGTACATTCCTCTCAGCATCTCACAGAACCCTCCCTAAAATAGATTACGTTCTAAGTCACAAAACAATGCTTAGCATATAGAAAGGTGTAGGGATTGGAAGAAGCCCTAAGTGAGTTAAGTCCTGAGTGAATGTGTGCTGTGGATATAGGCTTGACCACGTCAAATATCAATGCCTCAGCCCCATGGGAGTGCAAGACCTTCTCGGGGATTCACAGGGATGGCAAAGTCTTTCTCTGGTCTGAGAGTGGATGTTGATAGTGTGTGCAGAAAACATCCACCATAGTTTTCTCCACTGCCAAGTAAGCATAGCTTACTGCTCCCCTACATAGACTGTGACTACTGAGATTAGTCAAATTTGCATCCTTATTCAGCTGTGTGCAATAACCCTTGCCTCCCTGGTCAACTATAAATAAATACACCAAGCTTCTTCATCTGAAAGCCCAGACCACTCATCTCAACCTTTCTTTGCATTTGTGTCTGTCAGTTTCTTTTATTTCCTTTCTGCTCCCTCCACTAGTTAGCTCAGTCCCTGGAGCTGTGTAGAGGGCAGCATTAAAGAAATGGGATAAATTCTTCTATCAAATCATAGTGAAGTGAAATTAGAAATCAGTGGCAAAAAGAACCACACAAATACTTGAAGACTAAAAAAATCCACTCTTGAATAAACAGTAGTAAATTGAAGAAAACTGGCAGAACATTTTAAAATCCTAAAATCAAGCCAGGTAGGGAGGTGCATACATACGGTCCCAGCATTTAAGAGGTAGAAGCAGAAAGATGAGGAGTTGAGGTTCATCTTCAGCTACACAGTTAGTTCAAGGTCAGCCTGAGCTACAGGAGGCTCTTGTCTCAAAAACCAAACCAAACCAAACCCAATGGGCTGCCAAGATGGCTCAGTGATTAACAGTACTCTCTACAGAAGCCTGGTGAGCTGAGTTTGATGCCCAGAACACATGGGAAGGAGAATACTGACCCTTCACACACACCATGAAGCATACACCTACATAAACACACACACACACACACACACACACACTCACACAAATAATAAAACAAATAGATTGGATAAACAAAATTCCTGTAGTCAAAAGAAAATGAAACTAGGACTTATCAGAACTTTTGGGATACAGCTAAGGCAGTTCTAAGAGGAACGTTTATGACTATATGTTTACATTTAAAAACCAGAGAGAGCCAGACATGTTGGTGCCTGCCTTTAATCCTAGTCTAGAGGCAGAGTAGGCAGATCTCTGGGTTTGAGGCCAACCTGCTCTATAGAGTGAGTCCTGGGACAGCTGGGGACACACAAAGAAACCTGTCTCAAAAAAAAACAAAACAAAAAATAAGAAAAGCAGAGCATCCTAGTTACCCACCAACCCACCAGCTTTCTGGACTATACCAACCTGGAGAGTTAGCTTCTTTTCCATGGTGCCAGCTGATGTACAGTGCTGCCTGGTGGCTAAGATCATGAAGTGATTCTAACAGAAAGGGTTCCACCTGGTGGCCATGAGTTCCTTCTGGCCAATGAAGAAGCAGTAACTGAAAGACTCCTTTCTTCCAGGGCTGAAGTACATGAAAGTACATGAGCTCAGGGCCAATATGGCCATGATCTGAGAAGGCCTCTGTGTGGTGAAGCCAGGCTAAGTGATGCCTAGAGACACCAATCTAACTGCTTCTAAGACAGGCTCCGCTTGAGGAAATCTCTGCATTCAAGTTGACTGGAGCATCTTTCACTGCAGTGATTTAAGACTCAAGGACTGAGTACATGTCTCATGCACACGACTGGACTGGTGGACCAAACAGGGTCCTTACCAGCAGTGCCAGATGGGTCCCTGGACACAACTCTTCATTCCACTGAACAGAAGCGATAAGACAGGCCTTCTTTTCTAAAGTATATACCAATGAAGCCTTTAGACTAGAAGGAAAAAAAACAAAACAAAACCACAAACAGAGTCCTCAAATAAATAACATACTGATGGAACTCAAGGCCTTAGAAAAACAAGAACATGACAAACCTAAGAGCAGTAGGTAAGAAATACTAGTCATTGGGGAAAGAATTAATATGAGAAAAATTAAAAGAACAATATAGACTCAATCAAAACAAGTTAGTTCTGATGGGGCTGACAATATGGCTCAACAGGACAGCTGGCTGCCCAACTGTGTGAACCTGATTAACTGAGTTTGATCCCTAGAGACCATCTAAAGGTTGGAGGAGAGAATCAAACACACAAAGTTGTCTTCTGACCTCCACACATACACCATGTCATGCCCTACCTTGATAATAAATATTGTTAAAAATAAAAGTTGGTTCTGGGACTACAGAGATGGCTTTGTGGGGTAAAGCACTTACTACACAAACAGGAGGACCTGAGTTTACACTTCTGGTACCTGTATGAAAACAGCCATAGTGGCATGTATCTGAAGCCCTAGCACCTTGAGGGTAGGGATCAGGCATACTCTGAAGACTATCTGGCCAGCCAAATTACAGCCAAGACAAATGAGCTCCATAATCAGTGGAAAACCCTGTCTCAAAAAAGTAAAGTAGAAAGTGATAGAAGACACCTAACATAAACCCCTAGCTTCTACACACACAAAGACAAGCACTCCTGCACACCCTGTCTTACAAAAGAAAGCACTCCACTGGGAGCTTACTTAGTTTCAGAGGGTTAGTCCATGTTCATCATGGTGGGAAGCAGACAGGCGTGGCACAGGAGAAAAAGCTGAGAGCTTTACACACTGATCCACAAGGAAGAGGGAGGGGGGAGAGGGAGAGAGAGAGAGAGAGAGGGAGGGGGAGGAGGGAGGGAAGAGGGAGATAGTGGGAGGGAGGGAGGGGGAGACTGGACCTGGTGTTCGAACCTCAAAGCCCACCCTCAGTGACAGACCTCCTCCAACAAAGTCATTCTCCTCATCTTTTCCAACTGGGGAAATCATTAACTGAGGACCAAGAATTCAAGCAAATAGATCTCAGTAAGGTCCAGAGGAGCTAGGAAGATGTGGTATAAACAAAGAGGCTGCAAATTAATAATCATGGAAGGTTGAGGGAGGGAGGGATCTGAGTGAGAGAGGGGAGAGGGAGGGAAATGGAGGGAGACAGGAGAGAAGTCCAGAGGGCCAGGAGAGGGAATAGAAATAAACAGCAGTGTGAGGTGGAGAATGGTGAGAACCTCTAGAAAGTCCCAGACACCAGGGATGTGGGAGGCTCCCAGGACCCAACAGGGATGACATTAGCCGTAATTCAGGAAATAGAATCTGAAGAAACCACCTCCAGTAGTAGACATGGCCCCCACTTGAGGGATGGGGCCACCCGCCCAACTTAAAACAGAATTGCTCCTGTCTAAAGGAAATGCAGGGACAAAAAATGGACCAGAGACTGAAGGAAAGGCCACCCAGGGACTGCCCTACCTTGGGATCCATCCCATGCACAGACACCAAACCCCAACACTATTGCTGATGCCAAGCTTTGCTTGCAGACAGGAGCCTGGCACGGCTGTTCTCTGAGAGGCTCTGCCAGCGCCCGACTAAGATTGTTTCATATACTCACAGCCAACCATTTGACTGAGCTCAGGAAACCCAACGGAAGAGTTAGGGGAAGGACTGAAGGAGCTGAAAGGGATTACAACCCCATAGGAAGAACAACAATATCAACTAGTCAGACTCCTCAGAGCTCCCCGGGACTAAACCACCAACCAAAGAGTATGCATGGGCTGGTCTGTGGCCCCTGCTACAAATGTAACAAAGGACTGCCTTGTCTGGCCTCAGAGGGATGGGATGCGCTTGGTCCTGTGAGGGCTCGATGCCCCAGAGAAGGGGGATGCTAGAAGTGTGAGGTGGGAGTGGGGGAAGCACCCTCTTATAAAGGTGAAGGGGAGAGGGTATGAAATGAGGGGCTTCTGGAGGGGGGACAAGAAAGGAGGACAACATTTGAAATCTAAATAAATAAAAGAATTAATATTTTTTTAAAATGCAAAAATAAAACCCCCACTCAAAAAAAAAAAAAAAAAAACGACTTCCAAGCTATAGTCTGCCTGAGGATTTTTCCAGTCTCATCCCCTTCAGCCCATTCCCAAATAAAACTACCTGTTTTACTTCTAATTCAGCTGAATTGGCTTATTTCTTCAGAGGAGAAAACCTACATCACCTTGGTGCTGAGAACCCTGGAGGAGCTGAGTCCCTAGCCCGGTGGCCTGGGTCCTTTCTGGCCACGTGGGGACTGCTTCTCCCCCCTTAATCTTTCTCTCCACCGATATGGATCAACTTTGGACTGGGTGAGTAACCAGTTCCCAGCTGCTGCCTAATCCTCTGGGTCCAGGACCCATTGCATGGGCTCTTTGCCAAATTACAGCCTCACCAGGGCTAGCCCATTCTAGAACAAAGGCCAGGTCTTTCTTCTGGGTAGCCTTTTGATACAGAGACATCTGATCTGAGGTTAATCCCAAGAACCCTTTGACCCCAGGCTATTGGGTGGGATGCCACTCCCATAGTTTCACGTCCTGGAAAAGCTGGGAAGATGAACACTGCCATGTCTAAACTCGATCCCCAGATGCTCTTGGGCTATCTGCTGCAAAATGTATCCAAATTGGTTTTGTCTCAGAACTTGGTGTCCCAAACGCCTGGTTCTCCTTTGCTCTGTGGCCTGGCCTCAGAACACTCTATGTAGCCAATCTAAATGGCTACCAGGAGGCGCTCTAGACTTTAACATTCTCCATGACCTTCCCATTTTCTGCTTATGGGCAAGTGGTCTGAACTCTCTTAAGTTCAGGTTTTTTGGGAGCTGCATTTCTGCCCCTCCTTCTGTAGTAAATGCTCGACAGCCCAAGTTTTGTTGGCCATGGTTACAGCACCCCAAATGGCCTTTTATTTAGGGAGACTTGGACCCTGAGTCATCTGCAATGACTGAGCTGCCTGAGTCACACACACCCCATTCCCACCTGCTCCTCCTGCACCACCATGTGCGTCACCTAGTGTCCAGTCCTAGTCCCTTTACTCACTCCTTCCTCCTTTGTCTCTTCTCCCACTGCCCCCCTCTTCTTCCTCACCACCACAACCTCCATCTAATCTTCTACCTCCCCTTCACCCACCTCCTCCCCAACCTCTTCCTGCTTCCATGCCTCCTCTTCCCCTCCCCAGTCTACTACCCCACATCCCAGTCTCCATTCACACACTAGCCTGCCCCATCTGGATTCTCTTCTGTCTCACATGCTGTCCCCACAGACTTCTGCTCTCTTCTGCCTCCTCCAGGAGGTAGCAGGAGCCATGGGGCTTGTTCGCCTTCCTTTCTCCCAGCAGGAACTGTCTCAGACTGAAAAGCAGCTGGTCTCCTCTGCCAGGCCATCTTCCTATATTAAAGAGTTGTGCTACCTTTGCCAGGCCTATGACCTAACATGGCTCGACCCTCATATCATATAGGCTTCCATTCTTACTCCCAAGGAATATGGATGGGTTCAGGCAGCTACCAGGCAGTCTGCAGAGTAGACAATACAGTCCCTGTAGGTGGCACAGCAGTGCCAGCTATGGAACCCAGTTGGAATTACCAGCCCAGCTAGAGCAAGATGGCCACCAGAGGAGGGGCCTCGTGGTCCACTGGCTCCTTCAAGGGATGGAATCAGTCTCAAAGTTATTAACTTGGATAAACTCCTCAAAATTACATAGTAATCGGACGAAAGTCTGGCCATTTTTCTAAATTGATTGCAAGAGACCATGATCCAATATACCCACCTGAACCCAGCCTCCACAGTGAGAGCTAGGGTCCTCACTACACATTTAATTTCTCAGTCACAGCAGATACTTGGGGGGGGGGGGGGGGACAAAAAAGGGTTGAGGATGGTTCCCAAACTCTCATACAGGAGTTGGTGAAAATGGCTTTTAAAGTCTTAATGCCCAAGACAGGCTTGGCTACAGCAGAAGGCTAAGCTCCAGGCCCAAGCCTTGGCAGCTGCCCTGAGACCAATGGCATTCCAGCAGAAGGAACATGGGAGGTCTGGCAGGCCCCATCCTGCCATGGTCCAGTCTAAGTCGACTCTACCAAGAACCTGTTTGAAAAGTGGCCAGTCAGGACACTGGTCTCGAAGCTGCCCAAACCCTCAGTGACCCACCAAGCCATGCCCTGCCCACCAGCAGCTTGGCCACTGGAAGCCAGAATGCCCCGATACAGGCTCATCCTCTGCACCTGACCACGGAGGCCCAGCCTCACTAGCACAGGCACCGAAGTCCCTTGCAGCCTTTGAGCTTCTTGGCCTGACAGATAACTGATGACTCTCAGACTTTGGGACATCCATCACCCTTGCCAAGACCAGGGTAATGCTGCAGGTAGCAGGTAAGTCATTTCATTCCTGATGAACACAGGGGCAACCTTCTCTTCACACTCCGTCCCACGGTCCCATCACCAGTTTCTGTCACAGGGGTGGACAGAACTTCCTCCTTTCCACCTATGACCTTGCCACTCCCCTGCATTCTTTCAGGAAGATTCTTCTCACGCTCTGTTCTGGTCATGCTGGCCTGCCCAGTTCCTTTATTTGGCCGTGATAACCTCAGCCTCCTTGGAGCCACCCTCTCCCTGACCTCCATAACCTCCCCTGACTCCAGTCTTCTTTGTCTGTTGCCTCACAGATCCCTAACCCAGACAGCTCTGTCCATATCCTACAGAATCTGGTCACACACACACACACACACACACACACACACACACGTGAGCTATCTCCACACTGGAAATTGCTATCCACCACCAGCTGGTCCTCATCCATCCCTCTTCCTTCCCCTCCAGACCTGTTTCCATCTCTGAAACCAACCACCATGGTCTCAAGCCTATCATTGCCTGCTTCTTCGATCAGGGACTCCTAACTCCTACTGACTCACCCTGCAACAGCTCCATTCTCCCTGTGCCTAAGCCCTCTGGTGCCTACTGCGTAGTACAAAGCCTCCACCTCATTAATCCCAGCCCACTCTGTGGGTACCAACCTTTACACCCTTCCTCCTAACATTCTTCCTACAACTTCCTACTTGACCATCCTTGACCCAGAGGGCCCCCTACTGTCCCCTCCACCCTGACTTGCATTTTCTGGACTCTGAGATAGGTCACACAGACAGGTCTCCCTCAGGGCTTCCAGGACAGTCCTTACATTTTTGGACGCGCTTTGACTTGGGATCTTTGCTTTGTACACCTTAATCCGAACGCACTTCTTTATAATGTAGATGACATTTTACTATGCATCCCTTCCCTGTCTCCCTCCCAACAAAACGCTGCTTTACCCCTAAACTATCCTGGTTCCCTGGGTTTCCAATCTCTCCAACTGTTGTGTACTTGGGTGTCAGACTCAGCCCAGGGTCTAAGACCCTCACCTCTGACTGAAACCAAGCCTTTCTGGAATTGCAGCCCCCACCATGGAAGACCAGATTCTTTTATTTTGGGGCCTGGTGGGGTTCTTCAGATATTGGATCCTCAATTTTGCTATTACAGCTAAGCCACCACTATACCAGGCAGAGAGACCCCCCACAGGGCCCTTCACCCACCCAGCCATAGTCCAAAGACTGCTGGATGCCCTCTTAGTGAGGCCCGACTGGGTCCTCCCAGACTCCACTCTCCCCTATCACCTCTTAACAGATAAGAGGATGGGAGTGGCCACAGGTGTTTTAGCTGGACTTCTTGAGCCCTCCAATCAGGCCATAGACTTTTCGTCCAAACAGTTAGATTCTCACCTTATGTGGATGGCGGCCATGTTTGAGAGCCCTAGCATCAGCAGAACTCACCCAGGTAGCTCTCAAGATCACCCTGTTCCAGCCTATCATGGTATACTCCACCCATTGCTTCTCAGGCCTTCTGAATTATTTCTTTCTTTCCCTCCTCGGGTCCTCATAACCCCAACTTACTCTTCGTGGATGGGAGCTCTCTCATAGGCAGATGGGAAAACCACCAGGAAGCTTATGCTGTGGTCATCTCCACTGAAAGAGCTGAGGTAAACCTCCTCCCAAGGCGACGTCTTCACAGAAGGCTGAGTGAATTGCCTTAAGCAGGGTGCTTCAAATAGCCAAGAGCCAATGGGCTAACATCTATACTGACTCTAAAAATGCCTTCTTAATAGCCCATACCCACTCCACCCTTTGGAAGGAAAAGGGCTTCCTCACCACCAAGGGCACACCCATTGTCAATGGACCCCTATGGCCAAACTTTTGGAGGCTCTCCAACTCCCAACAGAGGTGGCCATAATTCACTGCCAGGAGTACTAGACCGTGGCTCTGGGTAATGTCAGAGCTGACTTAGTGGCCTGGGTTTTGGCTTCCACCTCCTCTAGACACACAGGACACATCCTCTTCCTGACATCTTCCTACAAAACTTAGTACCAGCCAGGGGAAAAAAACCAAATTCCTCTGCAAAGTGGCCACATAGTCAAAAAATAGATGGCTTTACCTAAATAACCGCCTTCTTCCTCCAAAGCAGGTGCCTTGTATCTTATTCCATATCCACCACTATACATTGGCCCCAAGGCCCTATTCCAATTTCTAGAGCCCCTTTTGATCCCACTGACCTCCAAGCCCACATTCTACAGGCCCACACTTCCTTCCAGGTGTGTGCTAAGACCAACCAGCAGGGGGCTCTCAAGAGATGTCAGCCTCTGCACCTGCTCTGAGTACAGCAACCTGGCAAGACTGGACATGCTCACTCATAAAAAACTCGGCTATCTCCTAGCCTTTGTTGACACTTTTACAGGTTGGATCGAGTGATTCCCCACCTCCAGGGAAATGTGGATGGATGTAGTAGCTCAGGTGCTCCTCGAACTTAATTCCTTGGTTCTGTGTGCTGCGCACCATCCAAACAGACAGTAGTCCAGCCTTCACCTGTAGGGTCAATGAGTTTCTGTATGAAGCTTTCAACATCTCCTGAAAACATCCCCTACCGATCACAGTCCTCTGGAAAGGTTTAGAGAGCCAACAGACTCGTCAAACAGCAGCCTACTAAGCTCAAGTTATCTTGGCCCTCCCTCCTCACCATTGCCCTCACCTGCCTCTGGGCAAACCCTCACTCTCCTACAGGTTTAAGTCCTTTTGAACTCCTATATGATAGGCCATTCCTCCTCAGCTATCACCTCCTGGCCCAAACCCCCTGCTGGCTGAATACCTACTCTACTTCCTATGGTCTCTTCTCTGCATGATGACAGCTACCTGCTCTCCATGCCAGAGAACCCAACTGCTCCTGAATCTGCCCCACTCTCCCTGGGGGACCTAGATAGCTCCTCAAGCAGCTATCTTCCAAGTCTCTAGAGCCCTGGTGGAAAGGACTCTTCACTGTGCCAAACTCCTGGGACACCAGTGTTGGTACCACCTCTCCAAACTAAGAGGGCACCTACTCAAGATGAATGGTCTTTACAACTGGGACATTCTACCCTCCAGTTCTCCAGAAAGTCCCAGTGAGGGGCCAGGAGGGCCAAACCAGGGTCCCTCCTCCCTCAGTTGGTGGCAGTCTTCCCTTTCCAATGGCTTGTCCCTAATAGGATCCCACATTCTTATTTGCCTTTTCCCCCCTTTTCCCCCCCTGCCTCCTCTGCCTTCTCCAGAGTCTCAAAGTTTCCCAGGTAATGGTCAAACAGATGTTTCTTCACCCAAACTTCCTGCTGAGCACCAACCCTCTGACTCCTTTGCCCAATATGGTCCCTTTTTCCCAGGAAGTAGCTAGAAGCGAACTGGCACCCATACATCCAAAGAGGTCGGGATGTTCACTTAGAGTTCCCCACTTGCACCCCTCTCCAACTTGGGCCGGCTAATTCCATGCTTCCCTCTCTTTCCAGCCCCACCCACTCAGAAAGCCTCCCAAACAGAAAAGGTGCCAAATTAGTCCAGTCCTGCATTCCTGACATTCCTGTCCCAACCCCCTTCACCTGAAGTCACCTGCCACTTGAGCTCAGATCATTCCCTCTGAACACAGACAAGCCCAGTGTGTGGCAGACACATTTTCTTTTGCCTTCAATCTATAAAATCTACTTCCACACCATAATCTGCCTAGGACTTCTCCCCACCCCAGCCCCATTCTGGTTCCCTGAGACTCATGAACTCTCTTGGGAACCCATTCTCAGATAAACCTGACTTTTTTACATTTAATTTTGCTGAATTGACTTATTTCTTTGGTGGAGAAAGCCTATCAGAAGTATCTTCAGAATCTTAATTGTATATAGCACACAATAAAACACCAGTGTTGTCAGTGGCTGGATGGTGAGCCTAACCTGTTCTAATCCAGACAGGTCATGATTTCTACCACAATTACATGAGTAGACACATGGAAGGGGGAGGGGTCTAGCTTCTGCCTTTAAAATTAATTTGAAAGTATCCATTATTTTAGAGCAGCCATAGAGAGCTTGAAAAGATAGGTTTCTTAGGGTGAGGAGGTGATGGTTCAGCTGGCAAAGTGATCATATGACATGCATGAGAACTAAAAGTTGGACCTCAAAAACTTACCATAAAAAAGCCAGGTGGGCATGTTGGCCCACTTGTGATCCTGGCTTGGAGGAGGTGGAGATGTAAGACTCTGGGGAGCCTTAACTTACCGGAGGACAACCTACCCCCCACCCCCACCCCCCGAGTGAACACCATGGAGTCAGGGATCAATGCAATAATCAAGAGGAATTTGTCGTTCCAGCATGCTGGGGTCGCCCCACACACAAAGGAGGAAGAGAACAACCACATGGAGCTTTTATAGTTTTTAGAGCAGCAGCCATTAATCACAAAGTGATTGGCAGAACAGTGTGACTTTTAAACTGATTGGTCTTTAGGGAATGAGGTAGTAGGGGCTTAACCAGCCCCTCCCTTCAAGTCTAGTGCTCTCTATCATGTTTCTTCCAGGAGGGGAGGGGTGCCTATGTGCTTGGAGATCTGGTGAAATTTTCCAAAGTTCCTGAGCTGACCTCTTCAGAGACAAGGATCATTGACCTAACTAGCCAAAAAGCAAACCTTAATATATGTAATGGAAAATGAAACAAACAAACAAACAAACAAAAAACAGTAACACCAAATGTTAACCTCAGGATTCTGTTGTGTAACAGTTTCCTCCTAGATTGAAACATTTTATCCTGTAGGAAGCTCCTTAAAAGGAGGGTTAACGACTCAAAACAGATTCAGGAAGTTCCTGAAATTTACCAGACTTACTAACCCCTTCCAGTTAGAGTAAGTAATAAAAGCTTAGAGTGCCACTTAGATGAGTCAAGCCAAGCCACAAAGAAGATTCTTAGAAAAGCACAGCTGTGAAGAAGACTCTGAACCAGATCAGGTGCCTGGAAAGAGCAGAAATCAGTTGTGCTGCTTAGAATCATCCTAGAAGAAGTTTAAACTAACAGAGGCACCAGGAAAAGACACTCTCCAAACTGTTGAGGTACCTGCAGGCTGTTATTGATCCCCAGGTTCCAAGTTTTATGAGCTGTCATCTATGCTGAGTAGGCTTTGGTGATGTAGCTATCTGAATCATTTCTGTTCCTGTAAGCAACCCCTCACCCATATTCCTGTAAATAACTCCAATAAAACTCATGATTTACCAAGCTGGACTTTGGTGGTATCTGTACTTTGGTCTATTGTGGGCTCCTTATCTGGGGTGAGTAAACATGTATAGCATCTCCCTGTATTTTGTTAGACAACAGCCTCCCTGCATACAGACATACATGCAGTCAAGCAGGGGTTGAGGGTGGGGAATCTCTTTCCATTTAAACCTGGGCTAGAGTAAGTTAGATGCAAACAAAGTCTTAAATGAAATATTGTTTGTCAAGAACATACTAGAAAGATAATACAAAATTTCCCAAACCTATTATTATTTTTGCATAGGATATCTCATGAGCATAAGCAGAACATGCATTGGGGAAGTGAATTTTTTCCTTTCCCATAGTCACCATGGAGGCTCTGTCTCAAATTATAGTAATCATTCCATATCTAAGGAACTGGTTCTAGACTACTTTTCCATACCCAAACATGTTAAAAACTATTTATAAAATGGCAAGATTAAAGGTCTGAAGGTGTTCAATACATGGCCAATTTTGGGTATGTGTGTGCACTTAACTGGTTGGAACCACTGTTCATCTCTGCACAAGCTGGGAAACCCTGTCTTCTCTCCTTCTCTCAACTCTCAATACTAGCACAGAGAAAGCTTTTGGCTAACAAGTCATCACTCCTTAGCTCTGAGTTTCTGGCAACCTACCCAAGGGTACTGGCTCAGGGCCTCAGTTATTGACCATATACGGTCATAATCCCACCTCCTAGGTGACATGCCATCATTTCTTACCTGAGCTCTATAAAATTCCCTTGCTTTAGCCCAGGTGTAAGACTCTACTGACCTCCTTCTGTAAGATTGGTGAACCCTTCTGAGAGCTGACTTTCAGTAAATCTGCCTTTATATTCCTGCTTTGGCTTGAATTGGCTTATTACCTTGGTGGAGAAACCTATTATTGACTAAGTGGCATATTCATAAATACATGTTCAGGTGTCTGTGCATATGCATTTATGTGGGGGTGAGAGATCAATAATATCTTTCTCTTCAGCTTATTTCTTTAGACAAACTCTCACTGAATTTGGATTTCACTGACTTAACTAAAGACTGTCTGACCAGAAAGTACCAGGGCACCTTCTGTCTCCATCCTCCAGTACTGGGATTACAAACAAGACCCACAATGCTGGGAGTTTTATGCAGGTTCTGGGATTGAACTCAGGTCTTCGTGCTTGTAAGTGCTTTACTGACCAAGCTATCTTCCCAGACACTAAAAGATTATTTTCTATTTGCAATTGGTTGAACCCAAGATTCAGAACCTGTGAATGCAAAGGGCCATTTTTCTTTAACTGTGAAGATCAGAAAAAGAAAAAAAAAAAGTCTGTGTCAAGACTAGGCTTCTCTGGACTTCCTAAGATAAGAGCAGTTTCACATCACCAGTTCCTCTATCAACAACAAACTTCTATGCTGATGGACTCTTTTCACCTGCCACCCTTCCCAGCTCTCCTTGCTTTCCTCTGTTCATCATCTTTCCCCAGCTACACTAACCTGGGTGGTGAACCAGAGCAGAGATGTTGGCCCTCTGTTAGTCATTTTTCTAGTAGTGGGCAAAGCTCCCCCAAGGTTCCTCAAAGGCTGCCTAAAAATGGAGTAGGCTTGGCTCTACGTTCTCTGCTCTCCCCTTCTATTTTATGTTACCCATACTATGTTTCACGTAAGACTAGAAAAATAACTTCTCAGCTAAGCAGTTTGAAAAGCATGCAGTTAAATGGTCATCCATCTTCAGGCATGTAGTAGTAGGCAACCATGGTGGAAAGAGGGTGGACAAGCAAGTCTTCCTTACTTCTGGGTTCCCTCTCACTGAGTCTCTGGCCTTACCAACTAACATCATAAGCCCTAGTTCATCTTATATTCTAGGACCAAGCCTACCACCTGTCAAAAGACAGGCAGGAAAAAAAAAAAAGACAGGCAGGGAGATTCAGCTCAGCCCCTCAGAGATTTGGGGTCACATTGCTTGCTACTTCTATCCTCACTCTCAAAACTGGTGTCCAGCTCTGTCATGGACCCCACAGTAACCATATCTAGATCCCTGCTTTGACTTTGCAATGTCCTCCACTTCTTCCCCTTAACCCAGAATCTTACGACCTGACATCCTAATAGCCATTCTGAAAGTGACTTGTAACGGTTGCCTGATCACAGTACTGTCAAGTCCCCATCGGCATGATTTCTGGAATCCAAGCTGTCTCTGGCTTAATACATGCACTGCCTCCACTTTTCCTGAGCCCCTGTGTGTGTGCAGGAGCTGCTCCTCTGTCCTCAAGGTCTTACATCATCTTTAACTTTAATTGATTTAGTTTTAACCTTGAATTCAGCAAAGAGTGCACAGGTCTATGGTCTTTGCCAAAATCTCTAAAGGGCTAATGGTCCTAAGAGGTGAACTAAATCAATTAAAGTTAAATTAATGTGGTTAGTGACTCTTATATTGAACAGGGTGAACAGAACATTTTCATTATCACAGAAAGTTCTATCAGACAGTACTACATACACCCACTTTATCCAGAACTATTCCAACTGGCACTCACATTAAGATGTTTTAGGCAATTTTAGGTAGTTTGAAAACCCTCAGCCGGGCAGTGGTGGCACATGCCTTTAATCCCAGCACTTGGGAGGCAGAGGCAGATGGATTTCTGAGTTCGAGGCCAGACTGGTTTACAGAGTGAGTTCCAGGACAGCCAGGGCTACACAGAGAAACTCTGTCTCGAAACTCGACCCCCCCCAAAAAAAACAAAAAACAAAACAAACAAACAAACAAACAAAAAAACCCCAAGAAAACCCTCTGCCTCCCAGTATCACCTATAACCCTCTAGTCATTGTTTAGGAGTCCCTTTCTAATGTAGGCAGGGAGCATGTAGCCATCCTGAACTCTTCAGCAGAAAAGAGAGTCAGACAAATCTCAGCTCAGATATCAGTTACACTTTCCTTGACACAAATTCTTATGTACATGAGAGCATGAGAGTTCAACAAGTTTCCTGTAAACTTAAATGGTCTGGCTTTGTGTTAAATTGTCCTACTCTGGGCTGGAGAGATAGCTCAGCAGTTACACTCACTGGTTGCTCTTC
Source organism: Rhynchomys soricoides (assembly GCA_019843965.1). Classification (NCBI taxonomy): domain Eukaryota; kingdom Metazoa; phylum Chordata; class Mammalia; order Rodentia; family Muridae; genus Rhynchomys; species Rhynchomys soricoides. The sequence continues at coordinate 3,394,530 of JADRCH010000075.1, forward strand.
CAAAAGACCCAGGTTCGATTCCCAGGATTTACATAGCAGCCCATAACTATCTGTAACTCCAGTTCAAGGGGATACAATACCCTCTTCTGTCTGAATAACCACGCCTGTGTCCAAATTGGGCATGTTTATCTTTGTATTTTAAGTCATCATATGATTTAAATACATCAATACAAATATCCCAAATTTTGTCTAAGACACACTCCAAATTACCAACCTTTTAGTTAATGTCAAGCCTTAATTTTTGAAGAAAATGAACAAAGAAAAAACTTTATTTCCTCTAAATATCCACTAGAGGACGATATTTCCTTTATTATATTTCTCATAATGGGTACTAAAGCCATCAAACGGTTTTTCGTGTTTTCTGACAAGTTGAACCTCTAATTTGACTTCTAATTTCTCCTCTATAAAATGTGACTCTGTTAATTTGATGGCTTATGCTCTGCACAGTACTTCCGTCCTTGACTCTGTTCCCAAGTCTAACCATCAGGAGGCAACGTCTCATGTACCCCAGGAAAGGAAAAATTAAGTAAAACTGCCAAATAAAAAGTCGTTTTATGGGGAAAGGGATCATTAATTTAAGGAAAGAGACAAACCAGACTTTTCTAGTTCGTATCCAACTCACCGCCCAAGGTCAGAAGTGTAAAGTACAGCACAAAGGAGCCATTCAGGAGCTGGCGAAGAGGACTTGGTACGAACGTTGTGCACAATCCGCGCTTTGATTTTGCAGTTCTGCTGGAGGGGTCTGGTGCACGTTAGTGCACGTGCGTGTGAATAGTTATGGGGGAGCAGCTGGTCCTCGGAGAGCTGGGCGTGGGTCTGTGCAATCAGTAGCTCTCTAGCAAGCCGCTTGGACTGCACCTGGGCGCTACTGGAAGGGTAGCAATTCACTGTACCCAGGAGGCACCGAGCCCCAAGGGGCAGAGGACCTGCTGACCCGCACATCACGCCAGCAAGTTCTTAAAAGGGAACACCTACATGCACGAGATGTTCAGCGTAGGACCTCGTTTTTCATCTGGTTCCTCTTCAGACACTCCCTCCCACCTCGGACAAAAAGAATCCGCCAGACAGTACTCTGGTAAGAGGGAAGTCGTGCATTCTTTAGATTAGGACTCCCACCTCCGAGGTAATCCTTGGAAAACAGTATGAACCTACACAGGGTGTAATCATAGGCCTCTAGATGCCGGGCTATTTTCAGGTCCCAGCTTAAGATATTCTGTTCCGATTGGAGCCTAAAGGCAATATAAACAAAACCAGACAGACTCGAGAAGAGAAGCAGAGATGCTCCCCTTCCCTCCAAGCATAAATAGCTTTTGATTTCTCAAAAGAGAAGGAGGAGGGGCTTGGTAGAAAGTCTACAAGAAAGGTGGGTCGGGTCTACTCCCGGTTTTCTTTTCTTACTTCCCTGGGCTGTCTGCCTAAGTCTAAAGCCTAGAAGGCGGGAAAGGGACAGCACATAGGGTCTTTTCCTTCTCGTTTATCTTTTAGTCTTCGGCGCTGGGTTCCCCCTGCTTTCTGGGTCTCTGCGCCCCACCTCCTTGCCAGCTCGCTCGCTTGTTCTTCCCCCTCAGCTGCAACCCACCCGCTAAACCGGGTTCTCAGTCTCCTAGCCAAGAGGTTTCGCCCTAGCGGAGTAAGATTTGCATATTTCCCGCCCCTCTCGGAAACCATTGGCGAAGCCCTTGCCCAACGTGTCTGATGATTGGTGATCCGCTCGGGTGTATTTGCATGCGGGCTGCTGGGGAGGGCCTATCTGTGTCTGTAACCCGCGCCCAGTAGAAGTTTGTGGAGCGCTTTCTCACCGGCCAGTCCAGGACGGACCTCGGGCGCCTCGCTCTTCGGTGGCCGCTCTGTTCTCTCGGGATTCCTTCTCTGTGGTGACCGACTCTCCGGACGCTCGGTAAGGGAAGCTGAGAGCTGGCTGCGTGAGTTCAGAGGAGGAGCGCGGGGAAGCCCGCTCGCTGACAGCAGCGCGACTGGACGCGGACGGCGTCGGGCTCTGGCTGGCTGAGAGCTTCGCCTACCTTCCCGCGGCCTGCGCGCGGGCGATGCTGCGGCCCCGAGGCGCGGCGCGGAGAGCACGGAGGGCACCTCCGAGAGCCTAGAGCTGGTTTCCGCCCTCTCTCCCCGGGGCAAGTGAGCATGGAACAGTGAGAGCCCCTCGCTCGGCGAGGCCGCGCGCGGAGGCTCCCCATGGCCGGGACGTACAGCTCCACACTGAAGACTCTGGAGGACTTGACCTTGGACTCCGGGTATGGGGCCGGCGACTCCTGCCGCTCGCTCAGCCTTTCGTCTTCCAAGTCCAACTCGCAGGCGCTCAACTCTTCGGCGCAGCAGCACCGCGGGGCGGCCTGGTGGTGCTACTCCGGCTCCATGAACAGCCGCCACAACAGCTGGGACACGGTGAACACAGTGCTGCCCGAGGATCCCGAAGTGGCCGACCTCTTCTCACGCTGCCCGCGGCTCCCGGAGCTGGAGGAGTTCCCTTGGACCGAGGGAGACGTGGCCCGGGTGCTCCGCAAAAGCGTTGGCGGCCGAAGGCTGCCCTCGTTCTCCGCCGAGGCTGTGAGGCGCTTGGCCGGACTCCTCCGCCGGGCGCTCATCCGCGTGGCCCGGGAGGCGCAGCGCCTTAGCGTGCTGCACGCTAAGTGCACCCGCTTCGAGGTGCAGAGTGCGGTGCGCCTTGTGCACAGCTGGGCGCTGGCCGAGAGCTGCGCACTGGCGGCGGTCAAGGCGTTGTCCCTCTACAGCATGAGCGCTGGGGATGGGCTGCGCCGAGGCAAGTCGGCACGCTGCGGCCTCACTTTCTCCGTGGGCCGCTTCTTCCGTTGGATGGTGGACACTCGCATCTCCGTGCGCATCCATGAGTACGCGGCCATCTCGCTTACGGCTTGCATGGAGAACCTGGTGGAGGAGATCCGGGCCAGGGTGCTGGCGAGCCAGAGCCCAGATGGCGGAGGAGCAGGAGGCGGAGAGGTATCCGCTGAGGCCTTGGAGATGGTCATCAACAACGACGCCGAGCTCTGGGGAGTCCTGCAACCCTATGAGCATCTCATCTGCGGCAAGAACGCCAATGGTAAGCACGAGGGGGTGTGGATGAGGGGAACCTTGCCGTACAGACTTGGTGGGCCACCCCAGGAACGGATTTTCTTAGGAGCAAGCTGTGAAGTCTACCACGTCTCTGAGAGAAATGGAATTCCGGGAGAATTCTTAAGTGGAAACCTTGTCAAAGGTTGTTTTAGGTGTCTAACTTTTTGGAGGATAAAGTTGTGATTAGTGTTCTGTTGACTGTGCACTAATTGGGTGAGAATGGGTGTCTGGACCAAACTACTCCTGAACCACCCTCTAAAGTGAGGCTTGCTGCCCTGCTATGATTTGCCCTGTTTAGTTGGGTCTCTAGGAGTCTTATTTTTCACCCCACAGTAGGTCAGATTACTGTGGTTCTTCTTGGTGTTCACAGTGGCAGCAAGCAACCCAAGGGTCTGTACTCTCAACACCTAAGCCTAGGTTAAATGGGATGGATAGATTAGAGTGGAGGGCCCAGGTTCTGGTGCTGCACCCTGGGCTTAATGATGCTCAGAGTCAAGCCTCTTGACAGAAAGTGGAGGGAGAGCTTCCAGCCCTTAATACTATGTGCCCAGGGGGTGAGGGAAACCAGGGACTCTTGACTCTCCTTCCCAGAAAGACAGCCACATGCTGGCTTCTGGGGCCTAATTTTCCAGCTGTCATTAGCCAAGTAAGCATTTGATTAAAACCTCATGTTGAATTAAATGCACAACCTTTTAGGCTGTCCTGAAAGGAAAGATGACAGGCTCGGTAAACCACATTATGGGAATGGAGTGTGGGGGGTGGGCAGCTGCATGGTGTGGAGTCCTGGAAAATTAAGCACTGGATAGCTGCACCCCAACTGAAGGTATGCAAGGCTTCAGTGCCAAGGATGAAAACAAAGCACTTGCCGTTCACTGTGGTAGTTTAGGGCATGACATGCATTCAACAGCAAACTGCTTATCTGACACCAGTTACAGGGTTTGGCACTGAAGATGGACCAACCTTACAATTGGAAGGGTCTCTTTGTGTGCAGCTTTCATTGGCAAATAAGCAGGTAGCGGAGGAGATCAGGTGGATTCTGGAAAGAGATAAAAGTCAAATTTAGATGTGGCTTAACATACTTGTGTTAGCTAAAATTTAGAACAACAGTGTGGCTTAACATACTCTGGGTAGCTAAATTTTAGAACGAGACAATTTGAAATAACAATAATAGCCACTGTACTTAGCACTTTGTATATGATGACGCTTTTATAAATTAGCCGGAGTGTATTGGCAGTGTGAAACAGTGAACTGTATGTTTAGGCTTTGGTCCCCATTTTTTGCATACAACCCCTGAAATTCCTGGAGTCTCCAAAATGAAAATATGTTCTTGTATGGTAATGACTAAGCACTTGCCACCTGTAGGTAGTTTCAGGGCGGGGATTAGTCACCAGAGAGAATAAAGCAGTCCTTAGAGGGTCAGTACTTTCAGACTTCTGCCCCAGCCTCCCAGAAGAGGAGCGAGGCAAGGCAGAAGGTTAAATTGATCACCAGTGGCCAAGATTCTATTCAATCATGCATGTATAATAAAGTTTTCATTAAGAAAAAAAAAACCCAAGAAGTTCCCTGGTGCTTCTGGTAGCTGAACACCAGAAGGGCAAGGGGCTCATTGACCCATACACCTGTAGCCTTGTAGCCTTTGTAAAGGTTAAACCTCCCAGCTGTGTGTGCTTTTGACTTGCTTGCTTGTCAGTGGAGGAGTCCCCACACTTTAGGAGATAGAAAAAATACACGTTCTGTGTTTGTGATGAGAGAACAGGAAAATGCTTTGTTTTTGTTTTTTTTTTTTCCAAGATATAAAGTACCTATATGTTTTTCCCATTAGGCAAAGGGACTCAGCATTTCAGTCCCTCGCTTAGACTGCACAGATACTAAATCCTAAAACTTGACTTTGAACCTGGCATGCTACACAGCTTTGTTTCATCAGCCTTCAACGAAAGCAATTGACCTGCTAGGCCCAGTGTGGAAGACACTGTATTTACTCAGTGTAGCTTATTTTGATATTCCTTGCTTTGGGTTTCATTTCTGGCACCACCACAGAACATTCTTGGAATCAAGAATATTTGTCTTTTAATGTTCCTGCTCTTGGGTCAGAGTTGAGGTCAATGCAAGAGTTGATGATATCACCACTGATAATCATGCTTCATACTTTTAAGTTTATGGTTTCAGCACTGGGAACACCAGTTCCAGGAGAGGAAGTGGAAGGCAAGGGGATTTCCATCCAGTTTTCCTAACCCAGGGGAAAGAGTTCTGTACTAAGGGAAGCCCTCAGTACCTTGGAGCCTGCACCAAGCCTGGAGAGTAAAGCTTCATGGGGAAAGGCACGTGAACCCTGACCCCATCAGCCTAGACTAATGGTGGGTACAAAACAAAGCCCCCACATGTCCTCATGCTCAGCCAGAGCCCAGCATGCCGAATGTCTTTTTCTGACTGCAAACCAAAGTTTAGAAGAGCAGCTGCCTGTTGGAGTACCTGCAAGTGCACAGTGGTCAGAGATCATTTCATCTAAGGGCACACAGGCAAAGAGCACTGCAATGACCCCTTGGTGCTTCTTTACTGGGGGGTGGGGGGGTGTCTTTTTGCCCGTGTGATTTTACCTTCATCTCACACCTTCAACAGGCAGGAATACCTCCTTTCTCTAGGATGCTCAGCACCAAAGTGTCTCCCTCTGAGTACGCCAGTCTCTAAGGCACTCTTCCAGGAGAGGCAACCGTTGTCTTCCTCTTCATAACTTCGATGCCCACTTCTTGTGCCTAAAAACTAGGGGGTGGTCTCACTAAGCAGTGACTAGGCTGATTTATTAAATCCCCTTGACAGTGAAATGAATGTTTGCTAGAGAAGCAATGAATTGCATATGTTGGAAAGCTGTCTTCAGAGAGAAGCTTAAACCACTTAGGAAAGAAATGAAGAGCTCTAAAGATTTTTTATATTAAAGTGGCCCCAAAGCCAGTAAGGTTACAGTTTATACAGCTGAAGACCAAGTGGGGAATGCCTACATATGGGAAGGGAGAGTGCTGGTTGGTATTCTTGTCCTGCTGGGTCTTCCCTTTAAATTATATATGTACTGTTGTTGTGCTTGCTAATTACACAGCATGGGCACATGCATTTGACTCAGCTATATAGAGCTCTTAAACTTTTAATGTCTTCCAACAAGGAATTTAAGAGCTCTAATCCATCTATTCTTGTCCATTACTCATAATGCCAGACAAATATGGTTTTGTTCAGCCTGAGACGGATGATAAAAGTTCTGAAGTGTTTATAAAATAGGATCCTAGCTCCATGGAGCAGCAGGAGTTATACATGGTTGATCATTTGGTATTGATGTCTTGGATCCCAGGGCGGTGTCATTAAACCCTGAGATCTTCATGACTTCCTTATGGGAAGCAGAGAAACCTCTTTAATAGAGCTGTATTTATAAACAGGGGGCTGGCAGAAAATAGAAACAGCTTTCCTCCACTCCCTCCCTCAGTTCTCTCCTCTCTTTCGCAAGGAACTCTGTGTGCAGGTTTGATTCAGAACAGCCTTTCTAGGTTCCTTCCTGGCCATTTTTCTTACTAAGACTTCATGAGTGATCATGGCCTTTGAGAGAATTCGATTTCTTTTTCTTTTCTTTCTTTTCTTTTTTAGTTAAATGGTGAGATAGTGGTGAGAACATTCTCATCCCAGCGCTGTATATGGAGTCTATACATGCTCTGTCACAGTGGCAAATGTAAGAGTTTGAAGCCTACCTCTATAATGGACTTGGGAGAAAATTCTTAATAGTTCCAGGCCTCTGTTTTGTAAACTGTAAAATGGAGAATAATAATATCTAGCTCATAAGATTGGCATGAGGATAGAAATCAAGAAGATCTTAGCATGTAGTAAAGGTTCAGTAAATAGTAGCAATGCAATCAACAATTACTCACCACTGACTGCACCCCACTGTTAAAACTGCAGTGGATTCAGTGGTAGAGTGTTGATCCTTAAAGTATGTGATCCAGTGGAGGGACAAGAAAATGTAAACAAAGATTTACTTGTAATAATGGTGGTAGTATTCAGGTCTAAATTTTTAAAATTATATTTATTTATTGTGTTGAGGGGGCATTTGCATACTATGGCACATGTAGATGTCAGAAAACATCTTGGAGTGAGTGCTTTTCACTGTGTAGATTCTTGGGATTGACCTTGGCTTGTTAGGCTTGGCGGTATTTGCCTTTACCTCCTGAGCCATTTTACTCTCTCTCTCTCTCTCTCTCTCTCTCTCTCTCTCTCTCTCTGTGTATGTGTGTGGTTGGTCTTTTTTTTTTACACATGATCATATTATAAAACCCAGGCTGGCCTCTAACCCATGGTCTTTCTGCCCCTTCCTACCAAGTGGCATTTTCTATTTTTTTGTTTGTTTAGGATCAGATAATGGGCTAGGTGGGGACAGTTTGAGTGGCAATCAGGAAGGACTCTCTGAAATTTAATTAGTATTAATTGATAATATGAACACTACTGTCTAAGGAGCATTTTGGCTGCAAACAGTGACTAAGGAGTTTTCCGAATTATTCTCTTATTTACCATCCTAGACAAGTGTCAACATCTCATTTGCAGCCAAGAAATAAAGAGGCTGTGTCTAAAGCAGGAATGGAAATTCTGGCTGTAGCCTTCATTTGTCAAAGAGATTGTAGGATGGATTTCCACTGGGATAATTAGCCAAAGGAGCAAGGGTTAATTGAGCTGTGAGTTGCTGTTTAATCAGTTTTAACACCTGGGTAGACTGAGCAAGGAGGGCACCTCCCTTCTTTCTGACTGTTGTGTTATAGCCAAGGAAGCTTGCAGAACTGAAACAAAGCAAGCTTTAGAAGTGAAAACTAATTTATCCTCCTCCCCCCCCCCCCCCCCCAGACAAACACCCCCTTCCCCCCCCCCCCCCCCCCCCCCGCCCAGAAATGCAGCCCCTGCCTCAGGCAGCATGAGCTGGAATTGTTAGGCCTCCTCTAGAAAGCTTTACCTCACTTCCCCATTCTCAGCTGGAAGAGCCAAGTGTCCTACAGCACCCAGGGTATGTTCTCCAATCATTCCCTGCCTCAGAGGCTTTCCTAGCTCCCCTGAACCTGCACAATGTCTAACTTTTAGGTATTCTGCGAGTGTAGGTCTGTCTATAGGTTCTTTACCACACGGTGTGATTTTCATTTAAGTTCTTTTTACATGTTAGAAGAACCCTTCCCCTTAAGAGTAGAGACGTTCAAGCTCTTGATGAACAGAGCATCATTTGGGGGTGGGCATATCACGGGGAAGACACCATTCAGTTGGTGGCTGTCCTAATTCTTAGCTGCTTCTCAAGCCCTGAGATAAGATGACTAGGATGTGAGTAGGAAGGCTTCAGGTTAGAGAGACTCCCAGTGTGGTAGCGTTATAGCAGGTTCCCGGTAGGCAGCAGAGCAGTCAATGGGGGGATTGAGTTGAAAGGTTTTCTGATCAGTAGTCTCGCTGAGTTCTCATCAACTTGCTGTGCATAGGATGCTTTTCACAGAGAGATCTCAGCAGCTCATGATCCCCAGTTCAATGATAGTGGCTGGGCCAGGGCTAAGCCCTATTTTACTCAAACCCCAAGTCTGCACTTTTCCTATAAAGAGTCATAGAATTGGAAGTAGCAAGGGACAGGTCAGTATTTGACTCTTCAAATGTTAGGTTGGATCAAACTCACAGCTACACTTCTTATATAGAGCTTATTTGCAAACGGCCTACTACCATGTCTAGGATTTTTTAAACTCCGCAGACCAGCCAATGCTTTCCAGACCCAGAGAGATGGGAATGCCATTGATTTGAATGCACCATTATTCCTACTCTTGAGGAGTTGGGGAAGTTGGCTGCCCCAGAGGGGAATGCTTTATCAACTTGCAGCTGCTAGATGATCAATACATTCAGCTATATGGAAAAGCTGAAGGGTTGCCAGAGTGATGCTCCTTGGTTAAGAGGGATGAATGAGCTTGGGGTGCATGGACATGCAAGGGAGGAAAAGTTGCAAAAGCTACTTCAATAGGCCAGTGGTCCTACTGAAGGGGTTGGGGGAGTGGTGCAGAAGAATCAACAAATCTCATCTCCTTTTTTTCTGGGTATGCATATATTTGTGTGTATATGTGGGTGGGTGTGCATGTGGAAGCCAGAAGTCTTAAAGCTTAGGTGCTGTCCACCTTGTCTGTTTTGAGACAGTCTCTCTGTCACCTGACTAGAACTTGCTGAGTAGGCTAGACTGGCTTCAGTGATCCCCAGTGATCCAGTCTGAGTGAGCCATCTTCCAGGCCCAGAAGAGCCTTTCTGAAAGGTACCTTGGTTTCCTTAGACTGCACCACTGTGTCCAGCTGCCCACTATATTTGGTATGAAGAGTATAGGACAAAAACTGATCAGCACAGCACTGTGCCAAGGTGATCTGGCTTTTAGAGCACAGGTTGGGCCTCCCAAACTGCTTTGCCTGTTAGTGAACCCGTGTCCTCAAGCAAAGCACCCCAAGTCTCTTTCTTCTGCTACCCAAAGAGGGGCCCATTCTTCTGCTCAGGGTGGTTGCACCTGGTGAATATTCAGTGTCCCAGGGATGTTATAGATTCTGAGGGTTTTTAGAGAGAGAGCAGAGCCTGGGTTGAGGCTGCTGAGTGTAATTTCTCCTAGTCTCATCTGTGAACTGTGGGATGTAGGACAGATTAACTTCTGTGCCTTAGTTTCTTTCTCTATAACAAAGTTAGCACCATTGGCATTTGGTACTGAATGACGTTTTGTCATGAGGCTGTCCTATGCATTGTAAGATGCTTCGTAACACCCTCTTGCCACCAGTTGTTGTGACGACCCAATATATCTTCCAACATTTCCAGATGTTCCATAGGGAACAAGTACACCCTTGATTGGAAAACACTGCTCTGTAAGGTAGGACTGTAATAGCCAACTCATGGGATGACTGTGAATATTTAATAAGCATCTCTATAAGAGACTTTTTAAAAAAATACAAACTCTAATTGAATGCATTAATTTTCTTCCCTTTTGCTAAAGGCTCATGCTACTTAAGTTTCTCACGTAGGGTGGAGCATGACCCAGATCCCAGGTTGGAAGTGTTAGTCACAAGGCTCTCCTCGATGACTAATAGTGCTTGGTTTCTGGAGGTAGGAAGAAGTTATGGAGTTTGGAAAAAGCACCTTCTTGCTCCGTTCAGGATGGCTTGTCCCTAGGATGTGCAGTCTGGCAGAGGTTAGCTTTCTCCCACTGAGCACACGTCCACTTCTGTCAAGATAGCAAGAGAAATACATGTTTAATGCTCCAGACTCTGTTTTGTTGTGGATATTGGATTTGGCTTATTGAATCCAATTCCCAAGCCATGCAGATGGCAGGTGATTCCTGTTTTGCTCATCTATGATGTGAGCACCTTGATTGATTGGTTTTGTTTGTTTTTAGGCAGAGACTTCGTAAACTGGACATGCCTAGAACCTACTGTGTAGCTGAGGATGACTTCAAGGTCCTGACTCTCCTTTTTTTTTTTTAAACTCCCTGACTGCTGGGCTCCGAGGCCTATAGCACCATGCCTGGCTTTGCCTGTTTTTAAAAAGACCTAAGTGGGTTTTCAGCTTTGTCTGTTTGGAGTTGCTTGTTAAGTTGGAAGGAGATGGTGGAGAAACATAACCCAAGTTAGCCTGAGAAGTGCCCCAGCACCCTCTATGATCTTCTTTCTGAGCAGTGGCTGTGTGCAAGGCAAGCAAGAGGGATCAGAGGACAAGCAGCATTGTTTGAGGTCATGGTCTAAGAGAGGCAGCATAGCATGCATATGGACAGCTGCAAAGAAGTTTGGCCTCTTGTTTAAAACAATATGGCAACGGTGCTGATAGCCCCCATTAATTGCACGACGTCACCCATCTTTGGACTTTTCATGGGCTAATTTTATCCAGCCACCCAGCCTCTCTGCAAAGGAGCTATAGTTTCCAGTCCATAAATAAAGATCTTGAAGCTTTTCAAAAGTGGTAGGGTGGGGGTATCCTACTGGTTGGAAGGGAGTTGGGCTCCTTGTAGGAGATGTAGCCTGTGAGCCAATGCAGACGTGGACAACAGAGCCTCCACCAAGAAAGAGAAAGAAGGAACAGTGTGGGAAAGACCTACAAGCCAATGCATGCATTTTGAATGACAGCGAGTGACCCTGATTGGCTGGGAGGCTCAGCTCCATAACAAGGAAGAGTAGAGGAGATAACAGAGGAAAAAGAAAAAAACCAAACCACATCTCTCTTCCAGATGTGAGGAAGGCTGCCAGAGTGTTGGGCAGAAGTTTTCCAAAACTTACTAATTCAGAAATGGAGTGTGTCTGCTCTGCTGCTCATCCTACCCACAGCTCAGACTCTTGTTACCCCTCTTGTTGATTGGAAGTATGACCTCAAAAATGCACCCGTCCGCTGTCGCAGCTGTGAAAGTAATATAAGACTTTTAAATGAGCAAATTTGAACTGAAGGGACAGCCTCGATTCTCTTGTTGAATTTGGCTTCCGACTTGATTAGTTCTCTGGGCTGAAGTTATCCCTGTACATAATAAAGGTTGGGAGTGGTAAACTTGTTAAAGTGGACTACTGAGGTTATCCTTGCAGAGTTCCCCACTGTGGAATCAGGGAGCAGCCTAAAACAGGATGAGCTAAATGGGTCTTATACCTCTTTATTGACTTTAAGTCTAACTTGGTGTGCTCAATTTCCAGTATACGGCTTAGCAGCTGACAGCTCATTTTTGATGTGGAGTTCTTTTCTAGCTCTTGTTGATGTGTTTCTAGAATATTGATAAAGATTTTTGTGTCACATGCTTGAGATTATAGAAGCATTTTATAATTCATCTTCATCTGTGTTGGACTCCCTAGAGTTCAGTTGAGCCCTGACAGCAAAATGCAGAGATCATATTGGTTTGGCTAACACCTTAGGTGGGTGTGTGTCCTTTTCCTGACCCCAGTGTGTTGAAGAAATTTTCTTGTCACTTGAAAACAATATATTTTGTGAGGATATTGCAAAACTACATATAGACTCAGATGAAGTTAATGATTTGAAGGTCTTCCTAACTGTTAGCTAAGAAGAGTTTCATGAGGACAGAATTTAAATAGGAAAGCTGAACTTTGAAGTCCTAGCAATTGAACCTCTAAGAGTGTGAGAAAGGAAAACCATCCCAACAAAAGCTTTTGTTGAAAGCTTGTTTTTCAAGTGCTGGGTCCAGCCCAGGGCCTTGCGCTCTTCTACCAAGCTATACCCTAGCCCTTTTTGTGGAAAACTGTTTGGTTTATGCCCTCTAAAGTATGAGATCAGTATTTTCAGTGAGGAAAGTTATAAGTTGATGTTTACATACTAAGCAGACTGTAACAACAGTGTCTAGAACAGTCCAGCACAGAGAACTGTCCACTTGGATCAAGAAAGTTCTGGATAGGAGCTTGCCCTCTCTGTGACTGGAGTGAATCACCCCAGTTTTTTGGATCTCTGTGGTATGAGAAGGTTGGACTAGAGTCTCTGGGGGCCATTCTGTCTCTGGAAATTTTCTGGACCCCACAAGAACTCTGTGAAATCATTTCTTTGGGGTCAACCTCTATAATTAGTATCCTGAGGAAAGAAAAAGCCCTGGCTGAAGCAGGCTGTCCTCTGAGACCCAGCTGGCTAGTGAGACTAAACGCCATCTTTTTAACATTAGCGTTTGTTGTGATTGTTATACTTAGGCTTTGCTTTGCCTTCTCTCAGAAGGATAAGTTCTATGTACTTCTGGCTGACATAAACTGCTTGACAGCTGTGTCCAGGCCCTGGCAGGCCAGCACTGCGGTGAGGTCCAGCCCCGAGGTGACTTCACACAGCTGGTGTTTGAAGCCTGCCTACCCAGACTGGGGTATTTATAGTAGAGGAGAAGCTAGAGGAAAAAATAAATACTTCACAGCCTTCTCTGTCCTACTTGGGGCACAGATAGGCATTGTGAGGAGTGTCGAAGGTAATGCTGCATGTGCCAGCACGATATTTTAAATGCTGTTTGTTGGGGTTGGCAGGCCTGGGTTTTCAAAAAGGAGTGGAAATGAGAGTCACTGAGGATGACAGGAAGCCAGGAGTTCTAAAAGCCAACGTGCAGAGCTTGTCGTCCTGAGGTGTGCAGGCTTTAACTCCTCTCCCCAGTCCCAGAGTTTGAGTAGGACTTGGGAAGGTTAGCACGAGAGGTGAGATTAAATGAGATGGCTGGTGTCCTCCTCCTCCCTAGCCACCTCTCAATTCTAAGGAAAATCGATGAAATGTTCCAGATAAGGCAGGGGTCCCTTTGTAAGAACTGGGGACCTGGTGGTTTCTTCTTCATCTCAGAGCTGGGCAGATCAAGTTATACATGGAGACAGAATATGGAAAGCAAATTGCTCGCAGCTGTTCTTTTGGACTTAATCCTCCCAGGGCAGGCAGGACAAGCCAGAACTGTGCTGGGATTCAATACAGGGGTGTAATGCAAGGCCCTGGGGTAGAGCTGCCCTGAGACTCATCAGAATAGCCCCTGTCATAGGACCTTTGTAAAGTCTCACAGATGATATTGTCTACTTAGCTAGTCTCTGAGGAGAAAGTGGTTCCAGTGCATAGGGACTCTGGGTTAGGAGCTGGGAGGAAAGGTCAGTTTGGGGCGCATCATTTGTTCAGCAAATATTTACTGGAGACTTTTCTGTGGACTGGGCAGTGTTCCGGGGCGCATGCTAGACCAAATGAATAAAGTCCTGAAAGGAAGGTGCTGGCCCTGCTGAAAGTGACAGGAGGCACAATGGAGGAGTCACAGTGAGGGCCCTCATGGCTGGAGAAAGCAGCTCCCAGTAGGGGGAATAACAAGTGTGGTTGCTGTGGACAGCACTGAGATGAGTGCAGTTGGGTTCCTCATGGAGCAGAAGGAGGGAGAAGAGGAAACAACATAGTAGTGCCAAGTCCTTAAAGCTAAGCGTGCTGTGATGAACTTGAGCTGATTGGTCCAATTTGATTTGCAGTTTAAGAAGGTTATTCTTTCTGCCCTGTTGGGAATGGACTTTAGTATTAAGTGAAGAAATAAGATGATCAAGTAAGAGGGTTTTGCAATCATTGAGTAAAAGAGGGAGGAACCTAGGTAAGAGTGAGACTTGGACAGGGTGGTCATGGACACCCTGTCATGGACAGGTGTTTATAGTCAGAGCCAGAGATATTTACCTACAGTCTGATATGTGAGCTATGAGAGGAAAACCAAGTGATTGTAAGGTTTATGGGCCAGGCTTCACTAAAGTATTGAAGGGGCAGGACTAAGCCAGAGACTCAAGTGTAGATTTGGTTCTTCCCAAACTTAATCTACAGAGATAGTAAGTAGGAAGCTGGGTAGGAGGCAAGGCCATCTTATACTTTCTCAATTGTGTAATAGATTGAATTGCTGTGCTCATTTGTCCTTCCAGAGGCATGGCCCAACAAGACTGGTCAGGACTTGGGCCAGAGAGGGTTAATTTCTAGACTTAACATTTTCAGTTGATGGCTTAAACAAACCCCTTTGTAGATGGTCAATAGCCCACATGAAGGTGATCAGCTCTGCTGTTTCTGGTCATTAACATGACATGATCTGTTTAGTTAGGTCTACTTGTTGTGTGGACTACTTGTAACATTACATACACGTTCTTCATTTCTGGAGAAACTAGACCCCATAATCAGGCAGCTTTGGATTCTTGCAAGTCAGTCATGAGTGATTCAGGAATTGATACAGGAAGACTGTTCATAGGATACTGCATGTATCCAGGAGCCTGCTCCTCAGAAGGTGGGGGCATAGGGTAGCTATGGATGGGATCTAATGGTTGCCACTGCCTGACAATCTGGTGTCTCAGTTTTCCTCTGCTATTAAAAGGGAATATCACAGTTCTCATCAAATAGCTCTTTCATTAATTCCCAGCCATAGATTCATGTTATCATCACCTGGAAAGCTTAAAAATAAATGTGTCTGTGACTAATATGAGACCTTTCTCCAGAAACTCCGAAGGAAATGGTGTGGAAAAGGGCTCAGATGGTGTGGGCAGAGTGCTTGGGAACGTCTGGTACACGGCTAACACTCAGACATTAGCTATTATTAGTGGGCAGAGCATCACTGTTCTGGAGTGCTTGTTTCCACCCCACCCAGACTGATGGCTTTCCTTCACTCCTTAGCTCTGATGCTTGGATCACTTCTCATCTACAGAGCTCCCCAAAGAGCTTCAAGAGAAGCCTGGAGTGCTGGGCTTACCTGGGAAGGGCAAAGTTAGATCTGAAGCCTCAGTGCTGCTGTGAGGTCATAATGTCTAATCTACTGGTAAAGCTTCTGTTAATTACATCTTTAGGATGCAGAAACTGTGTAAAGAGGCTAAGTAACCAGCTCAGGTCTCACAAGTCATATAATAAAACCCAGGCAGCCTTCCTCCAGATTCTTGAGGTCCCAACCATGAATGTGTCCTCCTCCACCAGAGGAACCAGCAGACTTTAGTGCCAACTCCCTTGTCCAGCAAATAAACTATGAAGTGCTGAGCCTTACAGTGTACTTGGGCTGTGAGCTTCTCATGTCTTGGGTCCTGTGGTTCTTGCCATTGTGTTTTTCTTCTCACTCATTGCAAGTAGTCTTGCTGAAGAGCTTGAAGCTCAGAGAAACCCCCTGGACATCATTGATAAAAACAGGATAGCCTAGCTTGAGTCCTCATTCACCCTGCTGCCTCCCTTCCCCTGTCCTCAGGAGTGCCTGGGTGGAGAGAAGCACAGGGTGATTTTATTAGCAAAGAAATGATGGGGTTGGTAAGGAGGGTGAGAGAGAAACTGCAGCAAGACCCAAGCGCCCCTTATGCTTAGAACAGGGAGCCATTTAGGTGCCTTAAAATAGCCTGCCTTGGCAGGGTGCTGGCCTACCACAGGGGCTGTGCTGGAGGTGTTCCTCTGCCTATTTAAAGCCGGACCCTTCTTTCTGGTGAGTGAATGAAATAACCTCTGAGAAACTGAGTGGTTGCCTAAAATAGTTCAAGAGGAAGAATGTTTGGAAGCTTCTGGCTCCTTGAGTCCATTTCCTTTGGATTTATGTCACCTCAGAGAATGCCTGGCCTCCTCTTGTTTATTCTTCTGGCTCTTCCCTTTCTACTGTACTTGAGTCCTGTTTCATCCTAAACCAAAAGCGTTCATCCTCACAGAAAGTAGCAGCCTTTCCATAGTAACTAAGTCGGGGCCTTTTCTGCATTTAATTTTTCTCGTATGGGGGTGGGAGTGGTGAGAGGCCATTTGTTTAGGACTTGGCCGTTTTTCTCCTCTGGCTGCAGTTTCCAAGATTAGAGCTCTGAAGTGAGTTTTATTTTTCTTTATTCACTCACACAAGGGCTGCCCCAGGGAAGCCAGGGCTTTCTCACAACCTTCCTCTTGTGGTACCTAGGAACATATATGAAAAGCTTTAGAGTCACTCCTCAATAATACGGCTGTAGCCACATGTGGGTCATTAAGTTTTAAACATAATAAAATCCGATACGGTTAAACATCTCACACAAACCTCCTTTCCAGTACTCCATCAGTACGCATGCCCAGTGGCTCCTGGACAAGGCAGATATAGAACATGTCCATCATCACAGACAGTTCTATGAGACAACATGCCATTAGACTGTAGGTCACCAGCTGGTCACTTGGGCCAGCTTTCTGGGTTTTCATGGGTCTAAACATTTTAACTACTCCCCAGCTTCTCAGAAAGCCCTCTGTTTGCAGAAGTAGGAAGATTCATGGAAGGAGAGATTAGGGTCATTGATTTTTGTGGCTCTAACCTTTGGACCCCTCACACAAGGTTATGTTTTATGGTTTCTAAGCTGTGTGGCCTAGGGCAAGTCACTTAGCTTTTCTGAAAAAGTTCCCTTGTCAGTGAAATGGTTTTAGAAATACCTCATGGGGATTCCACCCGGGGTTAAACAAAATGGTGAACCGTGCATAAGACAGTGCTTGTTACAGTGTTGACAAAGCTTGTAACACATTCCCTCAGTGGAGGCTAGGGTATCCTGTAGAGGTATTTTATTTAGCCAAAGGTAGCCTAACCCTTAAACTCTCTAAAGGGATGGAATTGACACTATTGCTGCTCCTGTCACTAGGCCTTGTGTCCTCAGGTTTAGGGTCTGTTTTCAGACTCTGGGCTCTCCTCTCTGGTTTATTGAATGGCCCCCTGGTCACATCAGACAGTGTTTGTTCTTTAGAGCTCACTTTCCTTGAGGAACTGTCTGTTCCTTCCATGCTCTAGGTGTGTTCTTTTTGAGGGCCTCTTGCCCAAAGCCAGCCTGTCAGCACTACTTGGGATGCTACCACCAAGACTGTGGTGACCAGCAGAAACTCTTGAACCAATCTGAGAGTTCCAGGTTTTGAGTGTCTCATGTGCCCTATGCATCTTCTGTACCTTGTGCTGGGAGAACTGAGACAAACAGACCCTTGTTGGGCTCTTGGCTGAGGAGAAATTTGGAAGGAACATCTTTGGAACCAAGGGAAGACTCTCTTGAGCTGCAGAGAGAGCAGAGTGTCTGTTCACACTTGGGGCCTGGGTTCAACCCATGCCCATTCACTCATTAACCTAGATAATATAGCTGATGATTTAACCTTTCTGTACTTCACTTCTCCCTTCTGTAAAAAGGGAATAACCCAGAGAACCTACCTGGTAGTGTGCTTGTAAGGACTCAGTGAGATGGACACAATAAAGTCTCACATCCCAGCCCCACATCCTCTGATGGGACTGACACACAGTACTGGAGTGGGCTGCAGTTTCTACCTTCCTCCTTTGTGTTTCCCAGGAATGACACTGGGATCCTTACTCTGCCATGGACTGTTTGCACTTTCTATTTGCTGATCTATTGTTTGTTTAAATCATAGAAGTGATCTGGAGGGTAGCTAGCACTTAAAACCATGTGTAAATTACATGTGTATAGCATGGGCTCCATGTGGTCTTTTTTCTTCCTTCTTTCCCTGGATGATAGAGATAAACAGTACACCACAGTTGTCATTCCAGAAGCTCACAGGTGACCACCAGCTTGCTCTTCTGCTGTGTTAGGCTGTGTAAGCAGCACTGCCCAGTCATGCAGTGTAATCAGAGCTGGGTTCTTTCTATAGGATTCATTTGTGGTGTGAAGTAGCCATGTGTTTATGTAGTTGCCACTCATTTGTCCACAGTTAGATGTGCCAAATCTGACACTTCGGATGGACTCCAAATAACTTGGAACTATGTGCAGGCTATATAGGCATCTTAGTCCAAGTTATTACAAGGCATATATCTAAACTGGAGGACTCCAGCTGCCACTCCTCTCTTTCTATGCCTGGCTCTAGAGAGAGGAACCATTCACAAAGAGAACCTCTAAGAAAAGGAAGGACACAAGGCCAGGATATTGCATCACTGTGTGGTTGCCGTTTGGGAAACACGACCAATGCTGACCAAGCTGTTGTCCTATGTGGCTTCCCTAGCCCAACAAATCACTCTTGGTTAAAGGGTAACTCTGACTTTTGGCTGTTACCTGTGTTGAGGTCCACTGTCAGCTCAGCCTCCATTCTTCATAGGGCCTGGTGACAGAGAGAGAGAGAGAGAGAGAGAGAGAGAGAGAGAGAGAGAGAGAGAACACACATACTGTTGATTTGAGCCCATACATATCTTCCTCCTTCCAAAAGTACAAGAGACCTCTAACTTGACCATTCATATGACTGGCTGATTGATGGAACATCCTTGAGGCACTTAAAAATGGTACTTAACTGGCTATATTAATTTAAACCTCTAAAATAGGATCTAGATTATCTTGGTGATAATTCTTTCATTCAAAATCTAACTTTTTTGTAATGTCTGGTAGTGAATGTATTTTCTGCTCACATTTTCTGGGTGTATTTCTACAAAGCACTGTGTTTCTCCATGGCATCTTCACGTTTGCAGTGTACCTGCCATATATAACCATGTTCACCTCCTTAAGACCTTTTGTTCCCTCTCAGTCCTATTAGTACCTCCAACACCCCCCCCTTCTGATTTGTGCATTTTAAAAAGTCTAGACACTATTCTACAGTGTTCCTCAGGTGGTTGCGGTGAGTAGGCAAATGGGAGACCGTCTTTACTGGTTATCAGTGGGGTTCTGTGCCAGGAACCTCTGAGTGAGTATCAGCCTGGGAAAGTCCAGGCCAAGAGAGACTGATTAGAGGTAGTATCTGAGGCTAACCTGTGCCTTTTCTTCTGAGTAATGGGTGGAGGCTATGATCAGAGCTACTCAAGGAGGAGCTTGGAGTGCCTTGGAAAAAAAGAGTAGTAGTCAGCAATCTTGCCCAGTTCTCTGAATCACACCCGATGAGTGGATGGTCATATCTGTTCAGTGCCTTCTGGGACATGAGAAAGATCCCAATGATTTTGTTGATTGTCTCATGGCATCCTCGTTGTAGACCACGAGCTGAAGAGCCAGCTACTAATTTTGTTTCATAGATGAAAATATGAGGACTAGAGACTAAAGTGGGTGGTTCAAGGTCACTTACCCACAAGCAGGTGAGAGAGCCATTTGAGTTTCATTTCCACCAGACTTCAAGCTCTACTTTCCATGCTGAAGGCTTGAATCAAAGTCAGTACACAACGCTGGCTGAGATGGCTCAGCACGTAAAGACATCTGTTGCCAAGCCTGATGATCGGAATTCAATCCCTGAGAACCTGCATGGTAAGAGGAGAAAACCAACTCTTGTAGGTTATTCCCTGCCTGCACACAAATGCCTTGACACAGATGCATGCATACATATGCACACACATACTAAGTAAATAAGAATGCAAAAAAACAAAACAAATAAAACAACAACAAAAAACAACAACCACCATTAAAAAATCGAGCAGGCAATTTAGAATAGGTCAAATAATTCTGTCCTGTAAGAAGTGTCAGAGTTTTCCACAAAGGATGTTTTGTGCTCTCTCTCCTCATGGCACTGCTAATTCCCTTCTAGTCTTCTATTTTGGAACCTTCATTTCCCTCCAGACCCAGCTAAGACTGGTCTGCTCCTTTTCAGTGAGCAGTTCCTGTTTTGACCTGCTGCCTTTCTTTATTACCCCTGCTCCCCCCCTACACACAGATATACTTGCTAGATGGGCCTAGTGGATAGGTCAGATTCTGGGGATGCTACCATCATCACGTGGGGTACAAATACAGGCCCGGCCCGTTTTTAGTTGGTATGTATCTCAGTCTGATGGTTGACGCACTTTCTCTAAAGGGCTGAAGGGTGGAACTATGTAAACTGACTCCTTACATTCAGATTCTGGGTCTATTTCTTGCTTAATGAATAACTGCTTAACTATGTCCCACTCTACACTAAGACAAAGCCAATACTACTGACTTTCTGGGATAGTTACAGGAATTGAATAGTGCTTTTAAAAATATTTGATGTAGTCCTGACTTATAAGTACCCAGGATATTAGCCATTATGGTGGTAGAGTAGGCCCAGTGCTGATATATGTCTGTGCACATCTCATATATATCATGAGCATTAAGGGGAGAGGTCTGGGCTTTGCTAGTCCAGTTTAGCTTCCTTTCTTTGTATAATTCTGGGCAGGCTTCTCTGTTTTGTTTATATTTTCTTCTGCCCCAAGGACCAAAATTAGTATCTTATGTATGACTGACAAACACTTTACTACTGAACTATGATACCCTAGTCCCACTTGTATTTTAGTTTGTAATATTAGACCGAAATCTGTTCCTGCCGTATGTTTTGTAAAGCTAAAATTTGGGGCTGGAGATGCAGTTCAGCAGTAGACCCCTCACCTAGCAAATGATAGGTCTATGATTCAATCTCTGCACCACAAATGGGTGAAATAAAAAACAATGGCTTCATGAAATATGTGAGTTCACATGGCAGTGAATGAGTAGGTGAAAAAAATAGGAATGGGATGAACCTTAGCAAAATTATAGTGAGAAACGTAAGCTCGGTTTTTATAAAGCTGAAATAAAAATGTCTTGAGGAATATATTACATGTCAGATCAATATGCAGAAAAGGGAAGACGAGGGCCCAACACAGATAACTTCTGTCTCTATCTTATGGGGAGGGGAAAGGGGAGGAGCAGACAGGGAGACTCATGTGGTTTAGATGTCTGTGCTTGCCACAGCTCTAGCTTTGTCTTGGGAGGTGATTTCACATTATTATAACTAATTAAAAGTGGTCATGGATGAAGGATTGTGGTAAATCAAATTAAAGCACCTGAGGTTAAAAATTAGTGGGTTCCCAATTGGTGGTGGCTGGTTATTATTAGCATGCTGTGGACCACCTGGGTTAGGCTATGAGCGTCCATTGATGCTCTCTGTGATTGCCTGTGATTTTGGGTAAAATACCTGAGAACCAAGGTTTTCCTCTTCCAGCTGCAGTGGCTTTTCTTTTTCTTTTTTTGCAGAGAGCCCAGAACAGTCAGGATATTCAGGTTGCCTTGCTTCTCAGGTTTGGGGCAACATGTGGGCATAAGTGCCTGTGTGAGTCTAAACTGAACAAAGACAGGGCTGTTTTGTCCTGGCTGTGCCAGATGGAAGGCTTTCATTAGTCACTTTGGGAGCATTCATATTAGCTGGGAGATTTTCTTTCCAAGGGTTGGAGCTGACGGTGTTTGCCTTGGGATGGTCTTAGTCCTCTCTGCTTTCATTGCTACTGCCAAGGATCACAACCCTTGCCTACGGCTTAGCTCTACCCCTGGTTCCCTTTCCTTAACATGGGGAAGCATAGAGGATACTTGAGATGGCCCAGTCACATGCTCCCAGGTCAGTGGCATCTGGGTACAAGTAATTTTCAGGCCTAGCTCCTCTTCTCTGAATGTGGTAAAGGGACAGAGACAAGAGCCCCAGTTTTGGAGTTGGGGAGACCTGAATTCCATTTCAGACTCAGCTGTGTAATCTGAAGTAGCAGTATTGTTTTGTCCTGTATGTTCTGTGAATTGTCACTTAGGTATATGTGTGTGCAACTTACCTAGGTCATGATTAAACTCCAAAGAGGGGCTGGGGATGTAGCACAGTTGATGGAGTATCTACCTAGTATGCATAAATCCCTGGCTTCGTGCCCAGCACTACCCAAACTAGTTGCTGTGGTACACAGCACTTGGGAGCTAAAAGTAGGAGAACAAGAAATCAAGCTCATCCTATAGGATATCACAAGTTTGTGGTCAGCCTGGGACACAGGAGGCCTCAAAACCAAACGATAACAACAAAAGGATCTCAGGTGTCCCAATGGCCCTTCCTGTCAGCAAACCCCCACATATACTGTAAGTACCCCCAGAGGTCTGGTTTTTGTTGCCATTAACTATTCTGAACTTTTAGGGCTGAGACATTATTAAAACCCTTCTGAGCTCCAGTTTCTTTATATGGGAAGTGAAAGTGTAGGGCTGTGTTACAGCATTGATGTAGGAAAATCTAACAGGACAGGGCACATGAAGTCCACAGTGGGAGATTTGTCCAACAGGTATCTCTAGGTTAGGCAAAGCCGTGTTGTTTCTGATTGCCAGTGTTGACTCCAGAGAGTCAGGCTCCTGCTGACTTAATAGCATTTGTTTCCTGTGCCCTCTATGTTCTACTACTGTCTTGAACACGCTTCAGGTTGTTCACATGGTGGCTTGCAGGACTTTTGCTAGAAACCAATTCTTGATGCTTAAGTTGATAGAAGAATGAGCAGTAAAGCAAGAATTCTGCAGCCTCCCTTTCTAAACCTGTGTTTCAGAGTGGGTCTGTTTGCTGTATTAGCAAAATCAATAGCTGTATTGCA
Organism: Rhynchomys soricoides; assembly: GCA_019843965.1. NCBI lineage: Eukaryota > Metazoa > Chordata > Mammalia > Rodentia > Muridae > Rhynchomys > Rhynchomys soricoides. The sequence continues at coordinate 3,417,301 of JADRCH010000075.1, forward strand.
AAGCAGAGGCTTGGGCTGGGCCTGTTTCTCTAAATTGAGAGTTGGTGGTTGGTGTGCCCTGGGTGCAATGTTTGTTGAAGTGCAAGGATGCTAAAGTTTTTGTTTTAAAACTAAACAAAACCCACCACATATTATGGCCCAAAATTCTACAATGATAAATATTTCCTTGAGTCAAAGGGGGAAAAAACCAGGATACCCAAGTTGAGAGTTGTTTTGTTGGGGGGGGGGTAAGAGTTTGTGATGCATGGTTTACATTAGGCCCTAATCTGAGTGGTATTTATGCCCTTTTCCTGACTATAGGCCTTCATAAAGAAGGCAGACTGCAGGTGATAGGGCATCCAAGAAACTTAAAAAGGCAAATTCCCTGACTCCCTGATGGAGTCCAAAGCTGGGATCTATCCATAGAACCTCCTCTCTACACTCACAGAACATGGACAATATGTCAAGTACAGTGTAAAAAGAGCAGTGACTGAGCAGCTTTGAGCCAAAGACATGCATTCAGCGGTTGTTGCAATGCAGACTATGTACTACATGTGGAAGACCATGGCTAGTAAGCCAGGTTGGGGCCAGGGGTTGGCACGGTCCTGAGAGCGTTTCATTTGGGCCGAGAGATGAAAACAGAACAAGTATAAATCTCAGACATCTAAAGTGTGACTCATGTCAGAATGTCCCCAAGACTCCTCTTCTAAGAAGCATTCCCCAGGAATACTGCTGCCCACCCCTAAGTGTGCTTTTGCTAAACCTCTGGATGTGTCTACTAGCTGGCATGCCCTTGATGTTTTTGATAGCTTTGCAGTGCTCCTGCTCCATGCTGTGATGTTTTAAAGACAAGGGCCTTCTTACTCTGAGAAAGGGTTTCACTTTCTTCCCAGGTAAGAGAGGTTAGGCAGTAGATCTGTATGGAAAATGAGTACTTTATTGGTAAGAGTTTGTGAGAAAGAACACCACAGGGCTGGAAGAGAAACATGTTTGCTGAGAAGGAGATACCCGCTTGGCATCCCCTGTGTGGCCAGCCATTGCGTAGGGAGCCAGCACGCCAAATTTCTCCAGTTACCATGGGACCCAGACTTTGACAGGAAATCATGGTAGGGTGGGAAGGAATCCAAAATACACATGGCTGGCATACAGGCTGCAGTTAGGAAAGAGAAGAGAACAGTCCATCTATTCTCCTGAGCCGAGTTCTTTAGCTTCAAATGGGGCTGTTCTCTAAGCCCCCCTCTGAAGTAGGTCCGTTCTGTGGACCCGATTCTCAAGCATGAACTTTTTCCATATTAAGCAATACTTCTGTGATTTAAAGTGGCCCCTTTATATGTTTGTGGAGGGTATTTCTTAGCTCTCGCCCTCTCTCTCTCTCTCTCTCTCTCTCTCTTTCTCTCTCTCTCTCTTTGTGTGTGTGTGTGTAAGTCTACAAACTAAAAAGGAAAAAATTCTCTTTAGTCAAGGAGATACTTTTCTGGTCTTTAGGATTGTCCCTGAACTGTAACCGGCCTGCTGGAAACCCAGCACCCTTCATTTGCTGAGGTGTGCCAGTAGTAACAGGAGGGCTTTTGAGGCTGAATTTCCTGGAGATTTCAGCCACTGTGTTAAGAAAGTGAAATGTCTCATCCACAAAGAAGCACGTTTGCCTCCTATCAGTGAAGTCTGTTAAACTGGAAAGCTAGGAAGGGGATCTTGCTTGGCCTTTTTGCAAATGGAACTCTGGAAAAGTTGAGCAGGGCCTGACTGCATAGCCTGGGACCAGTCCCAGGACCTCAGAACATTTAACAGGTTGCTATTGATAGCATTTTCCATGAACCACCCAGTCCAGCCGTGTCTTTGAAACCCTCCCATGTTTCTTGGGAAATGTCCTCAACTATTGATGGAAATGGCAATTCTGCCACAGGGTTTTCATCACTGTGCCTCCTTGGTACCCCTCTTCCTCTTCCTCTTCCTCTTCCTCTTCCTCTCCCTCCCTTTCTCCACCCCTTTCCTTCCAGACTGGGTACCTTAATGTCACCAAGCTTCTTTTACCGGTCATGATGACTCTAACTGTGGTTGGTTTAGCAGAGGTAACTAGACCAGCCCCAGTAGCCGTAGAGCACCTTATGGTTTTTACAGATGTCTTTGATATTCTTTCTCCTTTGATATCACAACCACTGTAACTCACCATTTAACTGTGATTCTGTGTAAAGCCCTTGCTACACATTGTGCGGCCTACCTTATTTAAGCCTCAAGACCTACCCTTGTGCCGTACTGCTATGACTTATTTCCAGGTTACCAATCGGCTATGGCTCAGAAGAGACGGTGCTAGTTGAGGATGAGATAGACTGGTGATGTGCAGCTTCACATGACTCAGAGACCATATGCCTGACCACCACACACTACTGCCTTCTCAAGAAAACAAAACCACAGAATACTCCCTTGAGGTCTTTTGGCCAAGGAGTAACCCATCCAGGACCAAAAGTACCTTGAACTAGAAGTTTTTCCTTACCCTGAATCTGTTTACCTGCGCAGTGGTCCCCAAGGGAGGTCCCTGGCATCCAAACCAGCAGTCAGTAGGTCAGAAACAGTCAGTCCTGGGCTCATATTCAAGGCGGGTGAGGTGTTCTGGGAGGCCAGTGCACTGTCTTTATATTCCAGGTAATTTGCCTAAAGCTGAGAAACTGTAAATTTGCCACTTTTTAAGTGTACTTCTGTTTAAAGTTTATGTATCAGGACTCTACAGGTTGCAGGTGCAGGTCAAACCAATTTAAGCAAAGTGAACTTACTGCCTTAGGGTTCCGAGTGGGGCTGGCTTCTGATGCGCTTTGATTCGGAGGTTCAGAGACCCTCGCTGGCCATCTCCTCTAAAGTTTGCTCTAGATGTGCTTATAAACTGACTGCAGCAACCTTGCCTTTGAAGAAGAAAAAGGGCCAAGCTGGCTTTCCTGATAGCTCAAACACAAACTTCCTCCCTGAGGCTGCTTAGTTGTGATGAGCCTACTTAGAGTCACGTGTCTATCACTGAACCAATTACTTAGTCTAGGGCCACATGCTTTGTCACATGATGCAGAGAGAGGGTAAGGGACCTGTGGGTCTGAGAATGGAAGGTGGGCTATGGGAAGAAGATGGAGAGAGGGAGGTGCTATGAACAAGATAGAAAAGTCGAATGGAAAAAACAACCATAGGGAAATGCATCACCCACGTTAGGCCAGACAAGAGTAATTTTTTTATTTGAAGGGTTTCAACGCACAGTTAATAAGTGTACCTTCTTGTTGTTGCAGTTTGGGCATTTATTTTGTGTGCATGTGTACGAAGCCTGCGATCATATGGGTGTACATGCACATGGATGTACTTATATGTGGAAGCCAGAGGACAACTTCAGATGTTGTTTCATAGGAGCTGTTGATCTCGTATTTTTAGAGATCCAGGGCTCATTGGTTAAGCTAGGCTGGATGGCTCTCATGTACCAGAGATCTACCTTTCTCTGCCTCTCTAGCTCTGAGATTATTGTGTGTGCCACCATGCCCAGCTTTTTATTAGTCTCTGAGGATTGAACTCAGATTTTCATGCTTGGGCAGCAGGCACTTTACCGAGCTGTCTCCTCATCCCCAAAGCAAAGATCAATGTCATTCATTCATTCATTCATTTATTCATTCATTCATTCTCTCTGGCTTCAGTGTATATTTGTTCTAATGGAACTTTTCCCTCTAGAAGAAAAGCACTTCTTTAGAGTACCACTTAGATATTCAGATTGCAGGTTTTAGTGAGAGCCATTTAGATTGTCAATAGCTCAAAGACTGGTTTTATTTCTGACTTAATGGCATCTTAAATTATGCCAGATGAATTAAAATGCCACTTCTTTCTTCTAGTCTATCTCCAAGTCATTGCCATCTTGATATACTTGAAGTTTGAGTGAGACTACTGCCCACTGTTACAGGAAAGTCCATCTCACCAATCCTCATGTTTAATCAGTTGCAGATGCAAGTGGAAGGTGCGACCGTATTAGGGACCATGTGTTTTCAGGATCCTGATGGCTAATGTGCTTTCCACTGCAGAGCTAAACCAGCCAAGGAAGGGTGTTATTAAATGTTCCTTTTGAAGTACCTACAGTTAAGTAGATCCAGATAGAATGACTGTTGAGCCAACCAGGCTACCATGAGTGGTGCCCTGTGGCCAGCATCATGGAGGGCACAAAGCAGCAGTTCTTGCTGGGGGCATGAATGATCCCTGTCTACTTGCAATATCCAAGAAATGTCTGTTCAGCAGTTCCTGGGTGCACTGCGCTGCTAAAGGCCCTGCGTACAGTCTCATGTAATCCTCAGGCTAACAGTAGGAGGCAGCTACTAGTGTCCTCATTTTGCAGAGGAAATAACAGAGGCTTAAAAAGGAGACGAAATCTCCAGTCACCAGGGACTGACACATCCAGCCTTGTACCCGGCTCCCTGCAGCTGCAAAGCTCCTGTTCCTCAGTCCCTCACCACAGTGCTGAGGACTGAGACTGTCATTGCAGGATTTCTCACAGGCACAAAAGCACATTTTCCCCTGATAACAGATTTCATCACTCTTGACACTGGAAGCCTGGGAAGAAAGAAGACTGCTGACTGCTGGAGCCTGCCTTTCCAGAAGGAGGCTAGTCGCAGGGAAAGGAGGGACTGCCAGCCTCTTTGACTCACGTGTTCTTACCATCTGTCTAGCTTCTGACTCTCAGTACTGATTCAGTCTGTCTGCAACCCAGACAGCAAGACCAGGACAAGGACAAACTAAATCTTGACCCTGGAATTGGGTAGATACGAGGTTGCTTAGGGTTGCTGACACCACCTTAATCTCAGTATTTCCATGCACTGTTAGCTGACTCATTTGAGAAGGTAGGCAGATGGAGCTGGAAGTGTGAAGCTAGCTGTGAGGAGTCAGGTCTGGGTCTGCTTGGCGAGACAGCAGACAGTACATGCTAACCATGTATGTGCCACTGCTGTGCCACTGCTGTGTACACTTGATAAAACAGACCCAGACACAGTGGGAGAAGCAAAAAACCTAATCCTGAACTTTGTCCTGGGCATGACTATTGGTTTTTAGAAAAAGATTTTATTTTTTCCCCCACATAATTTCTCTGTGAGTGAGGGGCAGAGTAACTGTGTGAACGTTTCCTTTCATACCTGTAGAAGTGAGACAGGAGACTCCCTAGGAGCCCACAGGCAATCTAGACTGGGACACACAGCAGCAGACAACAGAGTCGCCTGTCTCAGGCAAGGTAGAAGATGAGGATCAACAGCCTTGGTTGTGCTCTGACTCCCGCTTATGTACTGTGATACATAAGTGCCTACACATGAGAACACTCTCACACTCAGAATTGCACACAAAAAGATTTTTAATATAGGTGTAGTCCTACGTACAGTATGATACTGAGGAATTGAGAATGTATACATGCTCAGTGCTGGGCTGATAGCTTTTCAGCAAGACCCTGACTCCTGTCACTTGGGGGTTACTTTCCTTTCTAAGCTAATTAAAATTGGAAAAGAGAGTGGGTTGGGGGAGATAACTGAAAATGCCAAAGGCCTGGGGATGCACTCCAGGCCCTGCCCTGCCTGCCACTAAGCAGCAGGCAACAAACTGGAGTCGGACGGACAGCAGGATCCCGCTGGAACCTTCCCCTTAGAAGGTGCAGTGCATGGCAGTTGGCAGTGGCATGTCCTCTGTATCTCTTGTAATTTCCTCTGCTCTGAAGTGTACTTTACCTAAGTATAGCCACTCCACTTTCTTATGCTTGCACAATGCATCTTTTCCTACATTTAATTTTAACTACTCCGCATTGTATTTTGAGTGAGTGGCTTGTGGACGGCGTATAGCCGCATTTCGTTTATCTGATTTCACTCCATGATCTAGCTGTTGGAGAACACTCAGGTTTAGCCTTCTTCCAGATTTGCTTGCAGCCAAGTTCTACCAGCTTAGAAGTATTGTTCATTCTCTTTTTCTCTTCTCTTTCCCCTTCCTTTCTTCTAGGCTATTTGAATATTTTAAAATTAATATTCATTTTTATTTTGTCTGTCTAATGTGTGAGTGATTTGCCTGCACGTATGTCTATGCACCAGGTGTATGCTTGGTGACTTTGGAGGTCAGAAAGGACATTAGATTCCCCTGGAACTGGAGATAGATAGTTTAAACCACCACATGAGTTGTATGATCCGTAGATCATTGATACTAATAGCTATTGCTGAGCATTCACTGTATGCATGCTCTCCTCTCAGTTCTTTGCAGATACTGTTACTAATCCTATAATTATTCACATTCAATAAATAAAGAAATGCAGCCACAGTAAGCTTAACTTACCAAGAGGACAAAGGTTAACTTAGCCAGAAAGCAGCAGAACTTTGAGTCCGTTGTTCATATTTCTGCATTGTCACAGGGTTATTGCTATGGAGAGGCACACCAGAAGCTGGGGTAACTCCTAATTCTGTCACGAGGAACTTACATACTCCACAGAATCCAGTCTACCCCTAGAGCCCACTGATTGTCCATTTAGGAGGCTCTTTTCCTCTGTCTGATTCTCTTTGCTGTTTTCTGTAAACATTTGTAGGAGACCTTGTCTATGCCCGAGATTACACACATAGCACCAAAGCTCTGAAAACAGACCTTGAACCTGAGGTCATAACAGGGAGGTCCTCAGTGAGCTCTCCAGAGGACTTTTCAGATAGGGAAACTGAGGTAGGCAGGAGGGAAAACAACCTGTCCAGGGGTACACAATAGGGGCTAGGCCTGGACTAGGCCCTAATTTCTGCTCTATGTCTGTGCTTCTTAAGCTATTCTAGCAAAAGGGTGCAAGAAGCTGAGGAGTAGCAGAGCTGGAAATCCTGATCTATAGAATAGAGACAGCCAGAGGGCCCCTCAAGAGAGTCCCCCCACCCTTTCATGCCAGACCTCAGAAGATGCTGGCAACAGGCAGTGCTATTTAAGTAACCTTCAGGAGGCTCGATGGCTTCAGTGGTCTGGCAATGCTGTTTACCATAGCTGAGGTTTATTTGTATCATTAGGTTTTGCATATTCCAAAGAAGCAGAAGCCCTGGGAAATACTGATGGTTAACAGTTAAAACTGATACCTGACTTAAAGTAAGAATGTCAGCTAGCCATCACAGATAGACCAAATCTAATCGAGTGATAGTTGTCTGGGGTAGTGTGTTGAATACAGACTCAGGAGGGTGAATTCAGGGATCCATTGGTTATGCCTGCCATGGGCCCAGGACTAGTGACTCGAACTGTGTTTGTGGGTTTATTTACCATTAGCAAAAGGTTACAGTAAGCCTTGGATTTTAATTACAGTGCAGTAATGATACCTGTCATCATAAGATTGTTGTGAGGATTAAATAAGAATGTAGTTACGTGCTCATTAAGTGCTAGTCATTCTGCTTAGTGCTGGTAAGAGATTTTAAAAATGAGAAGAAACTCCAGTGCCTGATGCTGATTTTGGCACTGAAAAGATAAACTGATATACTTCTGTGGAGGTTGTTTTAAATGGAGGGAACTAGGCGGTCACTAGCAATATAGCGACATAACTTCAGTTGTAATAAGAGTACTGAGCACATACAAAAACAGACTAGTAGATGAGGAAGAGTCGGGGAGAGGACAGCCCCTTTGAGAGGGTGAGGTTGGAGCAGAGGCAGGATACAGACATCTGGGGGAAAGCTGAAGGAAGGACAGTGAAAAGGCTCCAGGGCCTTAGGAAGACTAGCTGTGTGGCACCATTAGCTTTTGGAAAGCACAATAAAATATACCATGCTTTACTTTGTAAATACTTTTGGAAACTATAGTAAAAGCTTTTGAAACATTAAAAAATTAATAGCCTAGTAATAGAGGATCTGCCTTGCATGTGCAAGGCCCTGGGTTTCGTCTCCAGAGCTATCTCCCCCCTTCCCCCCCAAAAGTAGAAGCTGTGTACTGATCCTCTATGTCCATCATACAGATTCAGCAGTTGCTGCCATTTGTCACTCATTTCACCTACCCTTTCACAGCTGAAGTAGTTAGAGCAGATCCCATGTGTCTTGCCATTTTATTTCTGAATACTTCAGTATATGCCTTTTGGAAAATAAACCCCCTATTACATTCCCATGCCCCCTGCCTCTATGGGGGTGCTCCCCCACCCACCCCTTCCTGTCTTCCCTCCCTAGCATTCCCCTACATTGGGGCATCTAACACTCTCAGGCCCAAGGGCCTCTCCTCCCACTGATGGCCAACAAGACCCTCCTCTGCCACATATGCGGCCAGCACCATGGGTCACTCCATGTGTATTCTTTGGTTGGTGGTCCAGTCTTTGAGAGTTCAGGGGGTCTGGCCAGTTGACACTCTTGCTCCCTCCATGGGGCTGCAAACCCCCTTAGCTCCTTTAGTCCCTTCTCCAACTCCTCCATCAGGGACCCCACACTCAGTCCAGCAGTTGGCTTCGAGCATCCATCTCTGTATTTGTCAGGCTCTGCCTGAGCCTCTCTGGAGACAGCTTATCATGCTTCCATCAGCAAGCACTTGCTAGCATCCACAAGAACGTCTGGGTTTGGTGGCTATATGGGATGTATCCCCAGGTGGGGCAGTCTCTGGATGGCCTTTCCTTGAGTCTCTGCTCCACACTTTGTCTCAATATTTCCCCCTGTTAGTATTTTGTTCTTTCTAAGAAACACTGAATCATCCACATTTTGGTCTTCCTTCTTCTTAGGCTTCATATGGTTTGTGAATTGAATCTTGGGTATTCCGAACTTTTGGGTAATATCCACTTATCAGTGAGTACATACCGTGTTTGTTCTTTTGTGACTGAGTTACCTCACTCAGGAGATATTTTCAAGTTCCATCCATTTGCCTGTGAATTTCATGAAGTCATTGTTTTTAATAGCTGAGTAGTATTCCATTGTGTAAATAAATGTTCCACATTTTCCGTATCCATTCCTTTGTTGAGGGATATCTGGGTTGTTTCCAGCTTCTGGCTATAATAGTCACAAACAATATAAATTATCTTAGTGTGACTCTAGCCAAACAAGTGAAAGGTCTGTATGACAAGAACTTCAAGTCTCTGAAGAAAGAAATCGAAGAAGACCTCAGAAGATGGAAAGATCTCCCATGCTCATGGATTGTCAGGATTAATATAGTAAAAATGGCCATCTTGCCGAAAGCAATCTACAGATTCAATGCAATCCCCATCAAAATTCCAACTCAATTCTTCATAGACTTAGAAAGAGCAATTCTCAAATTCATATGGAATAACAAAAAACCCAGGATAGCAAAAACTATTCCCAACAATAAAAGAACTTCTGGGGGAATCAGCATCCCTGACCTCAAGCTGTACTACAGAGCAATAGTGATAAAAACTGCATGGTACAATGACAGGCAGGTAGATCAGTGGAAGACCCAGAAATGAACCCACACACCTATGGTCACTTGATCTTTGACAAAGGAGCTAAAACCATCCAGTGGGAAAAAAAGACAGCATTTTCAACAAATGGTGCTGGTTCAACTGGCGGTCAACATGTAGAAGAAAGCAAATTGATCCATTCCTATCTCCCTGTACAAAGCTCAAGTCCAAGTGGATCAAGGACCTCCACATAAAACCAGATACACTGAATCTAATAGAAGAGAAAGTGGGGGAAAGTCTTGAACACATGGGCACAGGGGGAAAGTTCCTGAACAGAACACCAATGGCTTATGCTCTTAAGATCAATAATTGACAAGTGGGACTTCATAAAATTGCAAAGCTTCTATAAGGCAAATGACACTGTCAATAGGACAAAATGGTAACCAACAGATTGGGAAAAGATCTTTACAATTCTACATCTGATAGAGGGCTAATATCCAATATATGTGGAGAAAGAGGAACACTCCTCCATTGCTGGTGGGATTGCAAGCTGGGTACAACCACTCTGGAAATCAGTTTGGTGGACCCTCAGAAAAATGGACATAATACTACTTGAGGACCCAGCTATACCACTCCTGGGCATATACCCAGAAGATGCTCCAACATGTAATAAGGACACATGCTCCACTATGTTCATAGCAGCCATATTTATAATAGCCAGAAGCTGGAAAACAACCCAGATGTCCCTCAACAGAGGAATGGATACTGTTTCTTACTTTTTAAAAAAGGTTTATTTTCATTATTTCTAATTGTGTGTGTGTGTGCGCACACCCATATATATATGCATGTGTTTGGGTGTGTATGCACACAGGTGTGTGTCAGTGTGTCAGAGGAGGCCAGAGTGGTCAGATACTCTTGAGCTAGAGTTACAGGCAGTTGTGAATCACCTGGCATGCATGGTGAGAACTGAACTTGGGTCTTCTGCAAGAACAGTATTTGTTCTTAACCGCTGAGCCATCTCCCCAGCCTGATTTTCAGAATTTTAGTCTTTTTTATGGTGATTGGCTTATTGATGGCTCTATGAACCACTTCAAACCATTGAGGCACTAGGGAAGTCTACTAGATTGGACTTCAGGAAAGGGTCTCTTAAAAGGATGTCCTGGTTTGTATGGAGATGTGACATTTGGAATTAAAGCAGCTACTATCTTATAACTGTAGTAAAAATTAGGAGAAAATACAGGGCTCCAGGGCAGGTCAAGAGGGTAAAGTAAATAGCTTGGGTCCTTGATGACACTGAAGAGTCACAGAACTAATCACCTTCAGATAATGACACCCCCTTTTTTATTTAAGATACTTGTGGGTGGGGGTTACACCTATAAGCACACACTAATTGACATTCATGCCATCTTTCTGAGTAAATCAGTATAGGTTTTCATTTTCTTTGGGACAGAAAAAGCCTACGCTCATCCTAATTGTACTTGCTGGGTTTTTTTGTTTTTGTTTTTTGTTTTCTCCTAACTGATGTTGCTTCTGCTTTTCCCGTTGAGCCCCTGCTGCACATGGCACTCTGCTATAATTCATCTAGAAACATCTGGGGAGGCTTGGCCTCTGTGAAATGGGAAGTTGTTCCTTCCCTTCTTGTAAGGACTCAACCGAGGGTAAGACATCTCCAAACAGTAGCACTCCACTTTGGTGCATGTGGCTGGAAGAAAGATGCAGGTGGTGCTAGGGAGGGTGGGGAGCTTGTGTTTGAGGCTAGTGAGCAGGAGTGCTGTATTCCTAGGGTTGGGGAGAGCAAGCTGGGCTTACTTAGAAGATCTTGAATTTTTGGAGAATTCTGTAACCCCTTTGTGTGGACCCACATTGTCTGTCTGCGTCCCCGAGGAGTTAGCATTCTGTGATGTCTGAGTGAGAGAAAACTTCTATCCTCTCAACCTACCCTATAGTCCCTTGAGCTTTGGATCCTTCTTTTCTTTGGAGGAAAAGAAATCTGCTATAATGAGGCATATCCATTAAAGTGACTTTTTGTAAGTCTCTGTACATCTGTAGAGCTGAGGTTGAAATAACCTATGATATTTCAAACTGAGGATGATCCAGGGACATGTGCTCACCACCAGTGGAACTTCTCCCATCTAACATCCTTAAAGAAATATGCTCTTCTCAAATACCACAGTACTTCACAGAGCCAGAATGGAATTCCTATTTGGATCACCAATGCATATGGTGAGAGAGACAGACATAAAACACGTCCAGCTCCATTCATAGGGAACTGGGGGAGTGGTCGGTGTTGGTGGAATGAAATAAAATGAGATAACATGTATTGGGGATTAGTGTGCTCCTGGTACCAGGCTATCTGTTTTATATCCATCAGTTTGTGCCGGTGTCTCAGAAACAATGCCATCTAGCTTCCCGATGGAACGCTGAGACTTGATTTGTAGCTGTTCTGAACTAGGCCCCCTCTCCCCTGCTACCTGGATTCCAGCCAGCCCTAGCTAGTCATTGATGGACCCATGCTTCCATGACAAAGTCAGAGAAAAGCCAGAGTGACTTTTCGGAGGGCTCCATGACCTTCCTGGCTGTGTATGACACCTAAAGTGAATAAGAGATGGGAAAGGTGGTGGGAGCCAAGCCTGCTTTGTGAGCCAGATCCGTCGGTGAGCCTTGTGGTTCACTGCTTTGTCCCTAGCTCTTCTGAAGCTTGGGATAGTCTCCAATCTGGTGTTTCTGTTGTTACTTGGTGGGGGCTGATAAGATGCTGTCCCTTGACTGCAGGACCCTTTGCTGTGACCCTCGCTAAGATAAGGCTGGGCTTTGGCACCAACATTCCAGGCTAAGAAGAAGTGCCTTCGGCAATGCTGCTGGCTGAAGCTGCAGAATGAGCAATTCCTTAGAAGGTCTATGAGCTCTCTTCCTTAGCTGTGGGATGGTACTTAATATATCCCCATCAAAACATCTTGTTTTTTTAAACAGTGGTATTTACGAATTACCTTTGACTGCCAGTTAAGCTGCCCAATGAAGATCTGAAAGCAACAAGTTGTTTCTTATCAAGCCATGGGTCACTGCTAACTGAACCCTGCATTCTGATTCTCCAGCTGGAACTGAATAGAAAATAATCCCCTGGGATTTTGGACTCTGTACTTAATGAGTGATTCACAACATAGCAAAATCACCTTCTTTTAGACAGGCCAGCAATCTATATTGAAATCTTGATGACTAAAACATTGTGTATTTAGGACCTAAAACTTTAGAGTCATTTCCCGGCTCTGCCACAAGCTTGCAGCGACTTTATGTTAATCCCTTGGTTCTTCAGCCCCTAGTTTTCTTCCTTGAGAAGATATGGAGACATGTTTTTCTAGGATTACCTTTCACATAAGTGATCTTAATCATGCTGACCAACAGTATCTTTTTCTCTCTCTCTCTTTTAAATGCTGTGATCCTAAAGACTGGGTAATTTATAAAGCATTGAGGTTTATTTGGCTTTTGGTAAGCTAAAAAAAAAAAAAAAAAAAAACAAAGTCCAAGAGTATGGGCCTGGCATCTGCACAACATCTGGTAAAGACCTTTTTTGTTGCTTCATGACTTTGTAGAAAATACCACATGGTAAGGCAGAGTAAGCATGCCAGCGAGCTGGCTGAGAATCTGAAGAGAGGGTGGTGGTATCAGAGCAGGGTACCTAAGCCAGGTTTTATCAAGCAAACATGGAGTATAAACTGGTGGTGTGAGTGACAGATGGAATCCACTCAAGAAAAAGGCCATATTTGGATTAACCACATGAAGGTAGATGGTGGAAAGTACTGCATGAATTTCTGATAGGTATTGCTCTGGCCTTGTGCTCTGTAGCTGCATGCTGGTAGGGAGAACAAACCACCTTTGGAGTCCCTTTCAACCTGAATCTCTCATACATAGGAACTTGGAATTTGAGACCAGAGGGGCCCAAGTGTTTGCAACCTTTTCATTCTTTCCTGCCTGTGGTCCAGGTTTCCCCAGTGAGGCCATTAGAATGGAAGGGCAAGAACTGTACCCTGAATGCATCCTTAGTGTGCTAATGCCTTGTGTGCACCGACCCTTTGTAGACCCTAGATAAGTTAACTTATCTAGGAGACCCAGGAGAGCTCTGCTCACTCTTGGGAGCTTTGTGGGCAGCCTTTTATCTACAGCTTTATCACATTTGGGTTACATGAAGATTTTTAATATCTGTGCTCACAGATTATCTGTAAAATTTGGGCTCCAGTAATACCGACGGAAACAGTATCTTGGCATTACTATTTTCACAACTCAGCCTGAGACTTGTGATGAAATATTTGGGGCAAACATGTTTGTACTCCACTTATGGGTGGGTTGGGATGTGGGGGCAGGAGAATCGAGCGAGAGACACAATCGCAGCACTATTTTCTGCTCCTGTGTGGATCAGAAGACTCAAAGTGGATTCTAAAATGAGATTGTTGCTAGAGAGTGAGAGGCCCTTTGCTGTGAGGAGTTCTTGCCTATACCAGAAGGTCACAATTTACTGATGATTTGAGAAAAAAAGGTGAAAAGGGAACACTTTGTAACTTTTCAAATACCTATGCCATACATGCTAATATGGTAGGCCAGAGTGTGGTAAGACCACATGTTGCCTAGGGTTGGGTGCCCTCAGCTGAGAGCTGTCTTCCTGCTGTCTGTCCGGTGGCCTCTCCCTCACCTTCCCCCTCATCCAAGGAGCAACTGGAGGCTAAAGGTCAGGTTCCACAGTGCCACTGGGTTGAAGCAGAGGCCTCTTGAGTCTTTTGCCCTGGTCTGACTAGTCTGATCACTTGGTTCCAAAGTTGATTCTTGTCATGTCAGGTGTTGGGTCAAAGGGTAACTTTTTCCCCCCCTTACCTCTAAATTTTAATTACAGACATGTAATAAGCAGCTTGTTGCTGGTTATTTGAAATTGCTGTGTAAGCTTGTTGAGATAAACTATTCTAAAGCACTGTGGTCCTTCTCCATGAAGGGAAGGCCCTTGCCAGCTGGATGGCCCTATAAGCTATGGAGTTCTGTCAGTATGTCAGAAGCACTAGGAAGTGTCAGGAAAGACCCTGGAAAGCACAGAGGATGGCAGCTTAGGTCATTCATGGTAAGGAAAAAGGAAGTCAGGTTGGAGGGGACATATGCACATACATATAAGCGACTTTGCAGAAAAAACCCTCAGGGCTGTGCCAGCCAGGCTGTATCCTTCCCTCCCTGCTGAGGTGGAGGGAAAGCTGTGAGTGCAAGAGAGGAGGAATGAAAAATGGGAACCCAGAACATCTCCAGAGCCCTTCTAATTGTCTCCATTCCTCCTCCAAAGGCCTGTATCCCCCAAAGTTTTCTGGACTCCCAAACATGGCTTTGTATTGTCTCAGGGAGCTCCCAAAGATGACTTTTAAACCACCAGAGAGCCAGACTCCAGTTCCCAGCCTTTCAGAGCTCAGGGCCAGGAGGCCCCTGGACACAGGTGATTTCAGAGATTCATCTCTCCTCATTGGCAGCAACCAGTCAGCCTGAACTGGGCATGTAGCCAGTGAAACCCAGGAAGCTCAGCATGCTGGTTTTAATCAGGAGGCTTGCTCTGTGGTAATTGGGGCTCCTTGAGCACAGATCTGGTCTCACTTAGGTTTCCAAATGCCAGGCGTGCTTGTTTCCACGGATAGAGTGTCTGCAGCTCACGTGGCTGCATGCAAATGCAGACTATCCAGAAGGCAGCCCCACTCACTCCCTGGTGTGCAGGCTTTTCTTTAATGTGGAATTTTGAGCTTTTCTGGAAGGGATTTTTCCAGTCTTTGTATTTTGCAAGGAGCATAAGATAATACGTGGCAGTCTTTCTGGAGAAGTCATTTAGAGATGGACAGAACTTACAAACTGAAACTGTCAGGACCATCATGTGGCTGATTACATACCCCATAAGCTGGGTGTCTCCCTTGGCTTCTCAGAGCAGGGCAGGCCTTGTGGCCTGGCAGCTGTGCAGTCTCATATATCCTCAGAATGAATGAGTTGCAGTCACAGCCTTGATATTCTCAATAGTTTCTGACCCTCAATACTCCCATGTTCATTTTTGCCTAGGTGTTGCCAATTCTAAATAAATAAATAAATAAATAAATATTTCAGGCATTAATGGTAGATACCAGGGGTGGCAGTTAGACTCCACAACTTATCAGCCATATATACTCTAGGGTTGAAAGGGGCACTCAAAGGAGACTTATCAGACCCAAAGCTGTGGTGCAAGAAAAGATCAGGCCCCTGAAGCACTGAGTGCAATGTATGCCCCACAACAGGCCCTTAAAGCACACCTCTGAGTGGCCTCATAGTCACTTCTCTTTTATGCAACAACTACTACTGAATGCCTACTACTACCCTCAGCCTTCTGCATTTCCCTGAAGGTTTGAGAACACTGGATATTAAAGAATGTGCCAGGTAATATTTCTCTCTGCTGCCTTGCACAAGACCTTCCCCTTTGCTTTTGTAAATGGGACCTTGAACTCTCAGCCTCCAGAGCATGTTTACTTGTTCACTCTACCTCAGGCAGTACCCCCACCCTAGTGACAGGCACAAACCAGGTCATGCCCTGATGACCTGTCCCTAAGATCTGGGTACTGTTCTAAGTATTACCATGTGCTGACTCACTCCTCCATAAACTTTTAAAGGCCAGTTGTTGCTCTGTTTAACAAATGAAGAAACTGAGGTAGATGAGCCCTCCCAGTGGCATCTCTCTTGCTCACATGGCTTGGCTCATATCATCTTTGTAAAGTGTGTACATGGTAACAACTCATCGCATCTCCTGGGATGTTTTGAGTTGGTGTTCCCAAGTGACCAGGAGGTTGGACTAATTTGGGAAGGTGGACACAATTCGTGCTGTAAACTGCTGTGCCTCTAAGATTAGCCTCCTTTCTGAGCCAGATGGCCTGCAAGAAGCTACCAGACACTTTAGAGAATGTGGTCAGACTACATCTTACCCAGGAAACCTCTGAGGTATACAGGAGCTAGCCAATAGGCGGGCCTATCTGCAAGCCAGCCCTGGAGCCAGCACCTCCAATTTGAGGGTGTCCGGTCATCCTCTTATTGTCTTACCACTGCCAGTCACTCTCCAGCTGCTGGCCTCATTCTAGAGAAGGTTCCAGAACCCCTTGAGCAAGAAGATGTACACAAGCTCCTTATTAATTGTCCCACCAACAAGTTATTACTAATCTATTCAGTCTCCAAGTCAAAAATCATGTCTCCATTTTAGTGTATATAGTTTTACTCATTGAGAAATGGCCTTAAGAATTGGGTTTGGCAATGCTTAGGTCTATATTAGATGCCCAGCTCTGTTAGCTTTAGAAACTACCACAAATTTCTCTGAGGCTGTTTCTCCCTGTAAAAGTAAGAATGGTAGAACCTATTATACATAGTTCATGGGAAGACTAAATATTAGATTGCATGAAAATAGTTCACAGTATCTTGTAAGTGATCAATAAATTCTAGTTGCTGCTAGACATCCTCCCTCGGACGCCAGAGTAGCCTTTGGGAAGGGGATTGTTTTAAAATGGGAAGTGTGGACGGCAAGCTCATTGGATGCTGGACTATTTTATTATTTTAGATACAGTGTTGCCAGACAGGCCCGAGACTCCCAAGTGCTGGTATCGAAGGTATCTGCCACTGCTCTAGGCTAGACTGTGGTCCAACACACAGATGATAAAGTACCAAACTCCCTCCCCAGGGGGAAAAGCAACAGTTTGTGAACTCTTTTGATGTGTTCATAGAGTTTCTCTCAGTCCTCCAGGCAACCCTGAAGCTGATCGTCAACTCTGATCGCCACACAGAAAATACCCAGTTTTGCCAGTTCCAGGCCAGATCTTCTACCACAAGCCTAGTGTCCCTTACTTTTTGAAGACATTCTGAAAGTGAGCAGCCAGTAGGGTTTTCTCAGGGATCACAGTGTAAAGGAATCAAACAGGGACCAGTGGCTCATGAACATTTGTAACCAATTTGGGATTATTTTTACAGGCAAAGCCACCTGCCATTCACAGAATTCCTATGAGCCCCTTTTCTGAATGGAGGGACATAAATGTCCCACCCAACACAGTAGCTGTTTGATCGCTTTTTTGCAGTGATTGCTCCCCACTTTATAATATGACTCCTTCTCAAGAGAGAAGTGTGTAATAATTATCCTAATGTAGAGTGTGAGAACCAGGGCTGCACGTAAATAATTGCCTCCTATTGAGGTTTCACCTTGTTCATCTATCACACACACACACAATGTACCTTTTGTTTCTGTTTGCTTTGTAGAATGCTGTCAGTTACTGTTCCTGAAGTGTGTTCCTCAGTTACTGAGAGGGTGGCAGCTCTAGCCTTCCACTCCTGGCTTTGGGGAGGCTGAGGGTTAGTTAAAGCAACCATTTGGATTCCAGGATAGGCTTTCTTCTAGAGGAAATATGTTTGGATTAGTTTGGAGAGTCCTCTGAAGGTAACTATGACAGCTGAAGGCTGTCCTGGCCACTGTGCTGTCCTCAGAGTAAACCCCGCCTTCAGAGTGCTTAGACTTCTTGGTGGCAGATAAATTTAGAAGCACTTGCAATGTGCCCTTCTGGGTTTGTAGCACGAAGTGCTATGTTCCCATTAGCTTTTCCTCATGGGTCAGGTCCCTGCAGCCCTTCCGGTACCTGACAAGCTTGGGTGTGTGTGAGACCTGCCAGGGTCTCCCAGGATAAGAGCCAGGGGAAACAAGCAGCCCAGTGAGGTGAAGAGGCTCAGGAGGGAAACTAGCCCTTGGAGAGGGAGAAATGGCCACTGCTATCTATGTTTTCCCCAAGCTATCATCGTAAGACCAACTGGTACCCTCCTTTGGGACCTTGGCCAAAGAGAGGCTACAGTCAATTGCCTTTCTTCTAGAAATACTATGCACTGGGTACCGCTTGTTCCAACACTGTTTCTAAGGTAGGAAGAGATCTGTATGGAGGCCAATGAGTAGTCATGAGTGAGACAAGACAAGCCTAGGGAAGGTCCCCATTACTGGAGAGAAACAGCATGACAGATTTGGCAGTGGTCTTGAAATTGAAAGATTTGGCTTAGGTTCTCATGCCTATTCTCAGAAGGAAAGAGGTTGGGAGGGAGAGAGGGGAGGAAGGAGAGGGGGTACCATGTTTGGCAGGTGTGGGATATCCAGTGAAGTGTTAAGTTAAAGGTTGGACGATGGATCTAAAGGAGAGGACAGAAGTCATCAGTCCACATATGCACGAGCAGCACCCAGAGGTGCTACATCTCTAGCCCCTCCTGGCTGTCAGCCCTCTCCTGCCTTATCACACACACACACACACACACAGCACAAGGTCACACAGGTCAAGCACAGATGATACCCTGTGTTTAGCCCCCTTTAGAAACAAGATACAGTCCACATGGGTACTTGTACCTGATAGCGTTCTGCAGGAAGGCTCCTCTCCCATAGGCTGTCTCAGTCTCAAGGGCAGAGGTCAGCTCACAGGATACCACAGTTAGGGGAGAAGCTAAGGTTTGTTGAGTTCTGAATAATAATAATTAGGGGGCTGGAGAGATGGCTCAGCGGCTAAGAGGACTGACTGCTCTTCCAGAGGTCCTGAGTTCAATTCCTAGTAACCACATGGTGTCTCACAACCATCTATAATGGGATCCGATGCCCTCTTCTGGTGTGTCTGAAGACAGTGTACTCACTAAATAAACCTTAAAAAAAAAAAAAAAAAAAAAAAAGAATAATCTAAAACTATGAATGTAAATTGAACAAAAGTGAATTTGTAAATAAAAAGAAATACACCAAACACTTGTAAAAGCCAACACAGGTCACATACCCCAGACAGATCATTAACACACACACACAGAGCACACTTTAACAATACATTCCCCCTAAATTCACTGACCCTGATGACATCATCACATTCCATTGGGCCCCGCTCCTATCCTGTGTATATGCACAGGAGTGTGCAGAGACCATGTCCCATGCATGAATATGCAGAGACTAGAGGATGATGTCCGGTGCCCTCTTTTACCACTCTCTGCATTATCAGCTTGAGCCTCACTCAACTGAAAGCTCACTGCACTGGGCTGGCTGGCCAGCAGGCTCCTGAGATCCACCTGTCTCTGTCCCTACCATGCCTGGTTGTTTATGTGGGTCCCAAGGATTTAAATGCAGATCCTCATGATTGCACACTTAGGATGTACCCACTTAGACATCTCTTTTGTTTTGCTGATGCTGCTGCTTTTTAAAGGAGTAATTTAATCTTCCTTTTATAAGAGGTAACCAAGAATTTTTATTTTTCTTTTGTCACTGATTGTTTTTAAAAAACTATATTTTACCTTCATAACTCATTATGGGTAATTTTTTAAAAAAGAATTTTTGTCAAATTTTTGGAGACCCTATCACCATTTCACTGATGAGCTATCAAATTTGGTTGTACAGATTAGCTTCTGATTCTGTGTACTCGTTTCTCCTCCACTCCTCATCTGTTTCTTAAGTTGAGCCTGAAGCGTACGTTATGATGTATGCTCTGGCCCTGTACCCATGCATCATGACGAATTTGGCAATTGGGTTCTGGATGTCATTGATACATCCAGGTGTTTTGGATGAGGGTTGATGACAACTCTATTTGGAAGTGACCTTCTGCCAGTATGACTGTGTCTTCAGTTCAATTTCCCTTCCCTCTCGGTCCCAGAACTGCTCACCTGACTCATGGATTCAAGTAATTGTGGAAAGGGACAGCAGTCTACTCTGGCTGTAGTTAGTCAGTCTACTCTGGCTGTAGTTAGTTAGTCAGTCTACTCTGGCTGTAGATAGTCTTGTCTGTATCCAGTGTGAACACACAGCTTGGTGCCTTCTGATAGTTTGGAAGGACCCTGTGCAAGACAGAGTTACCTGAAGTCCAAGCTTCCTTAACTTCATAACTGTGTCATTACAATCTCAACTCATCAGACCACAGGGGTAGTTTCCATAGTCCTGGAAGCACCCAAACTTTGCATGTTTTACAACAAAACTTTAACTCTTGAGGGCAGTGACTTTTGAAGTATAATGCTGACTTTCCTGTTTTCATGTGAATTTGTCTCTGATGACTCAAGGTCATAGTGTGAGTATTTCTATAGTGTTGTGTGGTCAGTAAGTCACCACACGTTGACCCTGATGCTAAAGGGCCCACATTGTAGTCTTAAGTCTTAATGTCTATTTTCTATTTTTGTAAAGTTTTTATCTCTAATGCTGGTAGTTCTCATTTCTAGCTGTTTAGAATAAGCTGTGGTCAAGAAACAACACTAGCCAGCTTTCTTCCTGCTCCTACTACTAGTACACTCTTTTGAGTAGCTGGCAAGTGTAAAATGAGGGTCCTGGAGATATACAAATAGTTATAATTTGGCTGTACATCAGGAGCTGTAAGATCATCACATGTGTACACTCATGACTGGGGCAGTGACCTATGAGGTAGGCACTGATGTTATTATTCGAATCCTGCAGGTGAGAAGGCCGAGGAAGAGACATTAAATAACTTGTCTGAGGTCAAAAGATGACAGACAAAGGTTCTGTTGTAAGCTGGCTCTGAAGCTGTACTCTTACACTGCCCTTGGTTTTTGTAGTGTGTAATCTCCCATTTCACAATATCTTTGGGGAAGTGTGAACAGAACTGTATTTAATAATGAGGAAGTTAAGGCTCAGAGAGATGCCCTGCCTGAGACCTGTTTCCAAAGCACTATATCCTTAATTCCACCATATTGAGTCTTAGAAACTCATCCAATTGTGGGACCAGGTCAGACTCATAAACTCCAATGAGAAGGGAGCCAGGCCAACAAAGCACAGTCTCTGTTCCCAAGGAAACAATCGTCTTGAAAGTGTGTAGAAATTGTGTGCAAAGGGGGAACTGTGGTGTGAAATGAGGCGTACCCCCACCCCAGAGTTGTGATTAGTGTCATGGCATTCTTGTTGACTGCTCACTCTTTCGTCATTTCCTGGTGAGTTCTGGACAATGGAAATTACTCAAGAGCTGGGTACTGGGATGTGACATTGCATTCTTCACAATGTTAGTCGTAACCCAGGCCGTGCACATAAGGAGGTGGGGAAGGACTGGACCAGGCCGTGCACATAAGGAGATGGAGATGAGGAAGGACTGGATAAATATGGATCTAGTTGAGAAATTCCTTGTTTCTCAGTTCTATCATATGAATTTTTTGAAAAGTGACCTAGTTCTTGGTGACTGGTTTCTGACCCAGTGACGTGTTGCCCATGAACAGTGGGTAATACTGAATGACTCCCGGTGTCAGAGGACTGACAATAGAGCAGGACACCCAGGAGACTCCATACATCTTTCTGAGTGTTTCTTGGGACACCAAATTCTGAGGACTCCATTCAGTGACCCATGTAGGGAAGTCTATTGCACACAACCCCACACAGACTCTTCTTGAAAATTCCTGTGTTTTCCTCTTTCCTTTTCTCTTTTAGAAGTCCCCTCTTATGCTTCTAGCTGTTGATTGCTTTCTGTGTGGCTGGAAAATAAAGTAACCAAGTATCAATTCAACCTATAAACACTTTAGCTACTGGCTATAGAGTGGACTCATTAGAGCTCTCACTATAAAATTTTCCTTAAAAACTTCTTTGAAAATTACAGAAAGCAAAAATCCCTTATATAAAGTAATGACTGAAGGAAATGGCTCAGCCTTCAGTCTTCTTTTTCTTAAAGCAGAAATACCTTTATATGGAAAACAAAGCAAAACAAGCCCATAGCATCTTGACCTCTCAAAGGCAGCCTGTCAGATCACAGTGGGCTCTGTGTGCTTTGAGCATCAGTGGTCCTGTTGAGTTGGCAGTGTTGTACACCCAGCACATCAGTTTAAAGTCAGAGTTCAGACACCTTGGAAATACTTCATTGTTGTATGAAACATAAGTTTCATTTGGCGTACAGTTCTGTATAGTATTGTTTTTCTTGTAACTTAGTTGAATCATCTCTTTCCATTGAGATTTGTCTGGCTCTTGGTATTGTTGAAAATATAATGGCGTGAGTTGATCTTAGGTAACTTTGCTGTCGGCTACTCTGTCTTACTTGTGAGAACTGGACATGCTATAAGGTAAGGTTGCCTTGTGTCTCAGCTCTCATACAGCACAGCAAAAAGAAAGGAGAAAACACACGTGGCAAAATGGTTTTCTTGTTTTGTGTTGTTTGTTTTGGGGGCAGAGTCTTGTGTTGCCCAAGGCTGACCTCAGACTCTCCATCTCTTGCCTCTGCCCTCCGATTACAGGTGCCACTACTACACCTGGCTCAGTCTGAATGTTTTCAAAAGAAAACATGTAAGGGTAAGGAGGAAACCTCTGTTCCTCTCTCATCTGCTTCTGAAGATAGAAATCATCTTGAATACCACACACGGATCCACTGTCTTTTGCTTTCTATCCTTACTTCACATGTTTCTAGTCAAGGCCTGAGCCACCAGTGGATGATTTTTACCAAGGGAAAGATTATTTTCTGCCAGAAAGGCAAGACTTCCATAACTGCTCCATAGACTGGATTTTTCGTTTCCTGGAAAAGAAGACCTTATGGAGTTACTGCCACCCTGCTGGTGCTTTCATGAACATGGGCTGTTTCCAACTGCAAGGGCTTCCTGTTGGGAGGAAGAGATGTAGTGTGATTGTGTGTACATGTAGAAGCATGCCTGTCTGGTAAAGACTTCACCATGTGCACACTCGGGAAGGCATTGCCAGAGTTACCATGTGGTTCATGCACCACAGTCTCTTGGGCCTGTGCTGGTGTATGCAGTCTAGAGACCCAGCTTAGTGTTTTGATTTCCTGCCAGAGGATTCAAGGGCCTCTTCAACTCAAGTGCACCTGCGGGCCATTCTTCCCCATCCTCAGCTGTGCACCCTGAGAAGGAAGGCTGTTGTCTGAACCATATACTCTTCTAAACTGACACTGTTCCAGATGCCTCTCCGAGGAGACGTAACTCAAGTGTAAGGCCTGGTGTTAGCATATGTGGCAGAAATTGCACCTGGCCAGAATGCCTTCTGAAATCCTTTTAAAGACCCTGAGAACTGAGGCTGGCAGAGCAAAGCAGATCCACATTCCCTCCCTACCATTTGAGGCCTTCTACCTTTGAGGAGCATGCTGGCTGAAATCCCTGCACTGTGGCTCTCAGGCTGTGTGGTATTTAAGAGCCCTTTGCAGTCAGATTGCCTGAGCTCAACTCCTGATCCATCACTTCTGCAGTCAGGTGCCTTGACCTCTCAGTGTCTGTTTTTTCATGTGTAGAGAGTGACACATCATAAGCTACCAGTGTGCCCTCTATAGTACTTGCACCTAGTTTCATGTGAATGTTGGTACTGCTTTTACCACCTAGGTTAAATGCAGCCAAACTGCTCCACTACAGTGAAGTGTAGAGTACACGTTCGAGTTCACAGTTAAACACAAATACATTTGATCCTCCTCTAGGCAGGAAGCTTCCACATGGCGCCATTCATGTATTCTTTGCAAGTGATTAAGATAATTTTGGATGTGAGGAAGCTGTTTCTGATGTTAACACCAGAGTGTAAAGTAGAACGTGCTTGACTGGTTAATAAAAGCAGGATGGAGTTAGAAAACATTGAGCTCTGTGATGGGTTGCCTATGGCTCTCTGTCCTGACCAATGAGGTGAAAGCACCATGGCATCTGCCTTAGTTCTATAAATAGCACTGAGAAGAGAAGAAACGCTAACGGTTGCAACCCAAGAAGGCACTCTTTGGCTTCTGCTGGAGTCGGCAGGAATGTAGAGAATGAAGCACACCAGGGATAAATCTACCAGGGCCAGGAAGTTGACTTGAGATGTTTTATCAGGGGCTGATCTTAACTCTGCCCCGCCAGAGAGTCGAAAACAAGTGAGATACAGATATGGCTGCTATTTAGGACCAGAACCTGAATAGCCTATACCATAAAACAGGAATTTCCCAGCTGTCTTCCTGACTGGACCTTTGGGCATGTCACCAAAGTTTAACTAATTCCTCTCAAGAGTAAGGAGGTCATGGCTCTGAGGATGTAGGCTCCATGCATCAGCTGATCACAGGGACACCATGCTTTGTGTGCTGTTCTGATATATTTCCCTAAGCTCAGAATCACTTGAAGGCCCCAGGCTCAACAGCCAACTCAAATTGCCAAGAGAAACAGCAGGTCTAGGCCAACTCTTGGCTGCCTTTCTGCCTGTGATCTGAACCCTTCTGGCTTCTTAGCCTAGGGATGAGTGGGCCTTCCCATGCCAGAGTCCTTCACAGCAGGAATGCCTGCTCTCAGGTTTCCTAAAGAAAGTATTCCTCGATGGATCTGCACCTGCTAATTCTGGGTTTCAGATAAGCAGGCAAGAGTTTAATTTTAGTAAAGATGCCAGGGAAAGAATAAAATCCTTTCTCCATGTCATCTGAGAAGGCTTAAATAAATCATAAACCCTATTAAAAGCTATATTTTTGAAGGGGATAAAATGTCATGGAGAATGAATATATATATATGCATGCATGTATATGCACATGTGTTATACCCACAAGTACATGTACCTATACATGTGTGTATAGTTCAGTTCTATAAAAACATATGCTAGTAAATGCAATTGCATAAGCTTGTTTAGCCCCATTGTTTATGCTGCCTTTGTTAAGAAATGAATTTATACATTTACTTATTTGTTTTTTGATGTTGATAGAGTCAAGTGACCACTTGGGAAATCAGTTCTGATTCCCAAACCTTTGACTATAATCAGAGTTTCTGAAAACATAGTTTGTTCCTGCTCCGATTCTTTGTTGAGGGCCAGCCCTTTGAGCTGCACTGAGTACCAGGAAGAAGAGGTCTGTAGAGGGGCGCACAGGCTGCTCTCTGACCCAAGGGAACAGCAATCATGTCAGAGCCTTTCAGAGATGGAAGTCTGTTCTCAGTGCCAGCTTTGGAAAGGTTTGAGAACACAGAAACACCACACGGGCATTTCTAGTCTCTCCTCCCTGTACCCCTTTACCGGCAAGGGCACAAGGGTTGAGTAAAGTCTCCCATTTTGTGTCCCAGTCAATTGCATGAGTGGATATCTCAATTTCACCCAACTGGAAAGGAGTTTATGATTCACACACCTTAAAACAATAATACAAGAGACAGAACAAAGGAAGGAAGATTTTTTTTAAAAGGTGGAGGTAGTTACTGCACTTACCAGGTTGCCCCGGCTTAGAAGGTTAGCTTCTTAACCTTTTTTTTGTTCTTTTCCCTTTTTTATGATGTTGGGGACCAAACCCAGGGCCTTGCTCCCATCAGGCAAGCGTTTTGACACAGAGCTACATCCCCCAGCCTACTAACCCTCCTCTCACTGGTTGTCTTTATTGAGTATCAAGACTCTTAGCTTATCCCCACCCACCCCACCCCCACTTTTTTCCATAAGCATAGAACACTAAAAAGCTACAAGGAGATGTATGAGTTCTTATTATGCCCAATTACACTTGGCAAGCCCAGGACAAAAATTAATGAGACCAGATTATTCTTCTGTATGAGATGCTGTCTTGCCCAGCCTATTTTAGCTCTTGCTATGCAGTAGATCGTCAAACAAATTAATAGCACAGTAATGGGTGCCTTTCAGGCTTCTCGTTTGTATTAATGAATTCTACTTCATCCGATAACCAGTGATTTATAGCACTGGAACTCATGGCTTGGCTGTAAAAATTATCTTTTGTCACTCTTTCTGGGGTGGAGCAGCCAGCCTAACAAGCTAAATGGTAGGGTTTTGTAATTGAATTCTAAAATGTGAAGCGCCTGGGTGAGAACATTTCATTCTGATCATGGCTTTGGAAATTGAAAGGCCTTCAGTATGTCTCCCACTATCCAAGGCTGAATGCAGTCTGATTTGGGTTTTTACAACTTGCGAAGGAAGAGTGTGACATGATTCTTAATGGAGGGTATTCATGCTGAGCTGGCATGGCAGTTAGATGCAGCAGGCTATAAAATAGCTCCACAAAAAGAAAACAGTGTTATTTTAGGACCCACCCAAGGTGCATTCCTCACCATGAGATATTCCTGCCCTTTACTTTGACTCCATCATGTGCAGAGCTCTGATCATGTCTCAGCAGCCACACGCCTCCTGCCTTACTCTATTCTTTACGGTGGCTCCACAAGGTAGGGAGCCAACACCATTCCCGTTATGTGGGTACAAAACTAGAGCACAAAGAGGGTGCATATCTGATGACCCTCAAAGTCAGGGTGAACCCCAATTCCCCTCATGTTGTCTCCCAGAGCATCTACCTCTCCAGGGTTTGTAGCTTTCTCATTTCAAGTGCAAGGACAATGCAGAATGAGAGCCCCAGATGAACAAGCTTCAAATGTCCATTGATATGAGAGCTCTAAGTATAATTCTTGTCAGTTTGAAGCTAGAAAAAAGAAAGCTGGTTGACACATGACAAAGTCCATTTCCTTAAAGGGTATCTTGGAATTCATTTGCTGGGTTAAAATGCTCACTGGGAGTGGTAGGGTGGCCTGTCTCTGATGTACAAGATGGGCTGAACTGGCCTGCAAAGCCTACAGCTTCCTTTGGCTTCCTAACAGCTGCCTTCATTGTTTTCCATAAGAAGTAAGCATACTGCAGAAGTCCTGAAGCAGTCCCTCCAAACCAGGCAATCTGATACTCTTGGAGATCTTGGCTTGAAGATCATAGAAATGTCTTGTTTAAATGATTTTTTTAAACATCAATTTAGGTTCATTTTCTCTGGTCCATGACCACCATGCATAGCTGTACCCCAGAAACCATCCGAAGACAGCTTATTTTTCATAGGCAACAGTCTGGAAATTTAATTGTTATGCCATTCCAACCTCCAGTCTAACCCCCTGCCCAATCCATCCTTTTAAAAAAAAAAAAAAAAAAACCAAAAAAACCAAACGTACTTTGACTTTGGCTCTTCAGTTCTTCCTATTTTACAGGCAACAGCCATTCCAGAAAAACATCTGTTAGAGAGATCCATCCCCTGTAGTGGGAATCAAGTACATATTTTAACTTCAGACACTCTTGCTTAATGTTTTCTACATTGCATAAAGCAGAGGATTAATGCAGAAGTCCTGAAAAGCTCCAGTGAAACCTTAAGCTGTCTCTTCAATCACTCAAACATTCAAGAACCAGAATCTGAAGGAGGCCAAGGAAGTACCAAGGACAAAATTAAAACAGCGATCTCTATTAATTGAGGCATCCATGCAGTTATACTTAGGAAGGACTAACCTCATTTGCTTTGCTTTTTTACAAGCTGGACAGTACCCTCTTTTATTTCCCCCCAAATGAGAAGAAGGGAAAAATAATGACTTTTTAAAAAATAATTGGTATAGAAAACCAGAAAAGAAATGACCTCCACCCCAACACACCCAATTTCCTTTCTGTAATTCCTTATGCTAATTTAAAGGAATTTTATGCTGAGTGTTCTATATTTGACTGAGTTTGGGTGGTGGTTTGTAATGACTTGTGGGCATACATTTTGTGGTATGTTCTGGAGAGACTGGAGCCAATGGCGCTGGGTTCTGGTTCTGTTTTATACACGTGTGTAATGTTGAGCAATGAGTGTAATGGCTGTCTTAGTCAGTTGGTACTGCCATAATAGAATACTGGAAATTGGATAATTTATGATAAACAGATTGATTTTTCATACTTAGGCTAAGACAGTCAAGATTTAAGGTGCCACAGATTCATTTGTCTTCATAGGACAGAAGGCGGGTGGGAGGCCTCTTAAATGGGGACCTTAACCACCTGTGTACTAGTCACCTCAAGGCCACCCTCTCTTAATACTATCATATCTATAACACCTGAAGATAGATAAAACAGTGTCGAATATAGCATAGAGTGCAAGGGATGTCATGAAAACAGATATATTGTCCATTCATTCCCACCTTGAAGTCTGCCTCACATTGCATTCTGGGATATTCTACTCTAAAGTACTTCAGAAAATGTTAGCTGGGATTTGGTTGATGTGCTTCAAGCTCTAAGCACTCGAAGACACATAATTGAAGATACTGGGAAGAATGAGCCCCAATTACAAAGGCTAAAGTGGGGCCAGGGACCTGTGAGGAAAAGTGGAATTGATCCATAAACTCATGGAACAGCTACCACGTTCCAGGCAGGAGCCGGGAAGTGGAGATGTAAAATGAACGTGTGCCTGAAGGGCCAAGATGAAGTCCACTTTCCTTAGTGACTCGTGCTTTGAGGATAGTTTAGGGGCTATGGATGTCTGTGCCTATGTGTGTGGTGGCGTGCGTGCCTCCCATGCACAAGGCCCTGTTCTCATCTCTAGTATGTGAGGGAGTCTGGTAAAAATTGATGGCAAGGGCCTAGTGGCTAGTGATGCTCATGAGTCTTTGAACTGGCCTTTTTATTTTTATTTACTCTATTTTGCCATACCTGAAACCTAGCTGTCTTCTCTGAGGGTATTGGTATTGTTCGGCATTCTCCAGTGCTGTCTCTCCAGGCATGGGATGAGTCAGGACACGCCTTATTTCCATTTCCTCATCTTTCCCCCCTATTTGACTATTTTTGGATATGAGCATTTCCTTTGAAGCAGACAGTGCTTCAGATTGTGCCACCTGTTGTCCTTCCTTGTTCCAGTCAATCACAGACTTTAGTTTCCAACCCTTGCATCTTTTCATGAAGATATTGGTCCTCTCTCCTTGCCTATCCCACATCACAACTCCTCCCTTGTTATCCAACATCGGGATCCATAGTACCCGAGCCTCTTGGCATCTTGGCCTATGTCTGACCTCGGTTGCCTGCTTTCATGTCTTCCCTGGGCTGTCTCGTGACTGTCTGTGGATTAACTTAAAGCTCCCCTCCTTCTAGCCACCACCCCCCAGCTCTCCAGCTCACTTCTTTTGGTCCTGACACTCTTAAGGGTTTTCCCATTCAAGTGCAACATCCACTAGCCAAGAAGCCCTCCTTAGCTCCTTCTCGCTTCTCTCCACACTTAGGAGATCTCAGCCTGTCATTTGCCCTCACTTTCCACTACATTCCTTTCTTGAAAATCCTAAACTCAGTTAATCCCAATTCTACTGGTCTTCTGTTGACACACACCTCAACATGGCTGGAGAGGAGCATGCACACAACCTGACTGGATTCACTTAGCATGAATGTCATCGATTGAATTTTTGTGGCCCCCTAAGAGTTATAGGTTTGAATCTTGCTTTCATTTCAGTGAGAAGGAATTGAGAGGTAGGACTTTTGGCCAGAAATTTGGTCATAAATATGGAGTCCTTAGGGCCTTGATGCCTTATAAAAGAGACTTCTGGGGAGTATAGGAGGGAGTCCTCACCAGATCTCAATCAGTAGGCATTGTAACTCAAACCTCCAGTCTCCAGAACTGCTAGACACGAATTTCTGTTATTTATAAACTACTCAGTCTTTATTATGTGATGACCCTTTTGTTAGTAGCCTGGGATCACACAGTGCCACATACCTTGGAGGAACTTTCTGTTTGCCTAACAGTTCTGCTCAGCCCAACAATTCTGCTCATTCCATAGCTAGTTGGCTTGTTTTCCTGCACTTCCTCCTCTCTCTGAAGCCTTAACCACCTATCATGCCTTTTGTTTTCAATTTCTGACCTGTTTTATACATCACAGAGAAAAAGTCATCAGAAGGAAATCTCCTTGGGTTTCCTTTAGTGAAGTGAAAGACCTTGAACTGCTTCCTTGTGTTCTGCCATCCCTCCAGAGGACCACCTGTTCCAACCACTGTCTTCGATCAGCCTCACTGGTAGACTCCATCTCTAGCCTATGGGAAGTCACTGTTCCTCTTTTCCTCCCTTCTCCGACTGTTCTGCTGTCTGATGTAAGTAGCACCTGAAATTCTTCCTGATCAACCTCATGCCCACCCTGCCACCACATCTCAGTATGCCGGCTCACAGGGAAGCCCATGGAAAGCATTGCAGTAATTAGTGGCATCGTTGTCTCATTTCCTTCATGGTTAAATCTAATCATTGAGATCCTGCCCTAAATATTACTGATGTCACCCTTGTGGAGGTGCAGGCTGAGAATGTTTCTTGTCTGAGATGTTTGGGATCAGATGTAAGTTCTCCCTTCTCTCCTAAGGGGTAGTGGACCCCCCAGTCAGGTTGACTCCCTGAGGGGCCTCCTCTTTGTCTAGGTCCTGCCCAGGGTGATTTTCTCAGTTCTGGGACTCCAGTGTCACAGGCCCAAGGCTCACATGCTGGGACTGCTTCCCTGCTCCTCTCTCAATGTTCCCCATGTCCCCATGTCTGTAAACAGCACATCTAACCTGCACTGCCACACACCTAGCCCTTACCCTCACCCTTCTCTACTCCACCCACACCTGGCCCAAAGCCAGCCAGGAGACCCTGTCCTCAGGAACTCCACTGTCTCCCCTGCTGCGTTCCAGTCTAAGCCACTTACTGTCCTTCCCCCTCTCTGCTTCCTAACCTGTATCCCTGATCTAGCTCTGCAGTTCGCTGGAAACTGGAACCAGGTGCTTTTGGTTTTGTTTTGGGCCGCAAGTTTTACCATATTCCCCAGTCAGAGAACTCTTGTCTCACTTAGCATAAAATTCGAACTCTTTGTCATCTGACCTCTGCTTTCCTAGGAGTGCAGTCTTGCTATAACTTGTACCCATCAGACCCACGGAAGCCACCTCCTCTTGATACAGGACCATTTTACTGCCACCTCCACGCTCTAGACCCAGTCTCTTTCCTTGTTCTTTCTTCCTTGCTCCTTTCCCCTACTAACACCTACTTTGTGGGGCACACGGATGTGTGAGTCTCTCTCTCTCTCTCTCTCTCTCTCTCTCTCTCTATCTATCTATCTATATATATATATATATATTTGTTTATAGTAAGACTCTTTTAGGGAGGACTTTTGTTTTGAATCACATGTCCTGACATTTAAGAAGTACTCTTTAAGGACTTGTTGAATAGACAGGCTAATGAGCAAAGGCAAAAGGACTGATTTCTGCCCAGAGGAGAAACCAGAGGTCCTGGATGTAGGGGGATGGGGTAACGTCTTCATAGACTCAAACTCAAAGAGTTTCCAAGGGCTGTTTGGATGTTTAACCAATTTGCTAAGGGGAAAAAAAAAAAGATTATCTTTTTGCCACAAAACATATAGCTCTGAAACTGTTCTAGTTTCCAAATGAGTCCATGCTAAGTGATTCTCGATCCTCCCAACAGGGCTGTGGCTTCTTTTCCTTCCTTTGTTAATGAGGAGGGAGGAGCTATAGAAGGAGGGAAGGAATTTAGCCTTGGATGCAGCAGACTCGGGCCAGGGTCATGAGCGGAATGAAATATGTATCTCTTTAGGTTTGATCAATAGATCCAGAAAATATATTGAGTGAGCCTAGGGCTGGGCCAAATTAGTATATGGGTGTATGTTTTAGACATGCAAATCAATTGAGTTCTGATTCCCTGTATACTCATTTAAATGACACTTTTGTGTCATTAGGCTACTGTATAAGCCTTGAACAAGCTAAAACTCTATTAGCCATAAACACAGACTTTGCTTTGGGACTCTTTCACTCAACCAAAAGCAGCCTGTTTGTGTTAATAATAAAAATACTTAAAACACACACATACACACACATACACCACACACACACACACACAAGCGCCAGTTCCCAGAAGAACCAAGCCATACATAGCCCCTTTTCTACCCAACTGTGTGATATTCCAGATGCTAGCTGTCCTGGCTAACCATGTAGGTGCTCTACTGACAAAGGGCCTCCAATTGCCTCCTTCCAGGCTGGGAACATGTTTACCCCAGTGTGAGGCTGGCCAGGATGCAGAGCTGGTCCACATGGGATGAAGACATCAAAGCTGATTCTGAACCAATTAGGAGAAGATACTATTGTCCTCTAATTCCCAAAGTTCTTAGGCTGTTACAACACTTAGCATGTTTCCTTGGGGATGGCTGTGGCATTGCCTCAGATCTAAGGCTCATTGATATGCACACATAATGATTAGACTCTAGTCTCTCATAACACTTAGAGCCAGGGAAGCTTGGGAACCACTAACTGCATTTCCACTCAGCAAAAGAACTTTTTCAGGATTTGCACAGTGGCCGTAAATGCTATTTTTTTTTCCTCAGTTGGTCTTAAATGACTGTTAGTCTCTTGTGTCTTAGAAAAAAGAATGTGAACACTTTATTGGGAAAAAAAAATTTATAACTGTTTCCATTTATAGTACTTCAGAGAGTGAACATGGGAAATAGTTTAAGATGGTAATTTTAGCTATTAGTCCCGGCTGAGGAATTCCCAGAGACACTTACCTGTCTGTGTTCAAGTCACATTATTCTGCCCTCCTGAGCACATGCTTCTTTTGTTCCGTGGCATTTCTTCATCCGAAGTTGTTCCTGAAGACCACCTGCCTTCGATGTATGACGACAGTTGTCATATTTGCCATATGCAACTAATGAGTTTTTTAATACTAGCTCCCAGGTTTTACTTCTGTCCACTATCAGAGAGAAGAATCACATTTTAAAATTTTAAAAAGTCTTTTCCTGAAGTAAAGTGAACTGGCGTAGTCTGCAAGGAATTAGATGTCATCTTGGCAGCAGGCATATTTGCCTTCACTGCTTTGTGGCAAGGTAAACGATAGCTCCAGCTGCCATCTTGAAAATGCAAATTATTCATGGAATTGTGAGAGGAAGGATAACCTCTTGAGCCAGGGTTCAGCCCCAGTCTAGAAGGACACATGTCCTCACTCATTGTCTTCTGCTCCTCAAGCATTTGCTGACTGGAGTTTAAATCTAACTAGGTTTTTCTTAATACTTAATATGGTTTTTAAATCCATTCTTGTTCTTAGTAATATGATCCCTAAAGTTATAAACTTAGGGACTTGTTATTTCTTTATTACTGTTCAAAACATGCAGATATTAATCTAAGTACTTCTAAGTTTCCAGCACTGTACAGAGTCGTATTTCTTCAGTAATTTAATGTAAGTGCTTTTACAAAAACAATAAATTTAAAATAACTTTGCAAGAATAAGGTCTTCATTTAGTATAATCACAGACTATAAGCCACATTCTGATTCCAGAAATGCAGGAATATGCTGGAGTCTCTTGGGATAATAGCACACTTTGAAGCACTTTTGAAGACAGAACTAGATAAAGACCAGAATGGAATTGTTAGGATATTTACCCTGAGGCTGGAGAGGTGGTTCACTGACTAAGAGCACTAGCTGCTCTTTCAGAGAATTCAGATTCTGTTCCCAGTGCTTATAGTCTGTAACTCTAGTTCTAGGGGATCAGACACTGTCTCCTGGCCTCCGTGGTCACTACATGCATGTGGTTTACATACATACATGCAGACAAAACACCCACATACATAAAATAAATTTAAAAAAGAACATACTACTTAATATGTTTGGATGAGATGGAAGATTTGTTTTTTGGTGGTGCAGGAGATGGAACCCAGAGCTGTGTGCATGCTAGACAAACACTGTGCAGCTGAGCTAGAGATTTATCCAATTCAGTAATCTGCCTTCCACGTCTACTGTTCTACTAAATATGCTTGGTTCTCTCTTGTTCTCACTCTTTTTAAAATGCAAGTAAATTTAATGGCCACCATCTTTGATGGTACCTTTTATAACCTGCTACCTCAAGCAGAGACTAGCATCTCGTCTTGACAATTGGTGTAAATGTGTAATTCTATATCCTATCTTTAAGGCTATATTAAACATGAATTCTGGGCTGGAGAGATGGCACAGTGGTTAAGAGCACTGACTGCTCTTCCAGAGGTCCTGAATTCAAATCCCAGCAACCACATGGTGGCTCACAACCATCCATAATGGAATCCGATGCCCTCTTCTGGTGTGTCTGAAAGACAGCTACAATGTATTCATATACATAAAATTTTTTTAAAATTACCATGAATTCCTTATATGTCAAATGGGAAATATCTCTACTGATTTTTGTGATAATATTCTCACTATAAAACATTGAAACAACAATGGGA
Organism: Rhynchomys soricoides; assembly: GCA_019843965.1. Classification (NCBI taxonomy): domain Eukaryota; kingdom Metazoa; phylum Chordata; class Mammalia; order Rodentia; family Muridae; genus Rhynchomys; species Rhynchomys soricoides. The sequence goes on from JADRCH010000075.1 coordinate 3,451,470, forward strand.
GAGAAAATATGAGCCTACTAATCATAGCGGCACCCAAATTTTAGCAGTATTTGACCTTCCTATCTTTAAAATAATTTTTAAGATTATAATAATTTAAAACACATGACCTAAAATTTAGCAGTGTGACTGGCCAAGGAAGAACCTCAGTAGTGTTCAGCATACCCACACTGTGGTGAAGTAGCTATCCGGAACTTCACCTTATAGACTTGAACCTCTGACCATTAATGGATAACTCCCCTTGACCTTGTCCTGATAGCCATGGCTCTGCTCTTTGATGCTTTGTGTCTTGCTACTTTGGACACCTAATAGAAGTGGACTCATGTAGAACTTTGTGCCTGGTTGATGTTACTTGGCATAATGACCTCAAGGTTCATTATTATGTTGCTATGTTATGTTCAAGTTATGTTGTAGCATGTGACAAACGTTCCTTCCTTTCTGAAGCTGAGCAGTGTTACACTGAATTGTAGACCATTTTACTGTGCTTGCATTGGTGAGCATTTGGATTACTTCTACCTCTTGGCTATGGTAAATAATCCTGTACACGTGTATCAAATACCTGTGCTTTCAGGACTTTGGATATGTACCCAGAAGTGGGGTTGCTAAGTCCAATGGTGTTTATATTTTGAATGTTTTAAGGATTTGCCATCCTGTTTCTCAGGCAGTTGCATCGTCTTCCGGTCCCAGTAAGTCACCAGTATTCCCACATCCCTTTCAACATTTTAGTTTCTCTTTCATTTGTTTATAGTAGCCATTCTGATGGTTTGCTGTGATAGCTCACTGAACATCCTATAGAAGAACCTTATGTAATTTTGACCTGTGATGACACACACATAAAAAAAATTTAAGTTGAAATATAATAAGTTAAAAAATACAAGAGTCCCACCTAATGTGCTGATAATCCTGGCTTAGCATAGTGCACTAAAATGTCTCAATTGTTCATCTTTGTGGTTGCATGGCTGGCTGGGAAGCTGTCTAGGTGACACTGTCTAGTGATATAAGATAGCTAGCCCGGGTATTTATGAATGTGTGTTGCTTTGCACTGTTGTGAACTCCAAGAACTGGTAAACTGAGCTGTTGTAAGTCAAAGACCACCTGAGTTAGCCGAAAAAGGTAAAGGTCACCCATGTCCTTAGTTCTTAATCTTTGCCTGGTTCTAGGAAATTGACACAAGACAGACAAGAAAAATCGTTCAAATGTTATTCTTATGTGACCACAGGGAGCTTTATAATAGAGTGAAAACCCAAAAGCAAAGTATAAAGCTTCTGTACCATATGGCTCCATTGCATACCAACTCACAGTCCCTGGTGGCAAGAATTGCTTTTTCTTATGGGTGCCAGAGAGGTAGCCTCCTCATGGGAATGTTTGCAGCTTGGGGCAGGAGAGCAAGGGCAGTTCTGAGAATTCTTTCTCCACCTGCCCTTCATAAGCACCTTCAGCTCAGATTGGTCCACCTGCCACATTAAGCACATTTTAGGTGAGTGGCCTGATTCCTTCCTTCCCTGTATAGCACATGCCTTTAAAATACAGACACGCATTGTCCTGTGTGCCTTTTTTTCTTTCTTTTCTTCTTTTTTGGTAGTAAAATGGCCTTTCTCCACTGTTTCGTTTTATAAGAGGCTGATAGCTTTCACAGATATTGTAACTCTTAGAAGGAACAATAAGATAGGTTGCAGCAGAAGATTAGGTTGGTGGGTGTTTTGATTCCTTACTGGATTAAGATCTGGCGCTTTCTAACCACTTGTATCATGGCTCCATTTGGGATTATTTTTAAACTCTTCTTGTTTTGATAATAAGGAATTTACATCACCTCATTTTTTTGGGTTTTTTTAAAATTTCCTCCCCTCTCCTCTGACTTTACAAAGACAAAACCAAACATTAACATCCAGCTGCTCATTTGCTGCTCCTTTAATATGTTTAGTGTCAGCTCATATAACAAGGAAAGGGACATTCTGTAGACAGTCAGTGGTAAAATTCAGGATTTATAATGTTCATGGCAGCAGAGAGATCATCTGGGATACAGAATCAGTGTCCAGTGTGTAGTTCATAGGATTAATTCCCTACAGTTGGGGAGTGCCTTCAGGGGTGGGCCATTTGTCTCAGTTTGTTCTGAGGAAGCTGTTTCATGTCAAATAATTGGGATTAGTGTAAGGCAACTGGAAATAGTGGGTCCATAGTCAACTCTAAGCACCACCCAGAAGCTCCTTGGATTTAAACAGAATTGTTCTGTTCTGTTGCAACCCATCTACCCAACTCCTGCACTAAGGGAGTGGTTTCTGCAACCACACAGAAGCCTGGCTATAATGGGAGGGGCTTTAGAAATGTGGCAGAGGGTCATTCTTCATTGTCATCTCCCTGTGGGCCCAGGAGTGCCCCAACCACGTCCTCCCCCTCGCTGAAAACATGACCGTGAAGACTAATGAGGCACTGGAAGAGCGGCATACTGACTGGGCTCTGTTTGTCCGTCTGCTGCAGTGTTTTGAGGCCTGCCTTAAAATATTCAGAAACCCTGGGAGGAATGCCACTGTTGCAAATCTTCGATTATACTTGCACTGAAGAAGATCTTGAAGAGTGTCCCTATCTCTGATTTCTTCTCCTTAAGTAAAGGGCTATCTTCAGGTAATTAAATTGATACTGGTGGGGGGAAAGTGAGAGGGTGGAGAAACTGGAAAAATAAATAATAAAATCACAGCAAAATGAAAATGACTGTAGTCTAGATGATGGCTAGACAGGTGTCCATGATAAAATAAATTTTGTCATTTGCTTGAAAATTGTAATAATATAGTATTAGGAAAAATGAGTTGAAATATTTGCACGTATAAGTTTTTGGAAGTTAGTAAAAGACTTCTAATGGACCTAGAGTTCCATATACCACCCTTGACTATGGTTTATTCATTCTATTTTGAGCCCCTCTGGGGGACATATTTTAGGCGATGCAGATATACTAACGAACAAAGAGGCCCTCTGTAGAGAGCACATTTGTCTTCTAGGAAACTCGGGGACAAATAAAAGATAGCAAGATGTTTCATAAAAGGGAAGGAACCATGGAAGCAAGAAATGATGTATATGGAGGACTAGCAAAGTCTTCTCTAAGGAAGGGGCATTTGAATCAAGATCTGCAAACGTAGAGAAAGCAGCCAGGCCAACATGTAAGGAGGAAGATTATGGGGTTGGAGACAGCTGGTGTGTCTGAGGAAGGGAAGAAGGCTGAATGAGAGAGAGGGAGAAAATGGTTTGAAGAGAGGTTAGGGAGGTAACCTGATACTCATGCAGTGGGCCCTAGAAAGTTCCTGCAGTTGTAAGAGACTCTATGGGGCAGATTTGTGAGTTCATTCATAGTGCATGCAATGGAGAGGATCCCAATGTCAGGTAGTGCATGGAAGCTCTGGCTTGCAAAGAAAAGCTGCGTAGATTGTGTAGAAAGCTGTCCCCAGAAAATTTTGAGAACTGACTCCACCAGTTGATGAGGATTATTTGACCATTGCTAGTTAACAAATCTCATTTCCTTTGTATTGCTGCATATATTTTTTTAAATTGCCCTCTGTTAAAACTGATTATTGGATGGTATGAATACACACCATACTTATCAGAAGATAGATCAATGCCATCATCAGTCCAAGAAGCTCCCTCATACTAAGCTTTCTAGTCACGCTCTTCCCAACTCCTGGTAATCATGGCTCTGTCTCCATCACGACAGATCTGACTTTTGGAAATATCATATAAATGAAATTAAGCTACCTTTAAGCTTTGAGCTTTCTCTCAGAATAATGTCTATGAATATAGTTTTTGGCCTCCATGGGGACATGCTGAGAATAACAGTTAAAAGGCTTTTGTTTTGCTAGAAGTGAGTGAAGAGGGATAAATAGTGTCCAAATGATGAGGGATGGTGAGACCTAAGAGCAGGCAGAGAGGGTCTAGACGAGGGCCTTGGAAAGAGCATGTGTGTGAAGCAGGGTGAGGCCCTGAGAATATTTGCTGCCTGAAGTGTGCAGCATAAATCTCCTTTATTTTTCTCCCTTTCAGTGCAGTAGGCTGTGATGTTGAATTTATTTGGAAAGTGTGTTTATTTTGCACCAAGGAACACAGAGGGTAGGTACATAAGCTGCCAGGAGTCCCAGGTACAAAAGCAAACTGCAGGGAGATAACTTTAACTTAGTAAAAGAAGAAACAATAGAAGAGGAGCCTAGATGCCTCCCAATGCTGGAACTTAGGACCCAGCCAAGCAACAAGAGGTACAGGACCCATGAGATAAAGTCCAGCCCTGTGCCAAGATAAAGCAGAGAGCTCTGCCCAGCCCTCTGAAAGGGAGGAATCCCTGGAAGTCTGGCATTTTGTGCACGTGTGACAGCATCAAAGAGCAAGGCAATAAGCTTCTATCTATCAACTGTTACCAGCTTCCCTGTGACAAAATGTGCAGAATAGCTCTGTAAGCTTGGAGCTGGTGTGGTGTGGTTTGGTTTTTTATAATGACTGCCCATTCCTGCATCTTCACTAGTAAAAGGCCTGCAGGATAAAGGAGACCAGGGAAAGGAAGGGCCTCCTTGCATTTCTGCCAGCAAGGATACATGGCCATTTTGCTCTGTCACAGAAGCAAAGCATGCACTGGGTCCTGCTGCATAATGATAAATCCCCAGAGTCCCCAGATAGTGATCGATAGTGACACCCAGCTCAGGATCTCGCATAATGAGCTACTCAGTCCTGCTAGAGTCACCAGCCAGCCTCTGAAAAAGCTCCCCTCCCCCACTGTCCACTCATACAACAGACACTCCCCTCCCCAACCTCCCCCTCAGTTGGATTTCTCTTTGATTGGCAGAGGCCCTGTTATTTCCGCCTGGATTGCCTGACAACCCCCCTCCTCCTGGTCTAATTATGCTGGGTCTATTCTTGGTCCACTATGACCCCAGGAAGGCTTTATCAGATTGTCCAACTGACCGTGACCAGATCTCCAGCACCTGCCTCTCTTGCTGATTGAGAGTGGAAGGTGTTTATACACACAGAACTGGTATCTGATTGACTGGCCTGGGTCCTAGGCTGAGGACTACCCATCTGAGTGTCAGTGATGAAAAATGGAGTGTGCCTCTCCACCGAGCCTCATTAACACCCCTCTGGGTCCAGACAGTATCAAGTGGGATGTGCACAAACACAGAGCCTGCTGCCATTGTTCAGGGCCCCTGGGGACAGGCTTTCAGCTGCAGCAGTGTGGCCTGGGTCCTTCATACCATTTCATTGTCCTCCTTCTGCTTTCTCCACCTCTGTTGTTTATTACCCATGACCCTTTCCCAGTTGCTTCTTTCTGAGTGGGACTTCTGCCTGTTCTCCACCCTCACACTTCCTCCCATTGCCAGTTTACATGGAAGCAAATCAATAATTACTGTTTGGGCGTGGCTTAGGAATAGCTTTTCGATTCTGTTTCTGAATAGAATCTTTGGTAT